>CM021102.1:841913375-842089100 GCA_007115665.2 Sequoiadendron giganteum
GAGGACTTTAGAGATTTTAATCAAATAAAGTGATTTATTTAATTAAACAGGGATGCAATGGTTAATTAAATTAATTGATTAATTTAATCATTGAAAGAGGAAGACTTAATCCAATAAATAATGATTTATTAAATTAAGAGATAGAATGTGATGAAATGCTGAGAATCTAATATAAGAGGAAATGTTGTTAGTAATTGGGATTAGGTGTGCCAAAACGAACTTGTACATTTTCCATGTCTACATTTTGCCCCTCTTTGAAGCAATGTACTTGTTGCATTGATTCAAAGAAGAAACTATTGTGATCAAAGGTCTGGGTTTTTTTGAATTTTTTCAAATGCCCCACTGCTGCCCTAGTGGAAGGATAATGCTAGATATTGCCCCCTCGAGAGATTGGACGAAAATTTTGAATTTTTGGATGATCTCACAAAAAAGATGACAAGGTGCCCGACAAGCCAGAAATGCCCCAAAATGCCAAAAAAATGCATTTAAAATGCCAAAAGGGATGAAGAATGACCCTCAGTTGGACAAAAATAGGTTCGAGGGACCAAAACTCTAGTTGGAAGGTCAAATTAGGTCAAAAAACCCTAATTTTTAGGCTTAAATAGACCTCAAGGGGTCATTTTTCAATTCATTTGCAATCTTAACCTTTAGAAAAATTTACTCTTTGAGCTCTAAGTTTCGGTTGAAATGGCACAATGACAGCTTCCCACGCACGTGTCAGAGAGGGTTCAAATGCACCAACAGCCAGCTGGTATAGGACCCGTGGTATGTACCCCTATCCAACCTTCAAATTTATCGTTTACGTGCATTAAATAGGGTCAAAGTTTTGTACAAACTGCACGGTGCTATGTGGCATTGCGGAAAATGCCTTATCGACACCGCATTGTCCCCTATTGCACCACATATGTGAAGTGTATCATGTGGGCTACTTTAGAAATTAGGGTTTAGTTGACCAAAAGTCTGCTGCATGCCCCTACTCCATCGTGTGGCGTATCTAGGAAATTAGTGTTTTCCTTACGTAGGAACGCATATGCAAAGTGCACTGCGTGAGCCTCTTTGAGACTGTCAAAATGTCAAACTCCACCGTGGTGGTGCAGTTTGGAGCTTTCCAAACTGTGCCGCACCTGAAAATAGCACTGCATTTTCCAGTTTAGGGCAAAATTTAACATGAGATGCAAATGAAACTTTTTTTTCTGACGCGATGGACTTCCTTGCGTAGGAGGAGCCTAGTGTACTTTACTCATGGGAGCACTGATGGCCGGTGCTTAGTAGACTAGAGGGTATGCATGAGATGGTACAGGAGCACCTTGGTGCCCTTGGTCTCTGGCATGTTGCATACGTCCCTCCCATTCAGGCTCACTTAGGTATGATTACGGTTCTGGCAGAGCGATGGCATAGTGAGACTTCATCCACCTTCCTATCATCGAGGCCACCATCACTCTTGAGGATGTATGGCACATCCTTCGATTGCCTATTCATGGGACCCGAGTCATCTATGATCCGGACGCTCGCAAAGAGGCTTGTTACAAGGGTATGGAGTTGGATGAGATTGATTTTTTTGATGGTCAGATCGACTTAGACCTATACTATGGCCACATGCCCACATACAGATTGATTATTGTTGCTATCATCTCAGGCCTTGTAGTACCTAATCGGTGGGGTCGATACTTCAGTCCAGGATGGGGTCTAGCATGGGATCAAATGGTTCACCATAGGGAGTGCTTCACTTGGGGACCGGTGTTAATTGTGTCCTTCTATAGGGATCTTCATGAGTTTGTTTATTTGGACAGCAGGTTTATCAGGGCTGGAGGTACCTTACTGCACATTTGGGCATGGGAGAGGATCCTAGTGCTTTGCATAGATATAACACCAGTTATCCTCGAGACAGATGATCCCCTTGTTTGGTGGTATGGTGGGGCAACAATTCACTTTTCTTTGTTTGGCGCAGGTGGTATTCCACACTGGCAGTGAGTTCTTGACGAGATGAGAGAGTTTGTCTAGAGATCGTTGATGGGTGTCAGTTTGTGGCAAGATAATGATCAGTAGCTCTTCTTCGCCCAGCAAGACAGGTTGATTCAGGGCCGAAAGCACACCATGATTGAGAGGTATCTTCCGAACAGGGTTGCTCATCAATTTAGGGAGGTATAGGATAGGCCTGATGACTAGTATGTGGCCACCTTTGCATGTATGACCAGAGAGCCAACATGGGGCTAGCCCATCCCAATAGCCGAGGTGGTGTCCTCATTTAAGCATTTAGTGGCTCAACCATGGCCATATGATCAGGGGCTGGTAGATGCGAGGGTCACTCCAGCTTATAGGGCATGGTTTAGACCTCCACTCAAATTGACAGTTCTAGGCATAGTTGTCCCACGACGTAGATGCAGGGGTCGGGCAGCTGGTAGAGGGTAGGCCAGAGGACAAGGTGGGCCACCTCCTCATCAGATACCTCCCAGTGATGCGGCACAAAGGTCACCCATCCTGGTAGGGAATAGGATGGTCATTCAAGGGTAGATCCCGTGAGCAGCCAAGACAACAACAGTGTAATACCCTCCGCTGACTGTTCAAGTTGCTTTATGCTATGTTTATCGTGAATTACTTTGATACCGGATATACTTTGTTTATAATGTTTTGATCGTTACTATTGAGTGCGACAACTAGTTACTTTGAGATGAAGTTATCCTGATTATCAGTTTCAATTTGTAATATGGATTAATGATACAGAGTTAACATGAGATGTTATTAAGGAGATTACCGATTATGATGGAAGTGCCGGGCTTCGGGAGGAGTGTACTATGAAAATGATGAGCTCTGCATCACTGCCATAGTGCCCCACTAATCAGTAATTTTCCTTCATGGTGTGTATTGATATGCCTGACATATTGCATGATGTTGTTTAATTTGGTTGCAGGATTGTATGTACATGACATCGACTCCACCTGGTTTCACAGGTTTGAGCCGCACGATCCAACGGTTAAGATGAACTAGAGATAGCAAATAGGTAACATGTGTCAAGCTCCATACCCTAGCCTTTTAGTGTACAAGTGAGTTGTGTGTGTCAAGTCATTGTCCTTTGTTTTAATGTTATTTAATTCTGAAGGATTATTGATTTGGAAATAGGTACTTAGAATAATTGCATTTAAATCATGTTGATGGTTATTTAATTTAAATAATGCAATGTGGATAAAAGTTTATACTTAAATTAATTAATTATATTTAGTTTATTTAATTAATTAAATTTGATCCAAGGGGCTGAATTTAGTTATTAAATAATTAAATTAATTAATTAAACGTGATGCAAGAGAATGAAAGGAAATAAAAGAATTAGAATTAATTTTGGAATTTAATTCCAACGTGTGGAATTAAATTAGAAATTGTAATTAAATGTTTATTTGAGAAATTAGTTGCAACTTTGGAAATTAATTTATTAATTCAAATTGCATTTTAAATTGAAAGTGGGTTTTCGAAAATTGAAATTGAAATATCTAATTCGCATGTAATATGAATTAGGGTTGTAAAAATTGAAATTGAAATTAAAATTGAAATTGAAATTGAAATATTTAATTTGCATATAATGTGAATTAGGGTTGTATTAGGTATTTGTGATTTATAAAGAATACATGTTTTAATCTTAGGGTAAAAAAAAGTCTTTAGAAAAAAATACATTTTTACAGCAGGGAAGAAATTTTGGAAAATTTGCACAAGGGTTTGAAGAAGGTTTTGATTGTAGAATTGATTGAAGGAAAGATTGTTTGCATTTGTTGGGTTTTGGATTGGATTCATTGGAACATTGAAGAAAATTCAAGAAATCTTTGGAGGAGCCCTGTATCAAAAATTCATCTCTTCCTGTAGCTTCTTGTACCAGGTTTTCCTCTTTGTGTTTTATTATTCTTGATTGTTTTCTTTAAAATAGCAATGA
The DNA here is from genome assembly GCA_007115665.2 of Sequoiadendron giganteum. Lineage (NCBI taxonomy): Eukaryota > Viridiplantae > Streptophyta > Pinopsida > Cupressales > Cupressaceae > Sequoiadendron > Sequoiadendron giganteum. The sequence continues at coordinate 841,917,292 of CM021102.1, forward strand.
TTAAAGATTTGTTTGTTAAATCTATTTTAGGAAATAAATTTGATATTAAAATAAAAGAATTAAACAAATTTGCAGCCTTTGCTTGTGAAAATTCTTGAGTGAAAATTGTGAAAACCTTAGTTGAATTTAAATTATTTGGGGAAATCGATTTTGCTGTTATTGAAATCAAACATAGAGATTGAACAATGCATTTAGAATGTTTTAGAAAATGAAACCTTCTGTTTATTATTAAAAAACGGATTTTAAAATCTGCAGGATAGTTATATTTTCATGGTAAAATGGTCTGGTTGTGTCACCTATAACTTCACTTACACAAACTGGGTTGTCAGGAAATTTAAAGAGTTTTTTTCACTTTGAAATTTTCTTATCTCTGTCAAAAAATCGTAAATACCCAGATCGTAGTTTTTGAGTTATGCTTGAAACATGAGACTACTGTTAAGTTATTTTCCCATGGCTGCTCTGAAAATAAAATAATAATAAATTGATATTTATAAATATTAATATTTTATGTATTGTTATTATAATATTAAAATATTATTTAATAATATTTTATATTATAATTTATAATATTAAAGTATTATATTTATTTATATCATTTTAAGTAAAATTTGTATATTAGATTAGTGGAATTAAAATTATAAACATATGAGAAATTATTGTTTATTTTAAAATGGCATGTTAAAATTTAATTGAAGAAGTTAAATATTTGATTTAAAGAATGCATAATTTAAAATTGAATTGTGAAATTTAAATTCATGTGTAAAAGATCCAATTATTAATTTGACTTAATTGGAAAAATATATTTATATTTTGGAAAATTGATGATAAGGGACACTTTATTTTGAAGTAAACAATTTGATATTCTGTAAAAAATAGAAGATATGTTAATGATTAAATATATTTAAATATATTAATTTATATTTAGTATATATATATTGAAGGTATATATCCATTTGAGAGAATAAATAATATTTTATATTATTTTATTCTGTTGTTTGTAAATTGGGTATTATTAGTGTTCTAAAAGAAATGATTAGTATGTGTAGAAAATGAATAGAGAAATATATTTTTTTAATAGAAGTAATTACTTGATTTAAAAGAAAACATTTATTTTGTTAATATGATTGAAGAAAATATATTGAAATGTATATATATATATATATCCATGAGTATTTTCAATCAGTATTTACCTTGTTTTATTTAAGTGCATGTAATTTAGCTTTGCATGAAGAATTTAAATGATAAGTTTTGAATGTATGGTCAAAATTGATAAGTAAAAAGATATTTAAATATATTGAAGAATTATAGAAATATTTATATTTAAATGTTTGTTTTAATTAATGAGATTTAATTAGAAACAATATGAATGTGTGGTCAATTATTGATGAGACAATCAATTATGTTATTTATTAATTTTTATTTAGATTAATTGAATCATTATGATTGGATTATGAAAGAGGTATGGATTTAGTATATCCAAAAGTAGTATCTTCCTCATGATTATCTTAAAGGATTTAATTCTCTATATTCAGTAAAGGGAAGTAAGTTTAATTGTTTTAGATTTTCAATAATGAAAAGGGAAATAGGGGTTATGATTATTTTAGATGATCTAGTTATCATGTCTTTGACTTTGTCAACACTACCTATTGAATGAGTATGGATTTAGGAAATCCAAATATTAGATTTGATTGATGACTTGAATACTTTTGTTGCTATGTCGTCAAGTTGCATTGTTGGTTTTGGGATTTAGTGTTAGTCCTAAATTATAAGTCTTCCAGAAGAACTTAGAGGATAAGGGTTGTTGAATCTTTATGCTATCCTGTTGTTTTCCCTTGGGTAGTGCATGGCGTCTTTTCAGTTTTACCCGGTTTTCACGAACGGGGATGTTTGCACCTCCTTGGTTTAGGAGCGGATTATGGGATCCGTGTCTCCTTGTATGGAGTGACCTTGTGATGTGGTTTCATCTTGTTGCCTCCTATAAAAAGAGTGGACTATGTGTTGTTGCCTCCAAGATGTTTGGAGTGAGATTTTTTGTACCTCCTGTGAAAGGAGTGGACTATGTGATTGTTGCCTCCAAGATGTTTGGAGTGAGTTTCTATTATTTGTATCCTTTTTGTGTTGGAGTGGATTATGATGCCTAGTTGGTATGCACTTGTGGTTCCCTTGGTGGATTGTTTGGGTGTGTATTGTTGAATAGAAGAGTGGCTTTTGATAGGGGCCGGAGCCCAAAGTGGTAAATCGGGTAACCTTCAAAAGTGAGTTAATCAAGTGATAATTAAATTAATGTACTTAGATGATTAGGATGCATTCACATTAATCAAGATAATTTAATCCCCACTCATAGACACAAGGGCTTGTTTAGACTTGGGATGAGTGAGAAGGCCTGAAATGGTAAGATCAACTATCTTGTCCTTGCGAGAGGTAGTTGATTCCGCATGAGTGAGTATGAGTGCCAGGATTCGGTTGAGGCCACCAGGATTACTTGTGCCGGAGCCTATGAAGAATGCCCAGAGGAGATCTCATGACAAACCTTGCGATGACACTCTATCTAGGACAACTGTTGTTAATTGTTTTATATGTATGGTTTTGTGAACATACTTGATCTATTTTATGTCTGGAAGCAATGTGACCTATGTCAGTGATGTTGGAGTTGTACTTGATTTGTACTTGAGTTGTACTTGATTCATACTTGTATGGTGAATGAGTTGTACTTGTTAATTCATTTGTTGGTTATATCAGTATGAGTCAGTATGAGTCTGCCTTTGGTTAGTGGTTGTAGATCTTTGTCCATGTTACTTTGTTACTATCTCCTAGCATGGGGGGTGGGCCTTCGGGTACCACATTGGTAGGGTGGAACATGCATCAAAACCGTTGGGTCCCCATTGATCTTCAGTTCATGGTGGCGAGACATCCAGATGGATAGCTCGCGGTTCTTATTGTAATTTCTTGCATTGTAATATTTTAACTTGTATAAGTTATTTTATCCCTCTTTTGTTTATGAGGTGAAATTATGTAATTGTAACCTGATGTACTACTGTTTCATTCTGGGAATGAGTGATGTAACTATTGGTTTAAGATAATGTTTATGAGATTGTATCTTGGTTGATTATCTTATTATGTTATGTGGTATTCTTATGATGTATGATGTTTATTTCATAAAGTTCATAAGGCTATGGTTATATGTAATATGTATGTGTGGGTTAAAGTAATCCTAATCTTGTAGCCTTAGAGGTTGTTGTTAATTAGTAAGTGAATGTGTATGTTAAATGCACTTTATAAAAAAAAATTGGTTCATTTAGGATGTTAATTGCAACTTCCTTTAAGGTTACTTGGTGGGGCATTACATTAGGAGCTTGAGGAGAAGGATCCAAACTAAAACAACTAGTACTAAGGATAATAGGACTTCAGTCCTTAGGTAACCATTTTTCTTAAGCATATATTTGTATAGAAATTTGGTATCATGATCTATGAACTCTCGAAACTGTTTTTTGGACACTTTTAGAATAATTTACAACTAGCAACAAGAAAGAGATGCCTCGTGACATTAATCAATAAGAGGCCTTATTTTACCATGAAATACATGATTATTCCTTGCTTTCCGCAAAAATCATACAACTATAGTGGATAAAACAAGCTAGAATTTTCTTACAAACTTGCTAAGCTTTCTATCACAATAGATAAAAATGTGACCTATTCTTTTAAAATAGAATGCCATATAGTAGAAACTTAGAAAAATAATGAGATACCTTAAAGGGGGATGTAGGGTTCTAAATTAAAAAAAAAATCCTATTTGATTGATGAAACTTGAGGACACCAAGGACTAAGTTAGTAGGATAATTTACTTAAATGATAAAATTATGTTAATAAATTCATTTTTTGTTTTTAAACCATTTAAAATCTCACCCAAAGTATTATTGTTATTTTTCATAACGTTCATTTATAAAGTGGTCATATTTATGATTATAGATTTGCATTTGTATGTATATAACTTTTTCTATAAGGCATTTATTTTGATGTACATGACATTTGTTTCTCTCATTTTTTCATCAATGAATTCCTTCATAAAAGGAAGAGACACCTCCCAATTCGAGATGGCTTCATACGAGAGACACTAGAATTATATAATGTTTACTTAACTGCTTACTTATTTGAGATGTACAAGGTAAATACATATATTACACCATAACAATTTAGCAAACAAAATATAATACATATTTGGTTGATCCCACACCAATGTGCCTCACTTTTGGACATGGAATAAAAAAGAGTTTGAAAGATAAAAATCATCGAACACCTTTAATTAAGGTTCAATTTTGAATGAAAGAACAAAGGTAAAATACATGCCACATGTAAATAGGGTTCAAATGAAGGCAATGGGTTTGAATAAATACTTTATTTTCTATTTTCAGATGTTACACATTCAAAATCTTAGGAATGACCTCATTTAAAGTTCCTTCATTCAAAAGTAATTTTATTTGAATATCTTTATGCTACCTTCTTCTTTTTTCTCACTTGGTTTTAAAAAAAAACTTATGTCTTGAAGCAAGGTTTAGATCTTAAAACAAAGTAACTATGAGATGAGATTTTGTAATATTGTAGTTCTTGGAGTAGGTTTCCAAAAAAATATAATTTCTTATATTTAATTTCTATTTTCTAGTGAACATATTTTTTCTTATCAAATATAAAGGTATGTGTTTAACACAAATATATATATTTTTAAATCTAAAAAATGCATGTTCCCTTACATATATACAAAAATTTATGCATTATGATATAATAGTATTTTAAATTATAATTGATCTAAATAAAAAAAATTAAATAAAATATAGATTTTTTTTAAAAATATGGGTGTTCTAAATATCAATATTTAAGAAATTGTGAAATTTATTTTTAAAAAGAATTATGTGTTATGATATAACATCATTTACTGTTGTTTAACTTTTCAAAAAAATTATTTACTGAAATGTTATAAAATGTAAAAATAAATTAATATCAAATGTTTAAAAAATAAAATAAATTATTTATAATTTTTTCTTAAAATATTCAATCTGATACAATTTTTTAAAACTATTAATTAATAGAATATTCAAATTCTTAATATTTTTCTTATTTTAAATGAGAAAAACAAACATTTAGATTATTGATTCACTTAGATAAAAGATAAGACATCTTATTATAAAAATCATCCATTAATAATAACCTTAATGATAACATCTTAAATTGAATTTTTTTTTTTTTTTTTATCTAAGTGTGAAAATAATTACATTTACATGAAATCATAAATTAACATGTATGGCTTTATGTCATCATAAAGTGAAAGGTTTTCCTTAGGAAACCTTTATTGGCATATCCTCTTTATCATGACAAGCCTTGTAAAAGGATTAGTTTGTGCATTTTTAATGAGAGAAGGCTTACGTCCTCCATGTTTCTAGTAATGGTGTAGATGCTAACAAGTTTGTTATATGATAATATGTTTTTGGTAAATTTCATGCTTAGTTTGATGCTAATATAGTGTATTAGGAGAGAAACCAAGGATTTTATAATATAATCTTTAATTCATGTGTTTATTTTATAATAGGTTTGAAAAGTTAATATATATTTTTCTATTATGATGTGTGATTAAAATTTTGAAGTCATTTTTATATGATTTTATGAATAGTCATTTGTATTAATGATGTTTTATTTTCTTATGATTCATTTAACACAAGTATTATTAAATATTTTGTAGAAAAATAGAACTATAAATGTAATCATTAGTTTGAATTTTTATCAGTTCTTTCCTACTAACAAAAATTTAGAAGTATTTATTTCTAAATAAATCATTCTATCTTATAATTATTACTAACATGAATAAAAAATAAAAAATCTTTAATATAATAACTATCTATATCTAACTCAAAACACATCAAATCCTTCGAAAATAAAGTCTTAATTTATCATAAAAAAAGGAATAAAATATCATTAGCTAAATAAATTAAAAATTCTAAACTTCATATAAATCATCTTCCATAAAAAGATTCTTGTTCACAAAGACAATCTAGTCCAAGTGTGAGGGTAATATAATGTCACATTATCCACTAAGGTACAAAACATTAAAAGTATGGTGAGAGCTATACTTTATCCCTATGTGATTTCAATGGAATAGATCTTCCTAATCGTGGTAGCTTAGCATGACTAATGGAATAATCTCTCTAATCATAGTTAGCTAAAGGAGACTTTTGGTATGAAACCCCTAAGTCATGGTGGCTTAGTGTGACTTTGATAGAATGGATCCTTTAGTTGTGATAGGTTAGCCAAAAGAAATTTTGGGTATAAGAAAGAGACTTTTGGTATAGGTGTACACTTACTTAACATGTTGCAACTTAGCCAAAGGAGACTTTTTGGTGTAGGAAAGAGACATTCGGTATAGGTGTACACTTACTTAACATGTTGCAACTTAGCCAAAAGAGACTTTTGGTATATATGTGCTTGCTTAACATGTTGGAACTTAGCCAAATGAGACTTTTGGTACATGAAAGAGACTTTTAGTTTAGGTGTATGCTTACTAAATATATAGCTTAGCCAAAACAAACTTTTGGAATAAACCCACTTAGTCATAGTATCTAAATTGACTTTCATAGAATGGGTCACCTACTTGTAACAACTTGATTGAAATAGATTTTTATTATATAAAAGAAACTTTTAACATTAATATATATTTTTATTCAACATAATACAATCGACTTAAAGATAAATATATTAATATCTATTTAGTGCAATTATATCCAAAAAAAATAAAAAAATACAAAAACAAAAACAAAAAAAACTTATCTAGTTTTTTCTAGAAATTAATGGAATGTCTTGAGTTAGAAGCATCCTATCTCTTCTTTGAGCTCAAGGGAACATTGAAGTAATGTGGTCAAAAGTAATTTAAGCATAATGGTCCCACTAGTAAGGGGCATTATCATGATTGTGGAGGATGAAAAAGAGGTCAAAGTTTCTTTTTCTCTTCATTGGAGTGCTTATTATTGTACAGGAATTTGGCATTGGTGATAAAGACCCTATCCACTCTCCTAAGCACCTTCCTTTTGCTTTCCCATAACAGATGTGTAGCTTGGTCTGTGTCATATGAGACAAATCGAGGGTTTCGTTAAAGTGGATTGAAATTAGTGTCGTATACTACGGAGGACGAGACAAAGAGTGATTGGATGTATTGCCAAATTATAATTTTTTGATTGAAATTAGTTAAAACACTTTTCCAGATACACCAAACTATTTGTTATCATTGTCTCATAGTGGTTTCCAACATTTCAGCATTGCTTTAGTGGTCTGGATATTTTATGAGGTACATGGACTGGCCTTAAATGGATTGTCTAACAGAGGTAATAAATTCAGATTAAGATTAATAAAGGATAGAGGCTGTTGAAATTATGGAAGTTATCATATCATGTAACATCGTTCTGTAGTGGGTGAACTTTAATCAGTGTTTAATTTTGATATTAGTTGAAATACAATTGATTAAAAGTTATATGGGTGGTAGAATTAGTATAAGTGTTCTGATTGAAATTGAGAGATTGTAGAATCAAATTTTTTTATCATTTCAATTGTTTATGTGAGAGTTTCGTAACAAAGAATGGTTTGTTATTGATATATTGTTCAGTTCGTATCATGTCAGTTGTTTATGTGAGAGTTTCATCACAAAGAATGGTTCGTTATTGATATATTGTTCAGTTCGCATCATGTCAGTTCTTTATGTGAGAGTTTCGTAACAAAGAATGTTTTGTTATTGATATATTGTTCAGTTCGTATCATGTCAGTTATTTCTGTGAGAATTTCATCACAAAGAATGGTTCTTTATTGATATTATTGTTCAGTTCGTATCATGTCAGTTGTTTATGTGAGAGTTTTGTAACGAAGATTAATTCCTTATTGATATACTGTTCAGTTTGTATCATTTCAGTCGTTTATGTGAGAGTTTGGTAACGAAGAATAATTTCTTATTGATATATTGTTCAGTTCATATCATGTCAGTTGTTTATGAGAGTTTTGTAATGAAGAATAGTTTCTTATTGATAATATTATTCGGTTCGTATCATGTCAGTTGTTTATGTGAGAGTTTCATAATGAAAAATAATTCCTTATTGATATTATTGTTCAATTCATATCATGTCAGTTGATTATGTGAGAGTTTCCTAAGAAAGAATAGCTCCTTGTTAATATATTGTTCAGTTCTTATTCTAATCTCTAACTTACTTTGGTTGAAAAGAGCTTAAACATCCAGTGTGTTATAAAATTAATTAATATGGAAAATAAAATAAACTATCATATGAGTTGGTAAGACATGCATAACAAACTAAAGGTTACCAAGAAAGTTCTTTATTGATATATTGTTCCATTCTTATTCTGCACTCTACCCTTGCCTAGCTAAGAAGAGCTTAATCGTTGGGGTTTGTTATAAATTTGACTAACAACCAAAATAAAATAAATCGACTGTTTGAACTGGTAAGACAAATGCATGGAAAAATGGATGTCAACAGTTTGAATATTTGTTTAAACAATTCATAAATTGTTTATTAATTTAGAAGTCAAACTTCTTTTAACTTCTAAATTATCAAACAACTCACCAACTATTTATTTTAAAACAGAACTTAAACCAAACAATTTAAATATGACTTAAATTAAAAGAATCCATACCTTTGGATTCTATTTTTATCTTTATCAAAAAACTATGCTCAATATAAAAAATATAAAACAATGTCTAACTCTATAATTAACTTAACTCACTTTATATAATTACTATTAGTATCATAAATTCACATTGGAATCTATCAAATTCGGAGATATAAATGATTAAAAAGATAGAAAAGAGTTTAAATAGCCAGTACATTGTTTGATAATTAGGATGCACTGAGATAAAACTCCCAACATGGAGGTCCTACAAGATTGGAAGTTCCTGAATTATTAAAGCTGTACGTATGTATGTGAATAAACAGAGAAACAGTAGCAACCCACATACGAATTCCATTAGCTGAACAGTTCCATTGAAATGGGTAAGCTGCAAGAGAAGTTCAGTGTTCAAACAAGAATACATCCAGGCACAGCATATTCACAAGAAACTCATCATTTGACATGAGCGAAAAAGCTTAAATTCTCTACTTTTCCTGATTTCACAGTACAGTATACTTGATCTCTTCCATACCTAAATTACAATGTAGCAGAAAACCTGGCAAGAATGAGGCTACACCGTTCTAAATCTACCCCTGCACTAATCCTCCCCCCTCTTCAACATCTGCAGCCCCCTCACTAAAAGAAGGAAAAACCTTGTTCTCACGCCCAAGCAACCTTCTCAGAGAACAGATACGAGTGACAGAGACCTTAGCAGCATCAGAACTTGTTCCCCCTTCTTCCGAATGAGACCCACCATCCTCACTGATCTCCACAGCAGAAATCCCCTGTTCTGGCTGGACCTTAGTTCTACACAGAGGACAAGTAGAATGGGAAATAAACCACATTTCAATGCAGTCAACATGGAAAGCATGCTTACAATTGGGAAGAAGCCTGCCCTTGTCATTCTCCTCAAACCCACACAAACAAACAGCACAATCCAGACCTTCATAGCCGCTCTGCAATCTATAAACAAACAGAGGCAGGGCATCTATGACGGCCTTGTCCAGACCAACATTGACACTAATTCCATAATCCTCCTCCTCTGTTTCTGCAAAAGTGAATCTTCTCCTCCTGGAAGAGCCCAGAGCAGCATTCAGAGTAAGTGCAGCAGAGTGTCTCCAGAACCATTTGGCATAGAAATGGAGACAGAATGTGAAGAAAACAGCACAGGCGAGGAGCGCCACAGCAAGAATCATGATTTCTCCATTGATCTCATAGCCCGGTCCTTTCCCCTTCATGGTGTCTCTGTCTATCTTTCTGTCTGTCTCTCCTTCTTTCTATGATTCCCCACATACATCTATTAACAGCGCCCCAAAATCTGGGTGAGATTGACTTCACCTTTGGAAATTATTTCTTTCGGCATCGCCCGGATTCAGACGCTCAAAAGATTCCCACTAATAAACCAGGTCGGCCGTCAAATCAGGCAAATCTATTGGTGGGCTTTTACCCACTTTGGTTTTGGTAATGGTCAGGTGAGGTCAGTCCCATCTCCCAAGATGGAGGTCCAATTATTTTTATCATGTTTAACTGCACCTAATCGTGACCTCACACAAATTGGCTCTTACTTTCTTCTCCATAGCCACCTAGCTTCACCTAAACCTTTGTACTGCCACTGCTATGTGCTGCAACTGATATAGACCAAGTGCCCAACCCAAACAAATATTCAAGTTATAATATTCTGTTTTGGTTGATTTCACCACCTAGGTGGTGCAAAAGGTCAATGGAATCTGCTAGGTTTGATATGTTATAGAGCTGGTGCAAAAAGGTCAATGTGATATCTTATAACAATGTATCATGGTAGCAAACATGGCCTTAACAATAAATTTGTAGATCTTTTTGGATCTATCTAGGGTTAAATTAATGTATATGGGCAATCACAAGTATGTACCTAGACATATGAAGTGAAATGACATAATAACATTATATAAACATCTTCATAAATAAGAGTTAATTTGTAGATCTCTTCATATCTGTTAGGGTTAAATTAGTGCATATGAGCAATCACAAGTATGTATCTAAACATATGAAGTGAAATGAAATGGTAACATTATATAAACGTCTTTATAAAGAGTTAAAATTAGTATATGATTAAGGTATTGGTTTTAGGGTATATGGGAGTGGTAGATAATATTTTATCTTTCATTTGGACAATCAAATATGTATTAGATAACTCTTGATATACCATGACATTTATTGTGTTTTGTTGTAGGGTATTTTTACAATTGTATATTTGATCTTTGTGTCTACATATCAAACTTTTTCCTTTAGATCTAAACTTCTAACTTGACTTTTTTAGAATATAAATTTGAATGCTTCTAGTAAAACTCATGATTTTTTGTTTGTAACAACATTCTAGATCAAATTCTATAAACCATCATTAAGTTTTAAAGTTTTAGACTTTTTTTAAAAATAATTATAATGATCGATCATATTTAGATTTAGGTTATAAGGGAGAATATTTTGTATTTTATTTAAAAGTCTAACAATCAAATTTGTATTAGATGGTTCATGATAGATCATGAGATTTGTTGTACTTTGTTCTGGGTCATTTATGCAACTGTATATTTGATCTTTGGACCTTAGATTCAACCTTTTTCTTCAAATCTAAACCTATGACTTGATTTCTTTAGAATGCAACTTTGAATGCTTCTTGTTAAAACTATGTTTTTTGTCCAAGATCAAACTCTATTATCCATCATCAGTTTTTTACCAAAAACGTTCAAATTTAATTACAAGGATTGTAGAAATATCACACTTATGTTTTTTTAGAATGCATTTGTCTTTGACATCTGAACACGGTACTAGTAATAGATGGTAGAATTTATTATGTTAGGCAGAGGAGATGACTTGCCCCCCTTCTTTTGCCTTAGTCAAACCCTTGACTTGATTCAATGATTTTGAACAAGTTTGAACATATTTTAAGCAACCATACAATATGCGTAATTTATTCTCATCCATCGGTGTAGATGTCGATCTAATACTAAACCATGATGTCATAACATAACTCCTTTTCTCTCTCATGATGTCTAAAATGAATTTAACGTTTATACTTTTACAAAATATCTTACTACACAATTTTAAACATCTCACATTCAAATTAACAAATAATAATTTGTGAAAAAAATCATCTTTAATCCATGATCAAATTTAAATTTGAAAAATTGTGAATCAAGTTTGAAACTATGAATCTAAACTAAATTAAAATATAACTTTAAATTCAAAAGAGAATAGAACATTCATAAATCAACTTCAAACCTTTAAAATGTATAAAATTAAATTCAATCAAAATTAAAATTAATTAATAATTTTTTTTAAAAAATATTACTTATATACTAATCATTATAATTAATTTAAAAATAAAATAAAATAAAAAACACTTAAATATATATATTTTCCTTATAAACTCATAATAATGAGACTTCATATGATTCATATGTTTTAATCAAATCATTAGTCAGTGTTCAAAATAATCTACACATCGAAAAAACCTATTATTAGGTGAAAATGAAAGAAAAATAATTTTAACACCTAACTCATAGTGGAATCCTTATAAAAGAAATTACGAAGACTTTAAAAGCAAAGTTTCAGCATAACATATTTTGGCATATTCCTAAAGAAAGACTTTGTCCCAAATGTCTAAAAAAATTTCGAAATAATAAGAAATAAAAAATATATTTTAAATAGAATTTTTATTTTATTTTAAAACATTAATTTATGTTTAATTGGATGAGAGTGCTTCACTTTAAAGTAAAGATATATCTTGTCTGTTTATGCATTAGATATATTAAATTAATATTCTACTAGATCATCTCATAATTTAAGTGAATTTGTATACATAATTGATAGACAATTTAAGTGAATAAGTTTTATAATCTTTAGATATATAATTTATGTTTAAACTATGTGATAAACCATTGAGTCATGTTACTACTACAATTAAAATGTATGCTTAATCATTATGTACTATCCTGATATCTTGAATCACTTCTTATCAATTCATACTCTTAATTATTTAACCATTGATTAGGTGTATTAATTCAATTTATTCTTTATTTAGATGGTTCTAAATTATTAAAGGTAATATTTGATTTATAATTAAATCATGGCATTATTAATTAAGAGGCAATAATATAATTAGTTTAAATTGTCATTATTAAGATTAACTATTTTTGAAAAGGTAAGCAACATTTTCAGGGTGTCGTACCCTTCACAAAGGGCCCAAGGGGCCAAAGAAAAACATAGTTCAAACCAAAGTCTGAACTATAGGTACAACCAGAAACATCTGACAGACAACTGTGAAACAAGAAACTAAGCAACCCCAGACATAGAGGGTTCAGAGTTGGCTCCACAAGCCCAAGACCGAGTAGCAGACACAAATTTCTTCTTTTGAAGAACAACCGACCAAGGACGCTCAGAAGTAGGAACCAACGAGAACAGTGAGGGGATCGAATCCACCTCAGCCACCACTGGACCACCAAGCAGCGAGGGAGTCGACAACAAGGCAACCGAGAATGAATCAACAAGCGGAACAGTAGAAGCTCCCAACAAAGGGTGGACAGGGTCTGACAGAGCATCGACAACAGGTGCAAGTTCAGGCCCAATAATGTCAGCAGAATGGTCCAACGGTGGTTCCAAAGAAGAGAGGTCCGGAAGAGGAGCAACATCATGAGGGTCGACCACTAACTGTTTAACTTGTTGAGTTTATTATTTTATGTAGGCTATAGTCCAATAGACTTATTTACATTAGAATTGTAAATAAAATACCTTCTAAGAATTAAAAATCTTGCTTCCAATAAATAAAACTTCATATACATATAGATAACCTTTACAACTATATAATCTTATGAATCAAGACCTAATCCAATTTCAAGGTTTTCCAAAATAATTATAACTATATAATATGATCATTTAAATCTTAAATTACCATGAATAAAATCAATGTTGATTGAATCCTTCATAATAATTATTGTTTAAACTTAGCATAAATAAAATCAATGCTATTTTAATCCTTCATAATACTCTTTGTTTGAATTGAACAAAGAGTATAATTTAATTCTTAATATCAAATTATTAAATTTTATTAGTTCAAAAGAACGATTAAACCCATTCATTCCTTCCTACATGTTGTCAAATTGAATCTTTATTCCATTCCTTTTATAAACCAATTTATTATGATTAGTAAGAATATAAATTTAAGAATAATAATATTACAATTATAAAAAATTTAATACTATCTTTTTTATTATATCCATTTAATTAAGTTCATAATACATCTTTTAAACCAACAAATTTTTAGCTATACACCCTTTTATAATAGGGCTAACAAGTTTATATCATTAATAAAATGTAATAACATCAATCATATTTCATTGTCAATTAATTATCAATTTATACAATAAATCTTAATCTAAAACAACAATAATCTAAAGTTAAATTTATTATGGGCTTGTATGGTTTTATTGAACCAATAACTTACAACATATATCAATTTCACAATATCATGCAACTTCTCCAAAATTTGAATTGGCTCAAGGGTTATTTTCCCATCTTCTATTTTAGGTTTTTACAAATTTAATACATGAGAAATATTAACAACATATTTGTATAATACAAAACATAAAACACATTATGAATATTTGCAAGGAAGGTGGTAATGCCTGCAACAATGTTGATCATTTCCAATATCTCAAAGGGACCACCACACTATGGAGCTAATTTTGATGGTTTCTCAAACTTAAAAAACTCTTTTATGGTTTGACTCACAAAATTACATTTTCCTCATTGAAAATATATAAGGAGACCAATTAATATCTACATAAATCTCATGTTGGGTTGAGGCTTCTTTCAATAAATACCTAATTTTTTAAAATTTGTCATCATATTCCTAAAGCAAGTCTAGACCAATGAATGTTATGTTTTAAAGCCCTTCCCAAGTGGAGTTTTATATTTTTTTTCATACAATGCCTCAGATGGTGTAATTTTAATTAATGAGTGATAAGAATTATTATAAGAAAATTCAAACATATACATAAAGTCTTCCTATTGTTTGGGTTGATCCATAACATATATATTAAGCATTTTTTCATTTGAGCATCCATTTATGGGTGTTAGGTAGAAGTAAAATCTAATTTTGTGTTAAATTCATTGTTAAGGTGACCCAAAATTAAGAAGTGGCCAACTTATCTCAAACAAAGATTATTACATTGATAAGTACATGCAATCTAATAATTTCTTTCACCAATTTATATGTTAATTATTGGTCTGTGGAGCCTAATAACCTTTGAAGGTTAAATTTTGGCCACATTTCCTGACACATTTTCCCCCAAATTAATTAATGGGGGAGTGCAGGGGATAGAGCCCCTCCTACAGGGTCTAGGGGGACTACTACCCCCCTTGGTGAGGGCCTAGGGGTGAAGCCCACGTTGGGGGTTTGGGAGCAACACCCCTAGTAGGGGTTGTTGGGGCAACACCCCCAAAACAAAAATTTCTCAATTTTATTAAAGGAAATTCACTACATATTTGAATTGTAATTTAGTTAAAAATAATTAGAAAAATTGCATGAAATCATAACGTTTTATTATTGCAGATTGGAAATGAAAAGTCACGGTTTTGAACAACTAGCAAAAAAGGGTGTGCATGAGAAATAAAACAAGTATGTGAAGTTAATTTTTGTTGTTGCAAGTTGCACGAAATTGTGAGGATTATCGCAAGTTTTGTGAAGGACGCATGTAGCAGTGTGTGAAGATTTTTATAGTGAAATTTGTGAAGAATTTGGTACACTTTTATGTTGTATATTGTAGCTATATGTTGCAAGTTATTTGTAATTTTTCCCATTAGAAATTAAATAAAAATAAACTGTTGTTTGTGGACATAACCCAAGAAAGGGTGAACCACGTGAAATTTCTTGCTATCTTGCCTTGTATTTGTGAATTTCATTCCTCTATTCATTTATTAAATATGCATATAATTGATAATTTGAACTCCTCATCCTTACCTGTAATTCCTAACAATTATGGTTCCACCATCATGATTATTCATAACAATAAAATATGCTAATTTAATTAATGTGTCCACAAAAACCAAAACAGAGTGATGATTATATCAATTTATGAGCAACCCAATAATAAAGTCCATGTTGAACGCAAACCATTTCCTTAACATATTTAGTTTCTATTATAGTTGCATCATCATTGAAATTATTAACAATAAAATGTGATAATTTAATTAAATTTTCCACAACAACTAAAATAGTATGTATATATTCATTTTTATTTAACTTTCTACCATTCCAAATATTGTGTCATAAACTATGACACATCAATCCTTATTTTAGGCTAAAAAAACATTTTAGCTCATGTAGTATCCTGACCACACTAATATGAGAAAATGGCATGATTTGTGGGCTTTAGAAATTGTTTTTTCCCTTATATTTTTAGTATTAGGAATGTAAATATGCCCCTATAATCTTAGAATTTCATCCATGTCATTTGAAGTAATGTTTAATAGAATGGATCCTTTTTCTATTGTTTAGGGACTTTATACTACAATCTTAATTTAGCATAGGAAATTATCTATGTTTAACCAAAGAATTATCTATATGCTTTTATTTTCTCTTAAAATACAAAATTTCAGATTAAAATAATAACTCAAGTCATCTAGAATTTCCTAATTGAAAATGTAAATTAGGATTTTATGATCTATTTTGAGCAAAACAATTCCCAATAGATAGTGTCATAATAAATTTAGAGCATGCACAATGACAAACAACTCTAAGTCATGGGTGGCATAATTCCCTTCATGGTACTTAAGTTTTCATGACTCATAAGACATAAATTGATCATCTTAAACCAAAATGCCTCCTAATCCTTTTGAAGAGGCATACTTTCAAATATTGAATTTTCCATTTAGGTCAAGAAGAAATAGGATATGGGTTGTTTGAGTAATTTCTACAATTTTTAGAAAATTATATGACACTATTTAGTCCAAATAAACTTATTCCTCTTTGCAAGAAAGTTATGAAAATATATTTTTTATAAAGATGTTCATGAACCTATGGTAATAATCATCCAAGACCATGAAAATCCTCACTGTAGTTATTTTTTTAGGTTTAGATCAATCCATGATTACTTTTTATTTTCTTAGGTCCATAACTATCCCTTTTTAGGAGATAATATGACACAAGTAATGCACCTCTATTTCAGAAAAAAGAACATTTTGACAACCTTCCAAACAATTTATATTTCTTTAATATTTGCAACACTTTAATTTGATGTTCTTCTCATGATTTACCATGTCCATTGAATAAATTATAATATCAACAAGGAATACAAAAACAAAGCGATCTAGATAATTATGGAAACCATTTTTTTGAGATTCATAAATGCCATAGATGTATTATTCAATCCAAAAGGGAGTATCATAGTGAATGTAATGGGTCCTAGATGTGATATTATGATTATCTACTTTCATTCTTAATTAATGGTATCCAAACCTTAAATCAATTCTAAAAAATCTCACTACTCTCTCTTTTGATTGAGTAATTTATTCAAGGCAATGGGTATATTATTTACTATAGCTTTATCCAACATATGATAATTCATGCACAACCTAGACGATCATACTTTTTCACAAAGAGTGTTGTTTCACCCCAAGGAAAAATATTATGCCTTATCAATACATTATCAATATGTTCATTGAGCCACACATTTATTTCATGCAAATTAGATGTAATCCTTAGATAAAGTACTCTAAATATAGGTGGCAATCCTAAAACAATTTCTAATGCAAAAATGGAATCCCTTTTTAGGGGAAGCCCATGGATTTATTTAGGAAATACATCCTAAAATTATTGTGATTATGAATGATTCAAATCTATTAAATTTTCATTCTCATCTTTCACATTAAAATGGGCAACAAATAGTGGACATCCCTTTGTAGTAGCTTACTTCAACTACAAGGTGGAAAAAAGGTTTTTAATTCTCTACTCCTAGGTAAACCTTGCTAATATTATGTAATTATTGTTTCATCTAATCTATACAACTAATTTATTGACAAGTGATTTGGGCTACATGAACTAGTAACTAATCCATGTTTAAGGTTAAATTATTAAATCCCAAATGTAGGAAACAAAAAATTACTACATTTTTTATTGCCCCAACTTTAATTTATTATTTATATACAAAGAGAGTGTTATTTTATCTTGTTCATAGCTCAACACTACACCCTTTTTCAAGGCTTCAACTTTTAAAATATCCATATTTTGATCCCACACAAATCTTAGAGAATCTAGGTGGCATCTACAAGGCTAAATCTAAAAAGACTACAAATATCATTTTTTTATATTTTTTATATCTTCATAAATTACATTTTTGGAGGGCTTCAAAGAATTTATAGGTGATAGTTTTTTTAAACTAATATATTTTTATTTTAATGTAGGATTTCTAGATATCTTTCCAATGCATGAAAGAATTTTTATCTTCACCTAACAGACTATAAATTAGGACC
This sequence comes from Sequoiadendron giganteum, assembly GCA_007115665.2. Lineage (NCBI taxonomy): Eukaryota > Viridiplantae > Streptophyta > Pinopsida > Cupressales > Cupressaceae > Sequoiadendron > Sequoiadendron giganteum. The sequence goes on from CM021102.1 coordinate 841,935,442, forward strand.
TTACCAAGTTGGGGTACCAAAAATAAATAAATTATAATTTATTTAATTTGGTAGTTAATTTCTTCTTGTTTAAATATTTATTTCAAATTCCAATGAGGAATTCTAGGAGTAGTGACTTTGGTTTCTAAGGGAAACCTTAGTTTGGAAGTCTTACAAAGTAGGTTCATCTAGTTGTAAAATGTATGTACTATTGATTTTTGAATTAATGAGGAAAATTTGTAGGAATGCACATCTTCCATAAAGTTTGACCATTTAATGAACTCTCTATTATAAATAAAAGATATTTTATAGTTTACATATTTTTTTGTTGCATAATTTAGAAAACTACAAATCCCTCACTAGGTATTATCCTTTGAATTCTAATGCTAATTTAAATAAATGATATATCCATTGAATGTCACACCACATGTAGTAAGGGTATATTATAATATTATATTGAAGATAAGAGATCCATCAAATTAACTTCCTTTAAGGTGCACATGCTAGCAGATGGCTAAAGAATAGGGTGATTCCCCATACCCTTCAAGGTCTTAATTGAAGATGCTTTGAGAAGACAATGTGAGGAGAATCATTTTCTACAATAGAATTAGGATAACCTAAAACCAAAAATGACTGGAATACTAGTTGGTGGTCACACCCCTTTCAAGATATGAGTAAATTTTGATGTTTCAATTTTTGAAGGATAAAATGGTGTAAATTTTGTTGATGATTAGATATCAAAATTGTATTTCTTTTTGTAAATCACTTCTCAGATGTTAATAAAATAATATATTCTCTCCTCAAAGCTAAAAAATAATTTGCAAAAATAATGGGAGAATATGTTGTTATGTAAGGAGAATTGAAGGGGAAACCTTAATAGTTGAGGATTTGATGCATTAATGGATGAGAATCCCACATGGAGATAATTTGTGGAACATATCAAGGAGTACATTTTTAAAGATACACATAATGAAAATATATGAAATGGTATTTTATTTGGTAGAAAAATATCACTCAGTTATAGACTACAACACCTTTCATACGTTATTAAAAAATATCAACATCTAAGATACGAAGAAACATTGGTTCTTAAAATAATATAATGAGTTTCATTGATATTTTAAAATTTGACTTCAAATAAAAAAGAAAGAAGGAATATTTTACAAATCACAACTCAAAGGGAGAAGGTAGTAGCAATTTTATAGGAAAGAAACCAAGGAATTCTCCTCACAACCATGAATAGTATAAAAAGACATCAAAATAATGTAGAAAGACACAAGTATGTGATGTGAAGTCCATAAGAGCCCCTAACAAATACTAAGGAATATAAAGCTACCTAAACCTTGATGCGAGGAACCTATAAAGTGGGGATCAAACTTGATTTTTTTCCTATGGATCCTTTTGAGAATAAGTATCATGATTAGATAATTGAGTTTTATCCATATGCAATGGTTGCTTTTGCCAAAATATTTCCATATTTAGATGAGGAATATGTATTCCATTTATAGATGTGGTTGAATGAAAAAGAACTATATTTTATGATTGATGGAAGAATTTAGAAGAATATTATCTATATGTTAATAATTTCAAGGGATTGAACCTATAGAAAACACCCCATGCATAGCCATACTCCATGGGGTGGGTGGGCCAAGGGGTAGATATCTGAGTAAATAGATAATGTCATTTTCCCTATTTCATTAAACCATTCAAAGATGAAGTGATTTGTGATGTGACACCTTTGAATGTGTGTTTTATATTATTGGGAAAATCATACATGTACAAGAATAATGGTATTTATGATCCCAAATTATGCATTGTCATTGTTAAGCTGGGTGAACAAAAATAATAGATACTAGAGATAAGTCTTACAAAATATGTATCCTTGATTAGTGTAAAGGAATATTGATATATATTTGGTCAAAATGTAACATTTGCACTACTAATGATTCACAATGATTAATTAATTAGACATGGGTGATAAAGGAGCTATGATATTAATAAATAAATAAAATAAACAATGAAAATTAACATGATGCATGATATTTTCTATCACTATAGAATACCTCTCAGCATAAAAATATCCTTCATCATCCCATCCACTCAAAAAAATCAAAATAACATAAGTTTTAATGTAAAATACTTGTTTCATTCATTTTATTATTTTTAATAACATGTCTTTTATTTTGTATATCAAACCCACATTACAAATATTTGGGAGTTGAAATTGTTGAACATTTGAAATACTGAGAGGGGGGTGAATCAATATTCCATAAAACCATAATAAAATCCACTTAAATATTATCACAATTTTGACTAAATCAACAAGAGAGAACATAGAAACAAGTCAATGCAACCATACACATCAACACCAAGACTTTTACATGGAAAACCCAAAATGGGAAAAATCATGATGAGGGTTAACTCACAATATATTATATTCGGATACAAAATATTACGGGGCTCACTGCCAAGACTCACTATCCTTAAAAAGGCTCACTGCCTTAATACAAAAGATGGCTAACCACCAAGCTATAATGATAGTGGCTCACTGCCAAAAGATTGAACTGATAGGATATACCTTCAATGTGCAAGGTTTAGTTCCACCAAAGATTAGAATAAGAAGTATTGCCTCACACAACAGTTGCTCAAAAAAATTGTACTGATCACAACTGATAAATAATTTAGGCTTTGAACTTCTCCTCTATTCGCATTCACTTCTCCTTCTCTCTCTTATACACACCTCTCTTCTATCTTTCATCTTATATATATACAAGTATATCTTATTCATCAATTAGGTCGGCCTAATTAGATGAACACAAAATAATCAAAACCTTCTTCATCGGTACCATATAATTTTAAACATTTTATCCATGTAGTGCATTATATCAAGTCGACTGTCATCCATAAAACATAACTAGTCTTCATAATATATAGCATTCGCTAAGTCGGCCAAGACTAGAACACAATTCTTCAAACCAACAAATAATCCTCAAAGCAAACACCTTTTGGATTTGAGAAAACATTAATTTCCCATCATACTACCAACAAAGAGACTATAAAAAAAACTACAGCATAAGAATATTCACCTTAGTAGAATGCAGAGTCTCCCACACAGTATGCCACACATAGAACGATAGTAGGATATAGATTTAAACTTTGTCAGAGATAACTTTCTGCTCACAACAAAAGATGTCTCAAGATCTGAGATATATTTTTCTGAATGAGTCAAGAAAACATGGTTAAGATATTAGAGTCATATTATATCTTGCAATGAATTTTGGACTCAAATACCAACACATTGATCCATCATAAAAGAGTATTACCGATAGAAAACAACTTCTGATAAACCAAACAGACTTCCCATATAGTTAACACCATGTTGAAATCAATGACAACATTATAGGAACAACCAACAAAACCATCCATACTTCATTCTCATGTTGAAAATCTTCCAACAATCTCCCCCTTTTACATTGATGGAAACATGCATGACAAAGACATTTTCCAGTATACCACAACTGAATACTCTAACTACTCCCCCTATCAAAACTATTCTTGACAAAAAAAAAAATTCTCTGTCTCTTTATCTCTTTATCTCTCCCCCTTTAACATCAATGACAAAGCAAGGGGTCTGGTATATATGTAAATATATATCAAAATGTAACCAAAAGGATATGAACACAACCTTGAATTAACCTAAAGAAGAACCTCTGAGACTCTCCAGGATAGCCTTCCCTGATGCTTTACCTTCTTCCCATGAACCTTTTGCACTGACAAGAGTCTTGTAAAATAGCTCAAGTTTAGTTAAGGAATCTACACCATCTGTTAAAGTATTGGGACTAAGATTAATCTCTAATAATTCACCAATACAACCAAGAGCACTAGAAACAAAAGTATGTTTGAGTTTAATCATGTCTCTGAGTGCCAAAAATTTCTTGATAACATCTCTCCTTCAATCATGTAGAGAGAAGAATTTGCCTTGAAGCTACACAATGTAGGACCACCTTTGATTATCTTTATATTATGCTAACTTGTATGTATTTGCCCCAGTGCTCAATCGAGACTCACTCATCCTTATCTCATTTCTCATATCTAGTGTACTATCAGACCAATCTAGGCAAAAAGAAAGTAAATACTATGCCTCTTTTTCAAAACCTTGTACACTCTCCAATTCCTTCATTACTCAAGCATGTGCATTCGTACATTTTCCTTTGATATCTTCCAAATTTTCTTCATTAGACCTAATTCCAATAGAAATTTCAAGCTCAGAGATGTAGAACTGCAAAGAATTAATCATGCTACAAAGATTCTCCATAATATAAATAGATGAATCAAAATTAGCATCCGGAATAACCTTATATAATTCTTCCAAAGCTCTTCTAATATTTATTCTTTCATGCTCATGTTCAAACTCACTTTCTTATGCACCTTCTTGCTTAATAACACTCTGTGAATGGTTGCCTTAGACCTGTTCAAACATAGACAAACAACACAATGTTAGTCATTAAACACATCTAAAACAATCATTCCCCATGCAATCCATTTAAACACCAAGAACAAGAAATCAAATAAAGATAATCAATAAAAAGCTATTAAATCTTGTTCTTGAACATTTAAACCACTATCCCATGGGGGAATTGGTGCTATTTGGATGTGGAAAATAGCCCTTTCCCAATTCCTTGATGCAAATTTTGATGAAGATTGAATGCTCTTTGATGCAATTTGATAATAACCTTGATAAGATTGATAAAAAAAACTATGAAACTTGGATATAAATGGATGAAGTTGTGAATGAAATTGAGTAGAGTAAGCTTGCATGGATTGTGGATCCTAAAACCAATAGAAGAACTCTCCATTTATAGGAGAGAAGGATGGAGTATTGAACAAATGGGATGAATATGGGACTAAACATGAGCCAATGGCAAGGTGCCACTTGTCAACATGCTAGTGGAGGAGGAATGAGCACCTTTTGGTGAATGTGAAAATAAATGCAATTAGGTGGAAATTTGAAATTTGAAAGTTTGCTTGTGGAAGAGGATGTGGAAGAGGAGTTAATGCCACTTGGCTCAAGAAAATGACATGTAAGAGGCTTAAATGCCATGTTTGGAGGACAAGTCCTTTTAGGAGGGAGATTTCAAATTGGAAGAATATTCCAACAAGATGCCCTTTTGAATGATAATAAAGGAATTTATGAATCAATTAAATTGATTTACTTGTACAAGTTGCAAAATATAGAGGATTTGATGGATTAGAGTTAGAGTTAATTAGGATTTAATTAACTTAAGTGGAAATTAGCCAATTTGACATTTTGACTTAGATTTTTGGATTTGTTTTAAATTAAAATAAGAGGAATTTGAGATTTTAATTAAATAAAGTTTGATTTATTTAATTAAAAGGGGTGATGTTAGGTTTGATTAAATAAGGATGATTTATTTAATAAAAAAGAGGGACTTATGATTTAACTAAATAAAATGAATGATTTAATTTAAAGAAGAATATTAGGATTAAATAAGGCTGATTTATTTAATCAAAGAGGAAAATTAGGGTTAATTAAATAAAGTGATTTATTTAATTAAAAGAGGACAATGATTTAATCAAATAAGGTAATTTATTGAATTAAAAGAGGAATTATGATGAATTAATTAAATAAGGATTATTTAATTAACTGGTTAGTAAAGGAGTGATCAAGGAGGAACTGGTGTTAGTAAATCAAGATCAGGTGCATGATATCAATCAGGATAATTTCAATGTCTACATTTTGCCCCTCTTTGAAGCAATGTGCCTGCTGCATTGGTTCAAAGAATAAACTTGCTGGAATAAAAATTCAAAGACCTTTTCAGATGCCCCACTACTACCCCAGTGGAAGAATTATGCTTGTATACTACCCCCTCAAGAGATCAAACAAAAAATTGGTTTTTTTGGGGAGATCTCAAAACAAAAAAGATGACAAACTGTCTGAAGGGTTCAAAAAGGTTCCAAGATGCCAACAACAAGCCAAAATGCAAGAAAAAGACCTAAAATGAGCTTTAGTTGGGAAAAAATAGGATTGAGGGCATAAAACCCTAGTTGGATGGTCAAAACATGGCAAGAAACCCTAATCTTCATGCTTAAATAGCCCTCAAGGGGTCACTTTCCATTCATTTTCGCATTCACACCTTGAGTTTTCTAGCATTTTGAGCTTTGAAGTTGGTGCAAAGAGTGCTTCCATGACACATTTCCAAGTGAGATCGAGTCCACCAGAGACCTCTAGGCATAGGACTAGTGGTATGTGATCCTAACTCGACCTTTAATTTCATCTTTTTGGCACATTTATTGTATTTTAAAAGGTCAAAACCCTTAGTGTTGCTATATAGCGATGCTAAAATGGTTAAATCGGCGACGCTAGGGCTCAAAAAACGTCGCTACTGACTATTGCAACATCACGTCACAATTTAGAATTAGGATTTTAAAGGTCAAATGGTGATGTCGCGATCTGATTAGGTTTTTAGGGTTTTTTAGTCAAACAGGTGCGTGTATCAAACATTGGTGCCGCAACTTATTTTTTAGCTTAGGGGTCTTAGTGTTGTTGTTTGGAGTTTGCAAAGAGTGACACCTTTGCAAACAATGATACATATGCGGTTTCAGTGTCGAAAAATCCAAAGAGGATCCCATCTTTTTTCGAAACTTGACGTCGTGGATTTTTGTGTGTAGGAGGATAGAGAGCCCATGCATTCACGTAAGCATCGACCCTCGGTTCTCAACAGATTGGCCGAACTACAAGAGTTGTTCCAGGAGCACCTTGGCATGATTGGCCTTTGGTACATTGCCTACGCACCGACCATGAGGACCCACCTGGCTATGAGGACCGCATTGGCCGAAAGGTGGCATAGTGAGACATCCTCCTTTCATCTTCCCACTGGCGAGGCCACTGTCACACTAGAGGATGTGTGGTGGATTTTTTGGTTGCCAATTCATGGTGACTGAGTCATTTATGATCCAGATGCTGACACTGATGTATGCTTTGAGATCATGTAGACTGATGAGATTGTCTTGACAGAGGGGCATATCGACCTCAAGTATTATAGAGGTCGAGTGCCCACCTTCCGGTTGATTGTGGCCGAGATCATTTCAGGATTGGTAGCCCCAGATTGGTGAGGCTAATAATTTAGTCTAGGATGGGGTCTAGCTTGGGAGAAGATGCTCTTTAGGAGGACTCTTTTTGCTTGGGGGCCAGTGATGCTGGCCTTGCTTTATCATGATTTGCATGAGTTTTCATATTGTGATAGTCAAGTGATTGGGGTCGGGGTCACACTTCTACACATCTGGGTCTGGGAGCACATTGTCATTCTTCGCCCCATTATTACATTTGTTGATGTGGAGCCCGATGATCCAACAATCTGGAGGTACCAAGGCGGTATCACTTTGAGGCACACAAGATGGGTCAATCTCCCTCACTGGAGGAGGGTTTTGGATGAGATGAGAGTTTCACTTGGAGGCCCTGGCTACATATGCCAACTTGGTATGATGATGTGCAACACCTATTATTTTCTCGGTAGGACAGGTTGATGCAAGGCCGAGAGCACACCATGATTGAGCACTACCTACCAAATAGGGTAGCCAGACAGTTTGGAGACATTTAAGATTGTCCTGATGATCAGTATACAACCATTTTTTCTCGGTCCACCCGAGAGACTACATGGGGTGGGATGATCCCGATAGTTGAGGTTGTGGATAGTTTCAGGTAGTTGGTGGCCTACCATGGGCCTATGCACAAGGACCAATGGATCCAGGCACTAATCATGCCTATGATGAGTGGTTCAGACCCCCACTTAGATTGACAATTCCAAGGGCAGCACCCCTGTGGTGGAGAGCTCGGGGTAGGACAACAGGTCAGGGGTGAGGGGGATAGGATCTAGGGGTACCTAGAGGGGGAAGCAGAGGAGGAGGAGGACCACCCCCATGTCATCCAAAGTAGAGGGGTCAATAGACACCACCTCGAGATCAATAGAGAGATAAGTAGTCACAATAACCACAAAAACCACCGTAGCCAAACACTAGAGATGCCCAGATACAATAGCTACAGGGGTAGATTCAGGGGCTCCAAGCATAGGTACATGTCTTGAAAATTGAGAGGGACTAGGCCAGGGTAGAGCAGGATCAGGAGAGGCAACAAGACATGCCTCAGAGATTCATTTGGCTCAGGAAGTGGGTCATAGGCAACAACTAGAGAGATTGGCCGCTGCATCCCAAGGCAGGACAGTCTCAGCGTGGATGTACCACTAGGCCATACTGGAGGTAGAGTATTATAGGTTGGACTATTAGTAGGCTATAACAGCAGTAGCCCAGGTTCTAGAGTACTCTCAATAAACTAGGATGAGACAGGCAGAGGACCAGGTTGAGAGACAGGTGAGCGAGGGGAGCAGCCAACAGGGCTAGCTACCATGATGCTTTTTGATTGGAACTTATTATTTTTGAGATCTACGGGCTCTGTTTTTGATAGCCCTGTGAGTATTTATATTTTGATTCATACACATACAGATGATCTGATTTGTACCATGACAGTCACATTTTGATATCTATATATATGATATGATTGATTAATTATGAGATGTGTCCTATTTTATTTTATTTATGCATTATGGATGGATGTATGTGATGAAATTTTTATGTGATGTGATATATGATTATGCTATGCAAATTTTTATGTTATGCAAATGATTATGTATGCACTTCTTTTTGTATCTTTCTATGCATATATGGATGATATGATGATGAGATGTATGATTTATGAGATGCTTAGAATAAAAAATCTATATGATGTTCTAAGTGCAAAATGGATTGATTATGTGTTTATGACATTATAATATAATGATATGCAATGATTATGAAATGTAATAATATGATTGTGATGATCTAGGTGATTTGCAATAATTTATGATATGATTATGATATGGAAATGGTTTATGTTATGTGATGATAATGAATGGAGTGTTGTAAATGATGATGTGATTATGATATGCAAATTTGAAATGATTATGTGAAAAATTATTATGATATTAATGATACGAAAATGATTATGCAAATGCTTTATGATATGTAAACAATTTCTTATGTGATATGAAATGATGGAATGGTTTGTAATGATGTAAATGAAATGACTTATGATATGCAATGATTATGTTTAATGATGTGGATGCAATGATTATGATATGCAATTATGTGCAAATGATTTATGGCATGGATGTAGTAATTTGTGATAAGTGATAATAATATGAATGCAATGATTCAAAATAAAAAATCTCTATTATTCTTCATAACCTAAGATGATTATGGAACATGTGGTAATGTATGTAATGATTATGAAATGTGGTAATATGGATGTAGTGATATGATATGCTTATATGATGATTCATGTTTTATAATGCAACGATGATGTGATATGAAATAACCATGATATGATTTATGTTATGTGATGATTATGATTAATGATGTGGATGTCATAATTATGATATGATTCATGCAATGATATGTGATGATGTGAAATGTAAATGATTATGATATGTGATGATATTTTGATCATGTGATATGCATATGATATGAATATCTATTGATGCGTAATGATTAATGTTGTGCAATGATTATGATGTGTTGTGCAAATGATGTGAAATGAATATGTAATGATATACGATTGATATGATATGCATGCTGATGATCGGTGAGTGCAAGATAAATGCATTAGTGATATTTTTTGGTTAACTGTCATGGTACCATGTTAGCGTGGAGAGAAGAAAGAAGAAATAAGATGAGAAGATGATCCAACAAGTTCATGCTCTAAAAATAATGATATGATGATGATGCTTTGCTTATCAGGAAATGAGATTTTAAAAGGGATTACTTACCTTATGTTTGATAACACACCTTTGTACAATGCATCAAGGTATAAAGAGCCAGGATGGCGTTGCACTTGGTGTGATGGACTTTGACTCGACAATCAGATAGGAGTACTCCTATTCACACCTGGCATAAGAAACCTTATTCAAAATGCAGTTTAGATATTTCAAATCTGTCAGATCAAAACATAGAAAGGCACGCCTTCCTATGTGGTCAACAAGACACTTAAAACACCTTCCCTACAAATCAAAAAAAGTATGCATGACCAAGGTTATATTACAAGAACATCCAACAAGCATAGCAAATAAAAAGATAATGATCGTTGCCCCATTCCTTTCTCTCTAAATATTTTTTTTGTTTAGACATCATCGAGAGGTCATTGGAATGAGCACAATAAGATAAATTAAAAGAACAAATCAAGTAAACAAACAAGCTAATGTTCTCCATAGTACTATCCAAGGCTAAACTATGGTGGTGCCTGATGTTGATGTCCATTGTAGGAAGGATGCATCCTAGGACATGATGTTATCAGATGATGGTGAGATTGACTGGATGATAAGTTATTGATATTTAGAGTTGACCAACTTGTTTACCTACTAACCTAGACTTGAAACCCTTGACGACTGAGTTTTCACTTTTAACCTGCTAGACTTGTTTTTGATTGCCTTGCCAAAGGATGAAAGTGGCGATTGATTTATTATGAGTGATTGATTATTGCAGGTGAAAATGAGATGGAACATATAATTTTTTGGGTTTTTTGAATGTTTTTGGATTTTTGCAATGTTTTGAGGTTGTTTTGGGATTTTTAAGATGTTTTGCTTTTCAAATTTTCCAATGTTTTGGTGTTTTTTGAGATTTTGACCAAGAACCTAACCTAGAGACCTATCCTAGGAGCCTTGGGGGCTAATCAAATATTATCCTTACCTATGTTATACATGCAGAGACCACGTAGTTTGACTGACGACTTGACCAATTTACAAGATGAAGATATAAACAAATGATGAATTGTCAGCTTATTATGACAAACTCCTAAAGGACTGACCTAGGGTGTCTCGGGGCTGATCAAAGATCAACCTTGCCTAAATTCAAGCTCAAAGACAAAATAGTTTGACATGGTGAATCTATTTTTGATTTTTTTGATTTTGGACATGTTTTGGATGTTTTTTGGATTTTGGATTTTTACGAATGTTTTAGATCTTTTTAGAAGGATTTTTCTAAATATTTTTTGGATTTTTTGATTTTAGGAAGATTTCAAGGATACATAAATCCGATCCGATGCTAGAACATGCCCCCAACATGATGCGATAGACTACTCTGATATAGGCAGGAAAAACTGACCTTAGGAATGTGCCAAGTGGTAATAAGGTGGAACATGATATGAATACAGGATCAAGCTATGATGTAGACGCGAATGAGTGATGAAAGGATGTAATGGAATGTGATGGGTGACGAAATGATGGAAGGCGATGGTAGGTGATGTAGAATAAGCCATAGAAATCATGGTGGATGGAGAGTGCTTATTTACACAAGGTACCTGTTTGCCAGGTTTTCACCAAGGTACTTTCCCAAAGCGCCACCGAAGTGGTTTTCACTAGAGGACGATTTTTATCTTTGTTGTTTTTAATCCTTTTTTTTATTTTAATATTTTTTGATTTTTTTTGTATTTTTGGTTTTACCCTTAAAAGATTAGGCATAATTTTTTTAAGATGAGAGCTATTGATGGGCTCTTGCAGAGGCTCACCTTCTGGTCTTGACAGTTGATATACCCTTGAATTGTAACTTACAGTGATGACAAAAGGTCCCAACCAATTGGGTTCAAACTTTCCTTTTCTATCTAGATTCAACACATTTTTCTAATTTTCTTTCATCACAAGCTCGCCAACTTGAAATGATCAGTTCTAGATATTATTGTTGTAGCTCCTCTTTAGATGGTTTTGGTAGACTTGCAAGTGGTTCAAGGCATCCATGCACTGCTCATCCAGTAGTTCTAGCTCATTCAATCATGAGACCCAATATTCTTCATCTGCTATGAGATTTTGCAGTTATATTCTTAGGGATGGGAGCTCAATCTCAATGAGGAGGATGGCTTCTGATCCATAGACCAGGGAGAAAGAGTTTGCACCTATTGGCGTGCAGATACTTGTTTTGTAGGCCCATAGTGTGGGGTTTAACTGCAAGTTCTAGTCACGACCAACTTCATTAACTATCTTTTTGAGGATTCTGAGGATGGTTTTATTTGTAGCCTCAGCTTGGTTGTTACCCTAGGGGTAGTATGGAGTAGAAAAGTGATGTTAGATGTTGAATTTTTGGCATAGGTCTCGGATATCCTATTTTTTGAAAGGTGTCTCATTATCTGAGATAATGGCTTGAGGGACATCGTAACGACAAATAAGGTAATTCAGGATGAACTTGGAAATCTACTTTCCTATAATATAGGTCATTGGGATGGCCTCTACCCACTTTTTCAAGTACTCTATGGTAGTGATAATAAACTTGTGTCCATTAGATGAGGTGGGGGTGATTTTTCCAATGAGATCGAGCCCCCACTGCGAGAAGGGCCAAGGTGTTACAATTGGGTGGAACTCCTGAGCTAGTGCATGGATGAGGTCCCCATTTTGTTGGCAATGCAAGCACTTCTTAACATATTAGTGGGCTTCCTTCTCCATTGTTGACCAATAGTACCCCGTTCTCAGCAGCTTCTTGTCCAAGGTCATACCACTTGAATGTGAACTGCAGATGCCATTATGTACCTTCATTAAAGCAGTCAAACCTTTCTCAACATTTAAGCATTGTAACAAGGTTCCCTCAATACTCCTATGGTATAGGGTGTCGCCTAGGATAAAAAACAAGTTGAATTCTTGAAAAATATTCTCTTAAGGTTTGGGGTGATATCCGCAGGGAGGACTCTTATTCTTAGATAAGTGTATATGTCATGATACCATGGGTTACCAAGACCAACGATTTCACACACAAATTTAGACACTGGTACCTCGAAAGCTGGTATGAGAAGTTTCTCTACAAGGAATTATTACTTTGGGATGTTGTGTGGGACATCTAGTAGCAATCCAATTGTTTCCATAGCATTCACTACTCTGTTATTTGACCTTGGTATCTGCTCAAAGGTGATATCAATGAAGGACTCTTCGAGGCTTTCCACTAGTTTCTTGTATGGAGTCCACTTATCATCCTTTGTTTGGTATTCATCATTGACTTGGTTGATGATAAGTTATGAATCCCCATAGACTTTGAGTGCCATGATCTACCATTGTGCCATAATTCTTAGCCCTATGACAAGAGCCTCATACTCTGTAATATTATTTGTGCAAGCAAAGGACAACTTGTATGATTTGGGTATGCAATCTCCTTGTGGTGTGATGAAGAAGACTCTGACTCCTGACCCATGCTCTGTGTAGGATCCATCAAAGTACATTTTCTAGTGATTTTGTATGCTTATGTTAAAGATGGACTCATCAGGGAATTCTGATACAAGTGGGTTCTCTAAGTATATTGGTGCTTCTGCCAACTGATATGTAATTTCTTGTCCCTTAATGGCCTTTTGTTCTACATACTCAATGTTTTTCTCTATTAGGATCATAACCCATTTAGTTGTTTTCCCCGTGGGTGTTGCTTTAGAGAGAAGATACTTGAGAGGATCTATCTTGGCAATGATTTTTATCTGATGTGACAATATATAGTGTTTGAATTTATGTGTTGCAAACATGACTACTAAGAAAGCCTTCTCAATGGATGTTTAGTTCAGCTCATGTCCCACCATGGTCCTACTAATGTAGTAAATATATCTCTCCTTCCCATTTTCATCATGTTGTGCTAAGAGAGAACCAAGAGCTGTTGTTGTTGTTGATATATACAAGATCAATGGTTTTCCTGGAATTGGTGGCATAAAAACTCATGGTGTGAGTAAGTACTCCTTGATCTTGTTGAGCTCTTGATCACATTTCTCAACCAATTTGTATGCTACCCCCTTGTGGAGTAGATGAGAAGATGGGATTGCCTTATCAGCTAATTGTGCTATAAACTGACAGATGGATTGAAGTATTCCCTACAAACCCCTTAATTGTTTTAATGTTCTTGGTGTTTCCATCTCAAGGACTAATTTGACTTTAGCAGGATCTATCTTGATTCCTCTCATGGATAGAATATACCCTAGTAACTTTCCTGGTTGTACCTCAAATACACACTTCTTTGGATTGAGCTTGACCTTGTACTCTTCTAGCCTATAAAAAATGGACCCTAAAGCTGATATGTGATCTTGTCACTTTCTTGACTTGGCTAGTATTTCATCTACATAATCTTCCACAATCTTGTGAATCATATCATGGAAGATCAATGCCATAGCTCTTTGATAGATAGCTCCTGCATTATTAAGCCCAAACAACATCATATTCCAACAATATTTCCCCCATGGACAAGTGAAAGGCATTTTTTGTTGGTCATCCTTAGCTATCATGATTTGATTGTATCCTAAGAATCCATCCATTAGTGATAACATTTCATGTCCTGTCATCATATCCATGATCATATCTATGTTTGGGAGAGGGAAGTCATCCTTGGGACATGCTTTGTTTAGATCTCTAAAGTCAATGTAGATGCGGATGCCGACAGTGGGATTTGAAATAGGTACAAGATTTGAAACCCACTCTAGATAATCAATTGGTCGTATGAATCCAACATCCATGAGTTTTTGTAACTCAAGCTTGACTAGCAGTGCGATCTATGGGTGCATTTTCCCCAGCTTCTGTTTTACCGGTTTCACCTCTAGGTATACTGCAAGATGGTGAACCATAATTTTTGGATTGAGACTTGACATGTCAGTGTAGGTCCATGCAAAGTTCAATTTTCTTTCCCTTAGGAATGCAGCTAGGAGATCTTGTTCCTCAGTCATAAGTGACTCTGCATAGAACGTGATATGCGGTGTTTGTTTTGTCCCCAAGTTGACTGGATTGCACTTCTCTACCAAGACTGCTGAATTTTCTTAATGAATAACACTGAGAGGAAGATTGAATTCCCCATCCTTTGGCACCTTAGAGAGGTTTTCACCATTGGATGCATCCTTTGTTTTTATTATTTTCGGGTCTGAAAGTGCCACAGTGTGGTTTTCACTTAAAGACCTAGAGATTGTTCTCAAATTTTCACTTTTGCGATTGAGGGATTCAATCGTCTCCCCATAATAGGTATGTGTGTCCAGTTCAATTTCAAATATCATTTTGTGATCCCCACAAGGTACATTGTCTTGCAGTACCATGAATTTCGAGAGCGCCTCATCATTTTTGAATGTGTCTAAAATTGGCAGTCCTCGTTGGTCGTAGTCTATTAGTTGGGGGTATAATAGATTTATTTCATGGGTTTGGTTGTTCGACTCAAAAGAGACAGTGGAAATCATGAATAGGGAAGAATCCTCAAACAACATGGGTAGGTTAGTAAGGTGATCCTCGTCACTGTCACTACATACACCAATTACATCGAAGGTATAGTTGTCTAAGGGTAGACCTGTGGATACTGGTAACTGAAGAGGAGTTTTGACTGATTTAATGGGGGGAATTCTACCACGTACGGTTATCCTCAGATGGGTACATCCAAGTTTAATATTTTCCATGCGCTTCTTAGAAATAATGGGTTCTAATCAACCATTGCTATTTTTCCAAGACTTTCATCTTGATATAGGAGACTAGATATATCTTTTTCATCAACCTCCTCTCAACCTAGGTCTCCCCAACTTTTGAATTGAGAGGGGTTTGCTCTAAATGTTTGAGACACTATGCTAGCTAGTTGTGGTTTCCCTTAGGTCCTAGGAGATTGAGGTAACTCTCCTATTACAAAGGAACTTTTCTTCATTTTGTATTCTCCACACCCATTATTTTGGATAATGACTTTGATATCAGATATGTCTAGAATGGTAGGTGTCTTTGTATATGAAGTGGAGGCAAGGGTAGCTGGATCTACATATGGAGTTGTAGGACCTTCATCATTCTTTAGGACTTGAGGGATCTATAGAAATTTTCTTCTATATTTTTGCAATAGGAAAACGGCTCGGGATCACCTTGAATTGTGACCTCTTATTTCTCATAGGGGAATTTAACACATTGATGACATGTGGATGCAACAACTTTCATCCCATGGATCCATGGGTGCCCCAGAAGAATGTTATAAGGGAGGTCGAGATCAAGAACTTGGCAAGTAGTTTCCATGATGGCCGGTCCTAGTTGGATGGGAAGTTGAATAGTGCCTTGAGACACCCTTTCTTGATCAATCATAAGCCCAAATGGTGATACCTTTGCTTTTTTCAATCATGTCTTCATAAAATACCAGATTTTTTATTAGCTTAAGGGAGAAAATATTCAATCCTGCACCTCCATCCACCAAGACTCGTTTGACTTTATTTTTATGGACAAAGAATTCCAGATGAAGTGCACGATTGTGAGATGGCTGGGCTGGGAAGTCTTGTTCAAAAAATGTTAGGAGATGTGGCATGGTGATGTTTTCAACCATAGCTCGAAACTGATCTGCATCAAGGTTGGTGGGTACAAAAGACTCAACAAGGGCCTTTTCTAAAATCTCCCTATGTGCAGACAAAATTTTCAGCAACTCCATGATGGAGATCTGGGTGGGGGTATTCTTTAGCTATTCGAAGACACTGTAGCTACTGAAAACTGAATTTGAATTTGCAGTGTGTGCTCTAGCTTGCATGGATGGTCCAGGGATGGTGATTTTTTCGCTTCATGTGGTGACTCCATAGTTAGCTTTAGACCCTAGGATATGTAAAACACCTACCCATTCATCTAAGGATGCAACAATATGGTCATAAACATGGTTGATGTTTCCATACTTCTTGCCCTTGCCATTGTTGTTTGACTTGTCATGATTAGACATTGGTTTCATGTATATCTTAAGGTCTTGATTTCCAACCGATTGTTCAACTTTGATGGTCTTTTTTTCAATGAGGTCTTGGGTTAGGTTTTTGAGCATCATGCAACTGGCTGTTGTGTGCCCTTTTATCTTATGAAAGTCACATAGGTGCTTCTTGTTATACCATGGTGGCTTAACTTGAGGGTCCTGGTAATTCTCAATGACTGGGAGCATGATGATGTTGGCATCAATGAGATGCTTCATGACAGATTCAACCGATTCTCCAAGTGGTGTGTAATTGTGTTTTGGAGGATATCGGTTTCTTGTGGATGGTCCTCTTTGGTCATTGACATTATTGATTGTCTAGGTGTTGTTTTTTTGATGAGATTTGTTTGATCAGGGGGTGTTTTGGGTATTATTTTGAGGTTTTTGATATGTTTTTTGTTGCATGCTTGGCTTTTGGGAATTGATCACAACCTTAGCATCAACAACATTGTCATTGGTAACATTCTTTTTTTTTACCCATGTTCGTGGTTTTCCATTATAGCTTGTCGATGGGCGATTATCTTGATAAGCAGGTGTCCCCCCTTATGCAATGAGGGCTCTTTAGAAGCTAAGAGCTTTAGGGATGAGTTGATAATAGGAGGTGATGCACTAGACTTTGAGATGGAAGGCCAAATTTCCTTCAAGATTTGCAATGATAGTTCTGATTTGTTGTTGTTCTGGCATGGCCCACTTGCTTCTATTGGCTTTGGATCACCATCATTGTAAGAAAGATGCAAATGATTCTCCCTTATTTTTCTTGAGGTTGGATAGTTCCTCCAGGCTCACATCCACACCCATGTTGAATGCATAATTTTGCATGAAGGCGTCCATAATTTCTTGGAATTTCTTGATCCCTGGAGGAAGTCGGGAGAACCATTCCATGGCCGGGCCAGCTAGACTCTGTGGGAAGAGCCTCATTAAATAAGAGTCATCATAGGCCACTTCCATGCAGTGCACATGGAACTCCCTGATGTTATCTTCAAGGTTTCTGAGTTCGTGGTACTTGTCGAATTTGGGGATCTCAAAGCCTTGCGGAAATGGCTTCATCATAATGCTTCTATTGAACGGATAAGGGCATAGATTCCCTTGTGATTTAGGGGTCTTCCCTGATTGGATGTCCAACACCTATTGTGAGAGCTTTTTGATTTGGGCAGACAAATCACCTTGCAGGACAGGTGGTGGGATGAATGTGTTTTGAGTTGGTGTAGCGAGTTGGATGACGGGTGAGGTGACTTACAGACTCGGTGGTGCATTAGCGGAAGTTTGTTGCACAACCAATGCTTATTGGTATGCTTATAGTTGTTGTTGTGCCAACAAAGAATTTTGTTTTTCTTATTGTTGTTGTTGCACCAACAATGCTTGTTGTTGCTATTGTGCCAACAACGCTTTTTGTTGGGCTTGTTGTTGTTGTTGTGCCAACAATGCTTGTTGTTGTGCTTATTTTTGGGCTGCTTGTTGTTGTGCCTGATATTTCTATAAATATTTTTGCTACGCATATTGTTGTAACAAGGCTTGTGCTTAAGATTGGTTCACTTGATGTTGGGCTTGTGCTTGTGCTTGTGTAGCTTGGGCAGCTTGGGTGGCTTGAGTAGCTTGAGCAGCTTGAGCCACTTGTTATTGTTAAAATAAAGCTTGTGCTTGTACTTGGGCTTGTTTTTGTTGTAGCAATGCTTGTGCTTGTGCTTGGACAACCTGTTGAGCTTGTTGTGTAGCTTGCTAGATTTGTGCTTGTTGTACAGCTCATGTAGCTTGTTGGGTTTGGAATTGCTAGAGTGCCCTTTGATAAGCTTGTCGAGCTGCTTGCAAAGTAATGCTATATTGATTGGCCACATTTGGATTTGGTGGTAGAGGTGGGGGATTTAGAATGGTATTAGATGGTATGATGAGGCTCTGTTGGAGTGGTTGTTGAGGTGTTTGAATGATGATGATGGGTTGTGTGGTGGAGGGTATAGTGGACAAGATGGGTCCTTGGGAGACCACATTTTGAGATGTTCTGGATGATGTTAGGGTGGATTGAGATGTTTGGATTGGCTCCACCTGTTGTTGTGATATCGGTGGTATGCTGAGGGGATTTGGTACGCTTGGCAGATTGATTTGATTTGACTGATTTTGGATAAGTAAAGGAGGTTGCCCTAAACCAAAGATTGGTGCAGATGTTGATGTTAGTAGGGGAAGTGGTGGGGGATAGGTGGTATTCTTCCTTGAAAAAGTGATGATGAGGCATCAAATATTCCCCCTTGTCTAGATAAACCCACTTTCTCTTGTGATATCATGGGGAGAGAGATTTGTGTTCCAAGAGAATATGTCAGTGTCGCAGAGAAGTTTGATGAATTGTTGGTGTCATGAAATACGAGTGGAACATAGGGGTGTTTCAGATCTTGAGGGATGGATTGACCCAATATGATGTTTGCATCCAAGTCTTGCTTGTTCACAAGGGGATGTGTTTGAAGAGCATGAAGTAATGAACTTCCCTTGTTGACAATTGGTTGAGTTGGAGCAAGAGATGATGTGGGTTGGGGGATGGGTTGAATGATGCTTTGAAAAGATGGTGTGAATGAGACAGGTAGAATAATCCCAAGAGGTTTCTCCACAATAGTGTTTACATCAAAATTCAAAGGGAGTTTAGCCCCTTCCTTTGTCAATTCTAGCATGTATTGTGAAGGATTGAGTCTCATCATGGCATTGACAATTTTGCGATTCTCAAGATTTTGGACCATTTCTATGATTTCATCTTGAGTCATCCCCAAGACATTATTGGTGATGTCTTCCACTTGACCTTCCTCTTGAGGATCCTATGGTAATAAAGGAAGATTGGGTGGGGGATTGCTAGATCCCGTAGGATTGATTTCAGGTGCAGTTTGACTGAAGTCACTTGAAGTAGATGTTTCTTTGTTGGCTTTCATGTTTTTCTTGTATTGAGATAGAGTTTGCACCATAAAAGAAGGAGAAACTTTTAGGTACAAAGAAGAAAACCAATTTTGTTCAAGGATCAAAGGATAGTGATGAGATAGATGAAGGGTCGATGGTGTGAATGATTAAACTCTTAAGAATCTTGAAGGGACACTAGACTTTAAGACTTTAAGATTTTTGATTCTTGATTTGATTTGTTTTGGATTTGGATTTGGATAATGAACTCATAAACCCCAAGATGTTGGAGCTTATCAAGGGATAGAATTGTTCACAAGGATTGATAATTTAAATAAGCACATTAAGAAGGATTGATCCACACATACTTAGTCAAACAAGATGATTTTTTATTTGTTTTAAAGGATTTGCCAAAAGTCTAGCATGATTTGATTTTTCCAAGATTCGAAGAGTTGTTTGGTGGGATGAGATTTGATTGATGTTTGAAGGATGGATAAGAATGTTGAATTTGATCCTAGATTAGATCTAGATAGAATTCCTTTCTACAAGACCTCAGTATTGAAGAACATGCTTGTACTTCTTATGTGAGAAATTCAAACCTTTGAAAGACACTTGGATTTTGATTGTAATAAAATTTATACAAATTAGGAATGTTATTTGAAGCTTTCTTGTAAAAATTATAGACCAACCTTTCTCTAACTTTGTGAAGTCTTGAAAGACGTTCCTCATGAGCTTTTGGACTAAGGAACTTGTGACGACTTGGTTTGGGAACTTTAAATTTTTGGGAAATCATGGGATCAAGCACATGTGATGTTCAATTGTTTGTTATCTTGCTTAGATTGATTCCTTTTACCATAAACACATTCTTGATTATGTTTCAAACTAAATGTCTAATGTACTAATTTATTTTCATCCCACAAGGTCCATTATGGGGAAATCAAGAAATTTAGGGAAATAGTTTCTTAATGTTGACTTTATTAAGAGAAAATTAAGATGTAAATCCAAATGCCTAGAAGCCTCTAAGGATGGAATCCTTAGAGAAAACAATAACACTTGGATTTGTCAAAGATATTTTCTCCTCCCAAAGGGTTTGAAATTTTGAGGATTTTGTGAATGTTTGTTTTCAAGTGTTTTAGATCCAAGCAAAGTGTTTTGATTTCAAAATGATGGACAACCCTAGGATGAAAAGAGACAATATTTGTTGAATTCCCACTTGGATAAATCTAGTTGTGCTTATTCAAAGTGGATGACTAGAAGCTTGACCATAGTGGCTCCCCCTTTCATGACACACACTTCTCGGGTTAGCCAAGCTTCAGTTCTCATGACTCTCCCTTGACGGAATTTTCATATATGCTTTGAACCACAAGTATGTGGGATGGATTCACCGTTCTTGCACCAACAAATAGATAGGGATTTGGCTCACTATAACAAAGAATCTAGTATAGGAATTCTATTCATGGGTGATCATCCATATGACAAGAAACCATTTCTACTCTTGTTGTCAAAATCCTCGTGATACTTGAGCTTTCCTCAAGTACCCACACTTATATACCGGGTGGAAGTTGTGTGGCTTTAGCATGTTCCCGGTTGGGTCGTTCCCTTAGGGTGAGTACTTTTTCCCACCAAGGTAGACCCTCTATAGATAAACAATAGCGAGGAAGCACATCCATAGTTCGATCAATCTTTGTTTGTGTAAACAAATAGAGAACACACACGATATACCTAACTCGCACTAGTAATATTTGTTCAATTTTATAATGCCCAAATTGAAGCATGGAGGCAATATTTTATACAACTTAATATCACCAAAAGACTTTTGATTCTCAAGATCGCTATGAAGCGTGAGAGAAGTGCATACACCTTTTAAATGATATTAACTTGTAAAAGAGTTTACAATCAGTTTAAACCACAAAGCAGTAATGGATTCCTTTTAATAGCACCAAGATGAAATGTGAGATTTTCTTGTTCAAATTTAGAATCCAATTTGAAAACCAGTAAGTTCCTAAGATTCTTTTTTTTTAAGCCTTTTGATTTGTTCTTTTTAGAGCCCAAATGAAATTAATTGAGTCCTAAAACTGAAAGATAGCAAAATCCTTAGGATGGAATTATAAAAGCTTCCAAAGTGTTTAAAAACACTTATAATAGAAAGAAAATGTCATAGTAGAACTTCTTGTTTCCTCCTTTTCTTCTTGATCACCTCAACCTACAAAAGCTGGTTAATCTATAAAAAACAGAGACACAAACAGGTTAAAAGCTCAAGATAATGAAAACACAAAGCACATGTCAAATAAAAAACTAAAAAGCAACCTTTAACCTCACCCCAACGTCATAATCTACAAAGATGCCACAATTTGGAGCAGCTCAACGATGCTTTGGTGAAACCAGCACCACTCTGTGGAAAAATAGAGACCGCATATGCATCTCTATTTCACCCAGCGTCACACTTTGAAGTTTGACTGGTAAACCTAGGTGGAAAATGATAGGAGCGTCATGTTTTGGAGAAGATGTAGTGTTGATATATAGCGACATTGTACTGATAGTGTCACTATTTGACCTTCACAGTGTCATTCCTTCCTATAGACACAAAATTTTGACAAAAAACAACAATTTTTTGAAAAAATGTGTTAATTTCTTCAAGATTTTCCCTCCTTCTAGCTCCAAAATGTGAACGGTTTCCTTAGACCTATTCAAACATAGACAAAAAACAAAATGTTATTCATTAAACACATCTAAAACAATCATTCCCCATGCAATCCATTTAAACACCAAGAACAAGAAATCAAACAAAGATAATCAATAAAAAGCTATCAAATCTTGTTCTTAAACATTCAAACCACTATCCCATGGGGAATTGGTGCTATTTTGATGTGGAAAATATTCCTTTCCCAATTCCTTGATGCAAATTTTGAAGAATATTGAATGCTTCTTGATGCAATTTGACAATAACCCTGATAAGATTGATAAAAAAAACTATGAAACTTGGATAAAAATGGATGAAGTTGTGAATGAAATTGAGTAGAGTAAGCTTGCATGGATTGTGGATCCTAAAACCAATAGAAGAGCTCTCCATTTATAGGAGAGAAGGATGGAGGATTGACCAAATGGGATGAATATGAGACTAAACATGAGCCAATGGCAAGGTGCCACTTGTCAAAATGCTAGTGGAGGAGGAATGAGCACATTTTGGTGAATGTGCAAATAAATACAATTAGGTGGAAATTTGAAATTTGAAATTTTTCTTGTGTAAGAGGATGTGGAAGAGGAGTTAATGCCACTCGGCTCAAGAAAAGGACATGTAAGAGGCTTAAATGCCATGTTTGGAGGACAAGTCCTTTTAGGAGGGAGATTTCAAATTGGAAGAATATTCTAACAAGATGCCCTTTTGAATGATAATAGAGGAATTTATAAATCAATTAAATTGATTTACTTGTGCAAGTTACAAAATCTAGAGGATTTAATGGATTAGAGTTAGAGTTAATTAGGATTTAATTAACTTAAGTGGAAATTAGCTAATTTGACATTTTGACTTAGATTTTTGGATTTATTTTAAATCAAAATGAGAAGAATTTGAGAGATTTTAATTAAATAAAGTTTGATTTATTTAATTAAAAGGGGTGATGTTAGGTTTGATTAAATAAGGATGATTTATTTAATAAAAAAAGGGGGACTTATGATTTAACTAAATAAAATGAATTGTTTAATTTAAAGAAGAATATTAGGATTAAATAAGTTTGATTTATTTAATCAAAGAGGAAAATTAGGGTTAATTAAATAAGGTGATTTATTTAATTAGAAGAGGACAATGATTTAATCAAATAAGGTATTTTATTTAATTAAAAGAGGAATTATGCTGAATTAATTGAATAAGGATTATTTAATTAACTGGTTAGTAAAGGAGTGATCAAGGAAGTAGTGTTAGTAAATCAAGATCAGGTACGTGATATCAATATGGATAATTTTGGTGTCTACACACTCTTCCTTTTCTTCCTTGTTTTGGTCATGCTATCAGAGGTACCTTCTACATTGAGATCCTTAGGGATTTCCAAAATAATTTTAGCATATTTATCAACTTCAGCCTTTGACACTTCATAATCCAATTCAGATATCCAAACTAACCTTGATTCAACTACTTCCATGTGACAAAAATCTTTAGACACAAGAAAATTTATGCTTCTAGAGTTTCTTTCCACAACACTTATTGGAATCCTAAACCTTTTGTTCATCTTCATTTGAAATGTTCCAAAGAAGTCAGCAAGGGAAGTCTCTTGTGCATCCGAACTACCAAGATTTATCATTAAGTTCCTGATTTGATAGGCAATAGGCTCTGAATTTGACCATTCTATCCTTCCTATTAGTGGTAATTCTCTCAAAAAGTAAAAGAGTAAACAAACAACAAAATTTCCATACCAGAATGTACTCTTCCTACTCTTCTTGATCTCCTTTAAATTCTTTAAAAGATGTATACGAATTAATTCACACAAGTCATATTCCATACTTCGTGTTACCATATCAACATTAGTATGCACCACAACAGTAGAAAATGTAAGGTCATTGTTAGGGATACAAACTTTGTGATCGATGACCATAGCAGCATACCTATTCACTAGATCAACAATTGATCTCAAATCAATCTCTTTCCCTTTATAACTCGCACCTATAACCTCAATTATTTATTTTTCATCCATAGTCTTTAGTTTGGGAACTAGTCTAGAGGAACACAAACCTGTCACATCTCTAATAGATTCTTTGGAAATCAAATGCACCTCATCTATCCACAAAGATTCATCATGAATTCTTTTCAAAACTATTCGAACATACTTCTTCTCAAATTGAAACAAGGGAACTTTCCTCCAAACATCCAAATTTTTCTCAATGAATACTCTGCAGGCATCATGGCTCTTGTTCAATTCACTTTCCCAAAGCACACTCAACTGAACTAACGACTTCTCTTCAATCTTACTATAAAAAAATGCATAAATATCTTCTATAGGAAACACTCTCGGAGGGATGCAAGAGAATGCACCAATAGACTCTTCTGACACATTCTTCAAATTTCTCTTGAACCTAGCTTTATCCGCACAATTCACAACCTTTGAATTCTCTATAGTAATAAAGTGAAAGATTGTGCAAATATGAATACCTCTGATATTGCCAACGAGAAATGTATAGATATTTTATTTTTAGAGCTCACTTTGAATCCATCTACTATCTTCTTCAAACTCTAAAACCATGAATTTCCTTCTAAACTTCCTTTTCACGCTTCTCTAAAAATACATAAGCCTTTAAAATTATTTGAATCTATTCCTTTCATTCTGAATGATTTTGCAATAAGTGCTTCAACTTGCAGGTAGATTTACTCAAAAATTGTGTATGCCTCCATTCTTTCAAATTCTACATACTTCATCCTTCACACATGCCACTGATAAAATTCCTTAACCTTGTTACCACTTTAAGTATACTTCTGTCATGATATGACACAAGTATCGATGAGGGGGTTTATTATATTTTCTGATGATTGCTCCCCCTTAGCCACTGCTTTTATTTAGAGATCGATGAGAGTATCTATACCGGAGGTCAAAAAAGATAAGATTGATGATTCCTTTCTCCAAACCCTTTTCATTTCCTTTCTTACTTCTTCTGGATCAAAGGTTTGAACATTCTTCTTCACCAGATAGATATTTTTCTTTCTTCCGCTATTACTACCAGGGTGTTCTAGATTTTTGCACTTACAACAAACAACATTCTTCTTTCTATTTTCTCTTTTATCCAACAAACTAACTTTATATCCTTTCTTATTTCTCTTAGAACATTTGTCGGGGAATGATAGAGAATCATTCACTTTACTTTTGTAGTCCTTTGCCTTATGACCAAATTTCTTGTAGGAAAAACAAATACCATTAATGGATAAATACCTTTTAGCATCATATCGTTTGACAATAATTTTTTTGGAATTTCTTCTTTGCTCCTTGATTTGTCTATTTTTGTACCACATCTTCTTACTAGTGGATTGCTTCACTTTAGAACTCTGAACTTCCTCAAACCCTAAACCACTCTTATCCATTTTTGGTCTTTGAGAGGTAATCAATTCATCAAGCATCACCAAGATTATCTTAAATTTGTCTTCAAAACTTCTTGCCTTTTCTAGATCAGATCTCAAGATTTTTGCTTCTTCTAACTTTATGCATTCACCCATATTCCTTTGAATTCCAATTTCCTGACTTTCTTTAGTTCTTTTCTTCTCATCGAATTGTTGCAGAAGGCTAGAGATTATTTCTTCTCCTTCATTCAATAGATTTCATGCTTCCATACTTTTACTTTGAAACTTTTCAATGTAATTATTTGCTTTTATCAACCTGTCCTCTAGAACTTCCATTTCTTCTGAATATTCGACAGAGACCAATTCCAAAGGAAAAAAAAATCATACTCAAATTTTGAGACCTTCCTTAAACTGTTAGGCTTCTTCTGAGGAACTAGGATCTGATACCAATTGTTGAAAATTCGAAATACTATGAGGGGTGGGTGAATCAGTATTCCATAAAACCATAATAAAATCCACTTAAACATTATCAAAATTTTAACCGAATCAGCAGGAGAGAACATAGAAACAAGTCAATGCAACCATACACATGAACACCAATATTTTTATGTGGAAAACCCAAAATGGGAAAAACCACGGTGAGGGTTAACTCACAATATATTATATCTAGATACAAAATATTATGGGGTTCACTATCAGGACTCATTGTCTTTAAAAAGGCTCACTTCCTGAGTACAAAAGATGGCTAACTGCCAAGATATAATGATAGTAGCTCATTGCCAAAATATTGAACTAATAGGATACAACTTCAATATCCAAGGTTTAGTTCCACTGAAACTCAAAATAAGAAGTACTCCCTCACACAACAGTCGCTCAACAAAACTGTACTAATCACAACTAATAAATCATTTAGGCTCTGATATCTCCTCTATTCGCATTCACTTCTCTTTCTCACTCTCATACACACCTCTCTTCTATCTTTCATATTATATATATGCAAGTATATCTTATTCATCAATTAGATCGACCTAATTAAATGAACACAAAATAATCAAAACCTTCTTCGTTGACACCATATAAGATTTAAACATTTTATCCACGTAGTGCATTATACCAAGTCATCTATCATCCATAAAACATAACTAGTCTTCATAATATATTGCATTCGCTGAGTCGGCCAAGACTAGAACACAATTCTCCAAACCAACAAATAATCCTCAAAGAAAACACCTTTTGGATCTAAGAACACATTAATTTTCCATCATACTACCAACAAAGAGACTATCAACAAAACCGCAACATAAGAATGCTCACCTTAGTAGAATGTAGAGTCTCCCACACAATATGCCACACACAAAAAAATAGTAAGATACAAAGTTACACTCTGCCAAAGATAACTTTCTACTCACAAAAAAAGATGTCTCAAGATCCATGATATAACTGTCTGAATGAGTCAAGAAAACATGGTTAAGAGATTAGAGTCATATCAGATCTTGCGATGAATTCCAGACTCAAATACCAACACACCAATCCATCACAAAAGAGTATTATTGACAGAGAAAAACTTCCAGTAAACCAAGTAGACTTCCCATATAGTTATCATCATGTTGACATCAATGACAACGTAGGAACAACCAACAAAACCATCCATACTTCATGGTCATGTTGAAAAGCTTCCAACAAAAAATATATCTTATCCTTTCTCCAAAGAATATTTAAAAATATTGTCACAACAAACTATATTCATTTAATATTTTCTATATTGACAATCCTCTATTATTGTATGTTAAATTCTATTAATTTATCCTCAAACATTAGAAATAAGAAACCTTCCATTTTCTCCTTGATACTAAGAAAGTGCTATCATTTAATCTCCTTCATAGATCTCATCCTTGAATATTGGCTATCCATCCTCCCTACCAAGAATCTATAAATTAATACATTATCCTATGTAAATGAAGAAATAATCTCGGATAGGTGCATGCTACATTAATAAATATAAGTGAGTGTTTGAGTAAACAAATCACAAACCCTTGGAGGAAATCTACTTCATCATGGGATTTTAATTTGGTATTTTTCTTTTATTTGCAATTATTTTAATTTCATTATTCACTTAATTTTGAGGTTTGTAATTATTTTTAGAATAATGTTGTGTTTACATTTTATTTTATTTTAGAAGTTATAATATTCTTATTTACATTTTGGTGACCACAATGGGACAAATCCATAATATCTTGCTCTTTGAATACATTAATAAAGGAGGAAAGATGTATTCTTTACACTAATGCAGATTTATGGGTGATTGATTATAATTTTCCATTGATATTTTCTTCATTGAGTGATGTTTCAAATTTCTATTGTTATATTTTATTTCCATATTTTGTTTGCATTTGATTATTATATATAAAAATGGATGTTTTGAATAAACTTTTTATTTTCCTTTTGAAGTGTGTGTAAGATAACTATAATAATTATTTCATCCTATAGGGATATGAAATAGAGTTAAGATATCTCCTTATTATGTTAGTCCTTCCATGATCCTATTATTTTCTATTTAGAGTCTATCTATATCTAGGGCCTTGAACCTTCCTATCAATAATATTGACCATATTATTAGCACTCCTTGTAGCTCTAGTGAGAGTTCTCTCTAAAATTTATATTGAGTTCCTAAATAAAAATATCAATATTGTGTGCCTCATCAAACACCACAATACACCATGCAAATATTATCCAAATACTTAATTATCATGTAGATCAAGAGCAACCTCCTCTTGTGCAAACAAATTAATCACATGTCCAATAGACTGCCAGTTAGGATGAGTTGCATCTCTAGAATAATGCATGAAAAACTCATCACCAACCATTTGGGCCTTTACTACCTTAGAAACTAAAAATTAGTGCCTTATCTATTTTGTAAACTTTGGCTCTTATGTCCATATTGAGCTTTAATTGTATGCTCATTTGATAGAGATTTTTTATGCTAATATAATATTCATCATCCTTGGTTGTTTCAAAAGTAATTATTTTTAATCATCTTCTTGAATAGTAATGATTCTACATTGACTACATAATCAACTATTTTGCTAGAAATCACTCTTGTGCCAGTTCATTTGAACTTCTTGTCATTTGCTAGAATGAGGATTGAAGAAAAGTGAATTAGTCAATCATTGTAACATAATATTATTTTTGAAAAATTATTATCTTAGAGAACATGGAAGAGTTTTTCATGTTTAGAAAGTAATAAACATTAAATATTTTGAAATAAATATTTTTTATTTGGGATTATTTGATATTTTTTCCATCCAAAAACTGTGTAGCCAACAATATTGAGAATCCTACTCATTATATTCCTATTCGTATATTTATGGTAGCTTCTAGATTGCTTCCTATACCTAATTTAACTTCCCAAACTACAACTTTTGATGGTTTAAGAATAGGGACAGTAGCTATAAGAATTGTGCCTACCTTAGCCATGATAGCATCAATTATGCATTAAGTTTTTTTAAAAAAAATGTTTAAAGTAAATGAAAATGAAAATATCACAATTTTTTATTTTTATTTTATTTTATTTAAAATATTAAAGCCACATTCACATTGTAGTCTTTAGATTTCAAGTCTCTAAAATGTAAAAATACTATGGTAAAGAAAATTACAAAATTTCTTGACAAAGACTAAACTTTTATAACTACTAGCACATTTGTGTAGGTACATTTTTTGAAAGCTCGACATTAAAATAATTTTTATTGTACTCATTTATTTTGTTAAGAGGAGATTAGTTTTTTTTCTAGATTTTTAGGTTCAACAACTTTGTATGAACTCCCCTAACATTGAAAGGTGATCTTGGGAATCAAAACCACTTCTTGTAACCATTCATCTTCACACTTCATTTCTTAAGGGAAAAGGAAGGTGTTTACTTTGTTCATGTTATTTGAAAACCCACATATGCTCTCTTGGTCTCAATAATTTTTTCATCACCTAAAGTCATATTTGTATGTGCTTTTATCATGAAATTTTGTGATATTGAGAATGAAAACAATCTTATTTATTTCTTTCTTTTTAATGGGATTGAATTAGATTTCATCATCAATTGGATGAACCAAACCCCCATGTTCTAGTGGGTACAATGTTTTTGGAGGGAATCAAAATAATCTCCCCATTGAGGGACATTTTTCATTTTTGTCTAAGCTTGCGTGGAACTTTATACCTTACAAAGTGGAGGAAAAAAGTGGTTTATCCTCACATGAATCCATTAGACATACCCCTCATTTCATGGAATTCAACCTCACATACCTTTGTGTATATGAAGGGCTCCTCTTAGAGATCCTTATTAAAGCCTAGTTAGAGGACTTTGATCATATGTATTTTTTATGCCCAAGTAAGTGTATATCCTTAGGAATTTACTCACCACATGCCCCTAGAAATGGGATTTTAGGCCATGTGCTCTCTCATCTTGTAACTTCTTATGATATTAAGGATCAAAAGTGATTTGTACCTCTTGATGGGCCCTAATTTATACACCTATATAAAGCATTATCAGTGGGCTCACAAGCACATATAAACCCACTTGAATAATTCTAGTTTATTTTTATGTGTGTAATTTATCTTCCCCTTAGTGTGAAACTAGTGTATTTATTCCAAAAATAATTCCATAGAAAAAAGGTCAAAAAAATTCAAAATATATTAAAAAAATCCAATAGGCATCATGGACTCCTTGTTTGATGAGTTCATTAAGAAGGATAAAATCTCACCTTAAATCTAAAGAAAAATTACACTAATTAAAAATCCATTATATCGAATTAGAAACCCCTTCAAACATGATGATAATGATCATATTATTATTGACCAAGAAGAATACACTAATGACCCCATAAATTAAATTGTCTCAACCAAGCTTGTCGTAAGACCTATTCATCCGAGCATAAACCATCAAGAGACCATAGACCAAGGACATCCTAGCATAATATATTATTCTAATACAAACCTAAAATACATTGACCATCCCAATGTAAAAGAAAATGATCCAATATATAATACATCTTAAGGCAAGAAAAAGGTTGTATGATTAGGTACTGTAGTAACAGAAAAAAGTATCCCTTTTCCTTACTTAATTTGGGAATAATTGTCATTGAATTAACCTAATTTTTCCTAGGTCTAATGTTGTAATGTGTTGTACACATTCACATTGATCTTGGGCCCCTTTTTAATAAAATGCACCTAAATTGTATCCTGTTTATGGTGTTGTAATGTGTTGTAACACATTTTAACACTTATCTAGGGTCTCATTAATTAATTATGGTTAGTTAGAGTTAATTATCCCCTTTAATTCAAATTTAAGCCTTATTTGTGACAGCTTTTGAGGATCCATCCCGACACCCATAATTCAAATTGTAAAACATTTAATTGGGAAAAATCAAGGTTCTAGAAATTGGTGCTAGGAATCATTTTCCCTAGGTGGTGAATGGGTCCTCCCTCTATAGCACTCCCCTTTCTTTGCACATTTGACATGGGTTTTTGATGTTATTTCACCCCCGAAGGCAAGGTCCTGGAAAAGTGTGCCAGGGCCCATTCTCCCTAGGTGGAAAATGGGTCCTCCCTTAATGAGGACCCCATTTTTGAATTTGATTCTAGCAAGATTTTAATAATGTTCATTTCCAGATCTGGTGTCAACTTGAATTGTTTGAATTTTGGGGTTAATCTCTAGATTTAGTATAAATAAGGGGTTAATTCACATTGTTTCTCCTAGAAAGTTACAAGAGGCCTAAGCGTTCAAGTTTTCAAGCATTAGAGCATTACAAGAGAATTTCAAAGGAATTTCAAGGTAGATTATCAAGAGTTTGTTGCAGCAATTCAAGATCATTTCATCATGTCTAAGGCATGTTGTTGAGCTAAGATAGTGGATGTAGCATTGAAGATATACTTGCAAGAATTGATTCACATCTAAGATCTACATTCTTCATGGCCACTACATGTTAGTTTGTAGACTTACACTCCAAGACAACATCCAAGGTATCATCAATTACATATTTTATGTTTCATGCTTCAATTTCCTTATTTCATCATTTGGTTTAATTACCTAAACATGGTTTGACTAGGAAAACCCCTATTCACTAACAATCAACAATTTTTTCTCCTCTTCAGTGCATATTTGCAGATTTACAGGTTGAAGATCAAGTGGAGAAGAAGTTTAGAGAAAAATTGTCAAAGTTGTCAAGTTACAAAGTTGACCTTCATAGTGCAAGAACAAGCAAAGGAATATACATAATGTATTATAGGTTTTCGAGAGCTAGAAAATGATGATCTGAGAGTACAAAAATCAAGGAAAATAACCCAGATCTTAGTTCATAAACCATAACAGTGACCATTCACCACTAAAAGCGAATGAGTCCTTTGTGCCTTAAAAATAGGATTCTTGTAGCAAGGTACACACCATTTTGAGCTCTAAAAACTTCCCTCATAGTTGCTATAATAGTTAGGGTTAGTTTTTTATTATTATTTTGGAATTTTGGTCTTCAAAATTAAATGTTTCATAGTGAAAATTAGCGATTTATCATCTTGATTCATTCACTTTGGTGGTAAACCCTATTTTTCTATGTTTCATTTTGGTGAACCTGACCTATTGAATATTGTAATTTTCTAATTTTGAAGTCTTTTATTGCATCCTAGATTAGATATTTCACTCATTTGCATCTCATTTGCATTCAATTAGATCTCATTTAGGGTTCCTTGCTTTGCATTTAAAACTTGCATCCCATTTAGGGTTTAGATTTGCATTGTTTTGCATCTCCCTAAATCTGAAAAATAAAAAAATAAATAAGTCATTATGAATATCATTTAGATCTCATAAAATTGCATTTGAAAATCAAAACAAAATTGCATTCCAACCTAGATCTTTGCATATATTATTTCATTGCATTTTCACATTGCATTTTAAAAAAATTTGAAACTAAAACTTACTGCCCTAGACTTGGAACTAAAAGACATTATTGAAATCTTGAAAATCATCCAAAAATAGTTTCAAAAACTAATCAAGGACCTATTCATCTTTATTGGAAAATGAGTCCTTGATCAAGTCAAACCTGAAACTTCTGGCATCTGAAAAAGTATTAAAAATCACTCAAAAATCAACAAAAACATCTCAAAAGTACCTAACCAGGACCCATTCACCATTACTGGCGAATGAGTCCCTGTTAGATCCTGATTTGCATTTTCTGGAAATTAAAATCTCAGTTTTAGGCTTCTATTTTCTACTGTTACTTTTCTATTTCAGTTTTTTGATTTTTGTTTCATCAAATTCATTGAATTAAGCTTAAATTGCTTCATTTAGTGCATTGTCAAAATTTAAAATTACATTTACAACATTTCATTTTTTAGTTTGGAGCATAGTGTAATCAGTAAATTGCCTTGTTTAGAATATGAAAATTGCATAGTTTACTTTTTCATGATAGCATGTTTTCTTTTCAAGTATTTAGTGTTCATAGAGTATCACATGGCTTGTATGATTCTATTTTTGCTACTCATGAGAATAATCCAGGAAAGAAAAAAAAACCTTTGACAAACATGTTGGATACCCTCCTAGTATCTATTATATTTGTAAGAATTTCATAACACAAGAGGATGCAAGATACAATCATAACAATCATACTTTTTCTTCTCCCGATACCTCTCCTATTAGTGATGAAGGTATCTTGGTGAAAGAGGATACAATCATTGAGAGTCTTGATTGTCCCTCTCCTCCTCTCCCTTAGGAAGATATTATGATGCAAGAAGATGAGATCATCGACACATTTCTAAACATCACCTTACCTATTTTGCATTCATCCCTTGCTTGTGAGAATTTTTTATTGAAAGAGGATGAAATCATAGATAACCATGATGATCAAATTTGTTCTTCTCCTAATACCCCTCCTCGATGCGAAGAAGATAGTTTGGTGTTAGAAGATACAATTTTTGATAGTCATGAGAATATTGTTCCTCCCTTCCATAATTCTCCTATAATTTGGAAAGATCTATTTGGTAGTCATGAAAATCATAGTTGTCCTTCTCTTGATTCCTCCCCTATTTGTGACGAAGCTACTTTACAAAATCTAACCATGGAATTTGATGAACATCTTAAAATCTCTCCTACTAGGGTAGATATTATGGCACAAGAGAATGAGACCTTTGATAAAAAATGATGAAATCATGGACAATAATAACAATCAAATTGAACCTTCTCCTGATATCTCTACTATTGCTAAAGAAGATATTCATATTGATGAGAGTCATGAAAATCCTATTTGTCTCTCTTCCCCTAGGAAAAAAATTATGGAACAAGAGAATACCATCATTGATAAGAAAGATAATCCAACCATTCATAACTCCATTACTTGTGATGAAGTCATTTTAGAAGAACCAACCTTTGAATGTCATGAACATCTAGTTTGTAGTTCTCCTAAAAACTCTCCCCCTAGGGAGGATATCATGGTGGAAGAAAATGAGAAAATTGAAAATAGTAATTCCTTAGGTGAAGACGATGAAGTGACATTAGACCCCCCTTCATTAGAAAGACATCAAAATGAAATCATTGAGGTTATGAATGCACAAGTGTCTGTTAGATCCCCCTTGATTATCAGACCTCCTAATACCTTATGGGACATCCTAAAAATCCTCTGATTATTTACCCACTCTCACAACAACCACAAACTCAAAATAAACTTGTCCTCATCCTTGAACCACCTAAGAATAATGTTTCATAGTACCCTGAATTATAACACCATTGCTCATACATATAACACTAGGAATAATCCGCGACCAAGAAATCCAACTCCACACATCCCTCCTATTGCCTAACCTTATCTTACCTAGTCCTCCTTGTTTACCCTTAAAAAGTGGAAAGGAGAACGATCTTGTTGAACAACTAAAGAATAATCTTTCTAAGATATCCTTATGGGAGCTCATTCAAGCTTCCCGTCATTATCGTCACATGCTTCAAAGTGCTTTACAACAAGTTCCAATTGTTCCTAATGTGAAACCAAATGATGTGGCAGCCCAAATTCAAGCTATAAGATCGAATAACTTAGACATTAATTTCCATCAAGATGAATTACCTTCCCTAGAAATTTAGAAGAAATATGAATCCTTCAATATAATAGTCTAGGTTAATCGAATCGTGATAAAACAAACCCTTGTTGACAATAATTCAAACCTAAATATCTATAGTGTGAGCATTTTGGAAAAGATCAAAATGACTAGGAGTGATATGAAGCCAGATTATTTTTCTATTTATGGATTTGATAATATAGGAAAACAACCACTTAGAGTCATCACATTACCTATTAAAGTTGGAAAAGTAACATTACAAACTCTGGTTCATGTTATGCCTAATGATCTTTCTTACAATATCCTCTTAGGAAGACCATGGATTCATGCAATGAATGGGGTGCCTTCTACCCTCCATCATGTAATGAAGTATGTCTATAAGAACAAAGTTTACACACTCAAGGTTGATCCTAAACCTAAAATTTGTTTGATTGTTGAGAGAGAAGAACGAGATCCTTTGAAAGCATGGGAATCAACTACAAAAGTGGAAGTCACAAATAAAGAAGAACACAAGCAAAAAATTGATGAAGTCACTAAGCTATTGAAAGACGATTAGGGTTCCTTAGATTTCACACCAAAATTCATGGGATAATACAAGATCATAAGCAAAGATTTTGGAAAGGGAAAATAAAAAGAGGTAATGTCAACATAAAATTCAAAATCATCCACCTCAACCACTTTACAAGAAACAAATTACACAACAAAATTTGATGAATCTGATCATGAGCAACCATCGAACCCGAAAGAAATGAAAAATATTTATGGAAGAAGTTATGAACTTATGAGGAAACTTGGTTATAGTGGAAAAGGATGTGGTGCTAGAGAACAATGTATCTATGTACCTATAGAACCTAATACACAAGAAACAACTCATGGTCTTAGTTATTGTCCTTTGATAGAAATCAAACTATCAAACAAGCCTTCACTTAATAGCAACACTATTACAAAATATTATTCCAAGACAAGTTTAACTTTGGTGCATCCTAAACTGATAGATACATGTGGAAATATCTCATCAGATAGGTATCAAGTTGATACTTTTCCTACTCATTATACACAATAACAATAGTTTTTTCGCCTTCCCATGTAATAGTTGTAGGGTCCTAGCATACTCACTATTGCATGTTTTACATTAATTTCCAATCGTTTCCTTTTTGCAAGGACCAACATATCATCAATCACCTTGGCTCATCCTTGTATTGCACTAAGTGGGGGCAAGGGGTTAGGTAGCCTTGTCCTCGTATGGAACTTGTTGTTATCTCTTGTGGCTAGTTGATCACCTTCCATGCATATATAAGAGAAAGCTTGGGATGTGGACGAAATTCCTTAAGTTGGCTCATATGTGATATACTTTTCTTTCTAGGTTTAGCTTTGTACTTTTAGGGGAAAAACCTTCTTTACTATTTCATGATGCAACTTATTTCAGAAACATATTACCTGGCATAGGGTTTTCTGAGGAAAGATCTCATGTCTTAGGGAAAACCATTGGCTACTTTAAAGCAATTTCTCATAGTAATGGTGTAGCAATCGCTTTAAACTGAGGGCATACATTGATGACATATTTTGGTATATTTCATGGCATGATTTTTCTTTTTCTTGTAACATGTCCTTTTCTTGGTGGTGTCATTGGGTTTGATGTCCTCCAAGAGTGTTATATTTCTAAGAATACAATCTCCCTTCATGGCATGATGTGAAGAAGGCATCCCATAAGTGGCAATCTGATATCCTTGACTTGTCCTCTCTTGGACACATTAGGCATAATGTTCCCTAAGAAGAAGACCTTACATGAACAAAGTAAAATCTCGTTTAACAAAATTTTACATGACATTACAAAATCATTTACAAAAAAGCATTACATTATGGTGCCTTATCGAAGTTGTCAAGAGGATAAATTTGGTATGGTATGAGAGGCTAATATGATTCTCTCATTTGCCACCTCGTTGGGATAACTAACCTAGTGGATAGATTAAGGTTCTACTACCCCAAAGTGAGTGACACATATTTTGGGATAACTCACCTAGTGGATAGACTGAGGTTCCACTACCCTAGAGTGAGCAACATATGTTACAAACATACAACCCCATTCCACATCACATTGGAAAAATTTTGCTTGATCCTTTTGTTTTTCTTTATTTTTCTTGGCCTTTGATAGGGTATGATTATGTATCTTTGTTATTGCTACATACTTAAGTGTCTTGAATGTTTACTTTAGTGTGAGTTTGACATGGGGTCATCCTCTCACTAAAATGGGGGAAAAATGTAGTAACACAAAAAGTATCCCTTTTCCTTACTTAATTTGGGAATAATTGTCATTGAATTAACCTAATTTTTCCTAAGTCTAATGTTGTAATGTGTTGCACACATTCACATTGATCTTGGACCCCTTTTTAAATAAATGCACCTAAATTGTACCCTATTTATGGTTTTGTAAAGTGTTGTAATAGACTTTCACACTTATTTAGGGTCTCATTAATTAATTATGGCTAGTTAGAGTTAATTAGCCCCTCTAATTCAAATTTAAGCCTTATTTGTGACACCTTTCGAGGATCCATGCCGACACCCTTAATTCAAATTGTAAAACATTTAATTGGGAAAAATCAAGGTCCTAGAAATCGGTTCTAGGACCCATTCACCCTAGGTGGTGAATGGGTCCTCCCTCTATAGGACCCCCCTTTATTTGCACATTTGACATGGGTTTTTGATGTTATTTCACCCCCCAAAGGCAAGGTCCTAGAAACTTGTGCCCGAACCCATTTTCCCTAGGTGGAAAATGGGTCCTCCCTTAATGAGGACCCCCATTTTGAATTTGATTCTAGCAAGATTTTAATAATGTTCATTTCTAGATCTGGTGTTAGCTTGAATTATATGAATTTCAAGGTTAATCTCTAGATTTAGTATAAATAAGGGGTTAATTAACATTATTTCTCCTAGAAAGTTAGGAGGCCTAATAATTCAAATTTTCAAGCATTATAGCATTACAATATCATTTCAAAGGAATTTCAAGGTAGGTTATCAAGAGTTTTTTGCAGCAATTCAAGATCATTTCATCATGTCTAAGGCATAGTGCATTCATGCATGTACAATTGAGCTAAGATAGTGGATGTAGCATTGAAGATATACTTGCAAGTATTGTTTCACATATAATATCTACATTCTTCATGGCCACTACATGTTAGTTTGCAGATTTACACTCCAAGATAACATCCAAGGTATCATCAATTACATATTTCATGTTTCATGCTTCAATTTCCTTATTTCATCATTTGGTTTAATTACCTAAACATGGTTTGACTTAGGAAAACTCCTATTCACTAACAATCAAAGTTTTTCTCTTCTTGAGTGTGTGTTTGTAGATTTACAAGTTGAAGATCAAGTGGAGAAGAAGTTTAGAGAAAAATTGTCAAAGTTGTCAAGTTGCAAAGTTGAGCTTCATTGTGTAAGAACAAAGAAAGGAAGCTACAAAATTTATTACAAGTTTTTGAGGAGCTGGAAATTGAGGATTTAAGAGTACAAACATCAAGGAAAATAACCAAGATCTTAGTTTCAAAAACCCTAATAGGGACCCATTCGCCACTAAAGGCGAATGAGTCCTTTGTGCCCTAAAAACAGGATTCTTGTAGCAAGGTACACAACATTTTGAGCTCTAAAAACTTCCCTCATAGTTCCTATAACAGTTAGGGTTGGTTTCTGCTTGTTATTTTGGAATTTTGGCCTTCATAATTGAATGTTTCATAGTGAAAATTAGTGATTTATCATCTTGATCCATTCACCTTGGTGGTAAACCCTATTTTTCTATGTTTCGGGTACCTTGTAAGCATTGGAACCAAGATTTCACTGAACTATCACCTTAAACACTTAGGTAGGGGAATCCTCCCAAATAAATAAATGTACATGGATAACCTCCATCCATCAAATCCATTAAACCCTCCACTCATCCTTATATATCCTAGTCCTGAATCATTAAATCCACCATCCATATTATTAATACTAATCCTAATTCATTCATACCTATAGATACTAATCCATCTAAACTTATAACTTGTCTTCCACTAATCCCACCATATATCCTAAAATAATTAATCATGCATCCATCCCCTTTAATACTAATTTTTCAACAACTCCAAATCATAAACCATCTAGTTTACCACCATCCACACCAATCCTAATCCTAATCCACATGCCTATAGTAATCCTATTCCATCTGCTCATCCATCCACCTCTACAAACAATACAATTGTACATCCAAAACCTATCTATATTAATCCTAATTTAACCCATATGTCCCCATAGTCCCAATCCATTGATAAATGAACCTCCTAGTCCAAATGAACTATGCATCAACACCCATGAGGAGGAAATTGTTATAGCACAAGAGAAAATTTATACTTAAACCAAGACTAAAACCAATATGTGATTGATAAAGTCCATATATCAAGTGAATAAATGGTAATCCTATCTCCTTGCATAAATCCTTTTTCAACAAAGCCTTTAAAGCTAAAATCCAATCACACAAATCAAACTAATCAATCCAATAAACCCAACATAGCTAAGAAATATGTAGGGAATATAAAACATGGATCTAAGGATTTGTTCCACACTCTTCACAAGTCTGATCATGTTGAGATCATTTAGAACCAACTAGCTTGGCTGTACAGAAAATCATTCTATGGAAAAGGATAAATGAAATCCATGCACCCTTTTCATGTTATCTATAAAATAAAATTTCCATATAACTCATTAAATACAAAAATATACCACATATAGATGCTTGAAGTTGAAGCACTACATGTAGGAGTGTTGCACTATGTTGTCATCGGTGTTGTTATTGATGTCAACCTCTGGTATGGATATGTTGAGAATGTGTTTATGGTGTTGAGAAGGAGTTGCAGATGCAAGAGGGTTACTTGGTTTCCAATTTCTTTTAAGAAAATTCGCATAAAGACTATGCCAAGGTGATTGGGAAGTGTTCTGTATTTTTCTCTGCATTTCTTCATTCTTGAAGATGTGCCTATGCAATTTGAATGTGATGATTAGAAGTATTCAAAGGTGTTATATCCAAAGTTTTAAGGTTTGGATCATGCGGCAGTAGAAGATATGTTTGACAGTATGATGTACTATCTCTGGCTTGTGAAGGATATCTGGGAGAAATGGAAATTCTCTACATTTCTCTACACTGAAGTTTCTTGCCTTTTGGATTTGGGAATGCGCTAATATTTTTTGTACCTACCTTGGTGTGTTCAGTGTTTAGCTATTCCACAAGCTTGGTTCATGAGTTGTAGCTTAATGGAATTTTGATTGGTTGCATAGGATGAAAGTATTCTTAGTTTTATGTGTTTGCGCAGTATTTTTGAATCTTATGTTGGTGTTGGAATATTCCAATATGTTGTGTAATGTTTCTACATGGTCTGCAGGATGTTTTCGACCTTGGTGAAGTGTGAATTTGGTTGCTTTATAGTGTTAATGCTAGTTTGGCTAATCTATTTTGTTATCACTGATTATAGATGAGATTCATGATTTATGGAAGCCTGGTGTAGTTTTTTGATGTATATTTGGGTCCTAGTTAACCCTTGATGTGGTATGCATTCACTTATTTCCATCGTAGAGGTGTTTGGTACCGACCTATTTGGTGGTTGCACATTTGAGGCGCATACATTTCATTGGAGCTAACTTAGAGAAGATTATTTGAGGTTGTGAAAGATATATATGTAAGGTCAAATTTTTGGAGAAGTGTGTGGTATGGAATGATGTATATGTGATCATGTGTTTAATATGAGTGTGAGAAAGAATGCCTAAGACTACCATAAGTAGTGAGCATAAGGTTTCTATAGTTTAGGGCGTCAAAAGTCACTAGAGGTAGTGAGCCAAAGGTTGCAGATGGTGAAGAGACATTGTGGTGGTTTCTCCAATTGATTTGAGGTAGTGAACCTCCCTGTAACTATTTCTTTGTAATCCAGAAGAAGTGATATTCCTGGGTAGCGAGCCCTTAGTAGTGAGCCTTTCCTTTTTGGGTAATGAGCCCTTCTAGCAATGAGCCTCTTGTACTCGGTTTTAGTTTTCATATAGTGAGTTAATCCTCACTATTGTTTCTCCCTTATTAGTTTTTATACATAAAAATCTAGTGTTTTATTGTAAATCATTATGGATGCATTGTTTCATTTGTCTACATTCATACTAATTCTTAATAAGGTTTTGAAGGTTTTAATGCACAATTGATTCACCCCCTCTTTCAGTTGTTCTATCTATCTAACAATTGGTAATAAAGAAAAGGTTCCTTGGAAAAATCTTAACTGCTTGAGGTAGATCTGGATGGCACACAGGAATGGTGTCAAAGCTCCTATGTTCAACAGAACAAATTATACCTTTTGGAAGCATAGGATGGAAGCCTTTTTCATCACATTAGTGTTTGGCATATGTAATCAGTTAAAGCTGGATATACTATACCTACTACTCCTTCAAAAACTGAAGATGAGTTCAAGGAGTATGAGAACAATGGAAGAGCAAGGCATGCTATTTTGAGTGGGCTTTTGGATTCAGAATTTGTGAAGGTGATGAGATGCAAAACTACTAAAGAGGTCTAGGAGAAGTTGAAAAGAATTTATGAAGGAGATGCTAAGGTCAAGCAAGAAAAGATTTAGAATTTTTAGGATAAGTTTGAAACCCTAAGGTTTTTAGAGGATGAAGATATTGTAGGCTACATACATAGGGTGGATGAAATTATCAATTCCATTAATGGTCTTGGTGGAAAATTGGAGGAAAATGAAATTATAAAAAAGGTATTGAGATCTCTTCTTAAATATTATAGTGCTAAAGTTTATGCTATTGAGTAAGCTTTGAATCTGGATCAACATACTAGAGATCAATTATTTAGCGCTTTAACTAATTTTGAATTAAGAGAGTTTTACCAAGATTCTTCAAGGAAAAAAATCCTTTTAAAGTCAGCAAGAAAGAGAGGAATGTTGAATTTGATGTGGATGATCTTGATGAAGTGGAAGTTAATTTTGTAGGAAGATTTAAAAAGGGCATTGGAAAATACAAAGGTAAGTTACCTTTCAAGTGTTTCAATTGTGGAAAGATAGGTAACTATGCTTCAAAATATCTAGGTAAAGTTTCAAATGAAAAACATAAAGATCATCAAGGTAAATCCTTCAAAAAGAGTTATTATGTTAAAAAGGATAGTGGTACATTTGATGATGAGGAATCATAATACTTGGATAATGAAAGTGATGAATGCTTGTTCATGACTTTGCATGTTTGAACTAATTCTACTAATCTTGAGAGATGTGTGAAGGAAATTGCTCTCGAAATAGGTCATATTATTGAAGGAACTATGTTGACTTCCTTTCATGCAAAATAGGAGAGAAACTATTAGATAATTGACAAAAAATGTTCAAATCATATGACAAGTGATAAGAGTAAGTTTATCAACCTTAAGAGATATGATGGTGGTGTTTTTAAGTTTGGTGATGACACATCTACTAAGATGTATGGAAAAGGTTCAATTAGTTTTGATGGCAAGCATAAGAAAAATTGTGTTATTTATGTCAATGGTCTCCAACATAATCTTCTCAATGTAGGATAAATGTGTAGTAGAGGATACAATCTAGTGTTTCAAGATTATGGTTGTGAAATCAAAAAAGGAAGCTCTAGAATCTTGGTTGTAGAAGGAATACGGACAAAAGGAAATGTTTATCAACTCCAAAATGTTGATGGTAAGTGATTTATGACTAAAATCAATGAAATTTGGTTGTGGCACTAAAGAATGTATCATATCAATTTTGATATCCTAGTAAAGATCAACTCTATTCATGTTGTGAGAGAGTTGCCAAGAATTATAAAGCCTATTAATGCAATTTGAAAAGAGTGTCAGCTCAGAAAATAGACAAAGAACAGGTTCAAAACTAAGAAATATTCTACTACAAGACCTTTAGAGTTGGTGCATACAAACCTATGTGGACCTACCAGAACAAGAAGTTCTCAAGGTGATAGGTATTTTATGTTGTTAATAGATGATTACTCTAGAATGACTTTGGTGACCTCTCTCAAAGAAAAATCAGAAGCTCTAGATAATTTTAAAGAATTTAAATCTATGGTTGAGAATGAAATGGATTTGAAAATCAAATGCTTAAGGTTTGACAGAGGTGGTGAGTTCATCTCAAATGAGTTCAACAGGTTTTGTGAAGATCATGGGATAAAAAGAAACTTATCATCTCCTAGGACTCTACAGTAGAATGGAGTTGTGGAGAGGAAGAACAACACAATTTAGGAGGCAACAAGAACCATGTTAAAGGAAGAAAATCTATCAGATTTCTATTGGAGAGAAGCTATTCATACCGTAGTTTACATTCTCAATAGAGGACAAGCAAGAGTGAATAGTTCAAAGACCCCATATAAGCTATGATATGGAAAAACTCCTACTATGAAAATTTTTAGAGTGTTTGGAAGAAAATGTTATATTAGGAGGGATGAAGAAAACTTATGAAATTTTGATGCACGATTAGATGAAGGAATCTTCCTTGGATACTCTACAAAGAGCGAGACATATAGATGCTACAAAAAGAGGCTAAAGAAGATAACTGAAAGTGAAAGTGTCAAAGTGGATGAAGAATCACATCAGAGCTCAGTGTTGATAAAAGGATATGAATATAATCAAACCCTTTGTAGAGAAGAAGAAGAATAAGAAGAATAAGAAGAAGAAAAAGAGATGCTAGTGGAAGAGAAAGAAGCTCCGAAAAAGAACCCTAAGACTCCTAAGTATGTGCAAAAAAATCACTCTGAAGATCAAATAATTGGGGACAAGAGAAAAGGTGTGTTGACAAGAAGAAAAGATGCTATGGTAGAGGAATAGGTAAATTTTTGTTCACTCTCTAAAATAGAAACTAGTATAGCTACTGAAGCATGTAGGGATGAAAATTGGATCAATTCTATGGAAGAAGAACTAAGGAAGATTGAGAAGAATC
This sequence comes from Sequoiadendron giganteum, assembly GCA_007115665.2. NCBI lineage: Eukaryota > Viridiplantae > Streptophyta > Pinopsida > Cupressales > Cupressaceae > Sequoiadendron > Sequoiadendron giganteum. Next base: position 841,979,137 of record CM021102.1, read on the forward strand.
AAACATGAGAACGAATCCCAATACCAAGTCAAACAAGAATGTGATAGGAACTAAATAGGTTTTTAGGAACAAGTTGAATGAGAATGGAGAAGTTATTAGAAACAAGGCTAGGCTTGTGTGTAAAGGCTATTCACAAGTGGAAGTAATATATTTTGAAGAGACCTTTCCTCCAGTAGCAAGAATGGAGTCTATTAGGATGTTTTTGGATTTTGTTGTATATAAAGACTTCAAGGTATATCAAATGGATGTAAAGTTTGCATTTTTGAATGGTGAGTTAGAAGAAGTGTATATTTAACAATTGAGAGGTTTTCACTTATCAAAAGATCCTGATATGGTATGCAGGTTGATGAAGGCATTATATGGGCTCAAACAGGCTCCTAGAGCCTGGTATGCAAGATTGGATAGATACTTACTGTAGTAGGGATTGAAAAAGGGTATCACAAAGAGAAAATTTTACTTCAAAATTGAGAAAGATCAAATTTTGATTGTGGTTGTGTATGTTGATGACATAATCTTTGAAGGAAATGAGACCATGTGTAAAAATATTTTAGAGGATATACAAAATGAGTTTGAAATGTCAATGCTTGGGGAGATGAATTTCTTCCTTGGGCTACAAATTAATCAATAAAAAAAAAGGTATATTCATTTCAAAATCAAAAAATGTAAAGGAAATTTTAAAGAAGTTTGGACTGGAAGATTCTAAACTAGTATATACTCCCATGATTAATAGCTGTAAATTAAGAAAAAATGAAGAATATCCTAAGACAAATCAAGCTAAGTTTATATCCATGATTGGTGGATTACTATATCTAATTGTAACTAGAACTAATATTATGCATGCAATATGTATTCTAGCGAGATTTCAAAAAGATCCTACAAAATCACATGTGGCAGCAATCAAAAGGATATTGGGATATTTGAAGGGCACTCTGGACTATGGTCTATGGTATTCTAAGGATACTAATTTTGCTTTGAGTGCTTATACAAATGCAGATTAGGCAGGTTGTGTAGATGATAGAATAAGTACAAGTGGAGGTGCTTTCTTCCTTGGAAATAGGCTATTTTCTTGGATAAGTAAGAAACAACATTTAGTGTCATTACCTATTATAGAGGTAGAATATATTGTTGCAACATATTTATTTACATAGGTGTTGTGGATGAGCCAGACATTGAAGGATATTAAATATATCATATGATGAACCTATTCCTATCTTTTCTGATAATACAAGCGCTATCAACATTTCAAAAAATCCTATAATGCATTCAAGAACAAAGCATATCTCTATCTGGTATCACTTTCTAAGAGAGAAAGTTACTGAGAAGGAACTGTAGTTGGAGTATGTACCTACAAAGGATCAAATAGTGGACATTTTAACAAAGGCTCTTCCAAAAGATACATTTGAGTATCTCAGATATAAGCTAGGGGTTATTTCCCCTCCTTTCAACTAGATGCATAAAACTGTGCATCTGTCAAGGGGAGAAATTCAAGATGTATTATTTTTCCTAGACTGATGAAGACTACCTCTCAGGGGGAGTAGGTAGTAGTGTCTTTGGTTGGTTCAGTTAGGGGGAGCACATCTTATGTATGAAGTGTTGTGTGTAGGTTTTTCCCTTTTCCATTGATGTCAAAGGGGGAGAGAGAGAAGTCTAAAAAACACAGGGAAATAAATGTTCAAGGGGGAGAGTTGTTTAAGTATCAAAGATTCAAAGTTACTTTTATCATTGCTGGTTTTTCAGCAGATGTTACCATCAATGAAAAAGGGGGAGATTGTTGCACTATGTTGTCATCAGTATTTTCATCGATGTCAACCTTTGGTATGGATATGTTGACAAGGTGTTTATGGTGTTGAGCAGGTGTTGCAGATGTAGAAGGGTTACTTGATTTGTAAGTGCTTTTGAGAAAATTTGTATAAAGACTATACAAGGTGACTAGGAAGTGTTATATATTTTTCTCTGCATTTCTTCATTCTTGAAGATGTTCCTATGTGGTTTGAACATGATAATCAAAATTCTTCAAAGGTGTTATATCCAAATTTTTATGTTCTGGAACATGTAGTAGTAGAAGATATATTTGATAGTGTGTTGGACTATCTCTAGCCTTTGAAGAAGGATATTAGGGAGAAATAGAATTGCTCTAGAATTCTCCACACTGAAGTTTCCTATCTTACAGATTTGGGAATGTGATAATATTTCTTATACCTACCTTCCCTTGGTGTGTTTAGTGTTCATCTATTTTGCAAGCTTGGTTCATGAGTTTTAGCTTAATGGAAATTTGACTAGTTGTATAGGATGATAGTATTCTTAGTTTCATGTGTTTGCGCCAGTGTTTTTAATTTTTTTTTGGTGTTGGAATATTCTAGGATGTTGTGTAATGTTGCTACATGGTCTACAAGATGTTTTTGACCCTAGTGAAGTGTGAATTTGGTTGCTTGATAGTGTTAATGCCAATTTGGATAATCTGGTGTGTTAGCGCTAATTATGGATGAGCTTCATGATTTGTGGGAGCCTGGTGTAGAGTGTTGGTGTAGATTTGGGTCTTGGTTAACCCTTGATGTGGTTCACCTTCACTTATTTCCATTGCAGAGTTATTTGGTTTTGACCTATTTGGTGGTTACATGTTTGAGGTGCATATGTTTCATTGGAGCCAACTTAGAGAAGGTTATTCGAGGCTACATAAGATATATCCAAGGTCAAAGTTTTGGAGAAGTGTGTGGTATGTAATTATGTATATGTGATCATGTGTTGATATTTGAGTGTAAGAAAGAACACCTAAGACTACCAGAAGTATTGAGCATAAGGTGTTTACAATTTAGTGTTCTAGAAGTCACTAGAGGTAGTGAGCCAAAGGTTGTGCATGGTGAAGAGACATTGTGGTGGTTTCTCTAGTTGCTCTGAGGTAGTGAACATCCTTGTAATTGTTTCTTTGTAATTTGGAAGATGAGATCTTCCTGGGTAGTGAGCCCTTAGCAGGGAGCCTTTGCATTTTGGGTAATGAGCCTCTTGTAATGAATTTTAGTTTTCATATAGTAAGTCAATCCTCATCGTGGTTTTTCCCTTATTGGGTTTTTCATGTAAATATCTAGTGTTCTATTATAAATAATTGTGGATGTATTTATGTTTCATTTGTCTAAATTCATACTAATAATTAATAAGGTTTTGAAGGTTTTAATGCACAACTAATTCACCCCCTCTTAGTTTTTCTATGTGTCTAACAAGGAGCTCATTGATCAAGGCTATATCAAGCTTAAATTAAATATGCTCATATCATAATACAAACATCAAAATCCCCATCTAATGTGTGATCAAACTTGTTCACAACCAAATCAAGTTTAAAATGCTCACATTGATCCCGGAAATATGATAAAAGCACAAAAATACTTGCAATCCCCAATTCACCCCATCTAAGAGCCAAAATTCCACCCCTTTTACCCAACCACTTTTATCTGATCTAGTTTCACAATAAATGAATAATTTAAAAATACTAATATTTGCTAATTATCTAATGGTGTATTTTCATGATACTTCCAAAGTAATAAATATCAAATCATAAATTAAATATTCCAAATCATTAAATATCAAGGATAAGGATTAGGTCTTCATGAAAAATGAATCATTGTACCCATGCCTATTTATGCAAAAAAAAATTACAATAATTGGATATAAATATTGTGACATGTATAATAAGGATGTTAATCCCATGAGTAAAATTCTAGATTCTCCCAATAAAAAATATATTACTTCTAATCAGTTTTAAATAAACATGCTACCACCAATCCTTTCATTAACCTTATCACCCACACCACACATACTTTCATCTATCTCATCATCCCCACCACAATCATTTCATTGACCTCATCATCCCACCACCCTATCACCAATCCTCTCATCAACACCCTCACACGCATCACCAACCCTTTTGTTGGCCCCATCACTAAACCTTTCATTGACCCCATCACTAAAAATAGACATCCACCTCCTTTGTCCATCACCCTAAATCAATGAAACCACACACCATTTAAAATATTGCATAACAATTACTTTATCACCACCTTCATGGGATTTCAAGATCATGTCTCCTCAAGGATTATAAAGTGAGATTTGAAATAAGCTTGAATGTGTTAGAATATCTTAAGAAATTCCTCCAAATTCCTAAAATTACTACACACAAATAGTCTCAATCCCAAGAATTTCAAATGCTTTAGGCCCAAAAGTCTAAATGGATAAAAAAATACCCAATCATTCCATTCCACATCCAAAGCCCCTATATCCCGATATTTAAAAAATTCAAACTCCAAAGTTCATATGGATTCAAAAATCAAGAAAATAAAATAACCTCAAAAAAATCATGAATCTAAATTTAAAATCCAATAGTAAATAATGTCTAGAGCCCAAAAAATGGCAATCCACTTGGACCTCAAAATATTTAATCCTTAATTCAAGCAATTTAAATATTCAAGAAAAGATCTAACAAACAAGACAATAAAAATTATTTGGATCCCAAAATATGGTAATGTGAATACTCACTCTATAATATAAAATCCCCCATTTAAGAGCATAAAAACTGATAATCTCCTAAGCCAACAAAGTCCAAAATTCCAAAACCTAAAATCCACCATCACATCCAATAAAAAACCAATCTTCCAACCTAGTATGGTGTGTGAGATTTATGGTCCCATGAAATTTATACATTCCTTCATATTACCATTCTTTCATACATCTTTCTCGCCTATCCCAATCCATTACACTTCATACATCTATCGTTGGATCCCTTTCATCCAATTTTTTTTCATAAACATGCATCCTTCATTTGACCTAGCTCCCACCCCATTTTTCATGGAAAAAATGTAAGAGAAGCCAACCTATAAATCATCAAATATCATTAAGAAATTTATTGTGTGACACTAGTAGAATGATCCAACTAAAGAAACCATGTACAATGAGATATCAATACCTTATCGTCAAATAAGATTCTTGAAATAAAAAAAATACAAATTGTAAAAATAAAAAATTTAAAAATAAGTAAAGGGAACAAATTTCCAATGATAAAAACCATTCCTATGGTTCCTTGAGTAAGTACCACATTGATGAAAACATGATTACATGTGTCATGTCTAAACCTATTGCTCGTTGAACCCTACACTTTGGGTAAAATTTCTTCCATCCATTCATCCCCTTTATCCTCTGCAACCACTATCCAATCATCCATATCATAACATAATATCATAACATCATATCATCCCATCCATCACATTCAAATCCTCATGCCATCATACCTATCCTTAATCCTATTTTTTCCTTGACAAGGAAGTAGATAAGATCTTGAAACATGTTATGTCAACCGCTTAATATGTGCAAGCACAACCATCCATAAGCTTCATCCTTAATATTAAATCTCATTTCCCTTTCCATCTATAATCCATTCCTTTCATCATTATTTCCATTAATAATTCTATCCTTCTATCCACCCAACACCTTCACCCTTGGTGTGAGAATGGGTTTTCCCCTTAACAATTTTAACATCCATCTTCCTAAAATACTTTGCAATACAATTTATTTGGACACTAAATGCACATTCATATAATCTAAACACTCTAACCTTCATGATGTGATACCCTAACTAATACCAAATCCATATAGCCAATAGTATCCAAATATCATCCATGCAACCACTAAGACATCTAAATATCCTCATTATCCAAACACATCAACAACATCATAGAATAATATTTACAAATCTAACCAAGAAACCAATCACATAACCAAAAGGTATCCATATGTTTCATCCTCAATCCTGGTAAAATCAAGCTTTGTTTAAATTAGCCAATTATTTCAATTAATATATATCATTCCTAATCCTAGTACTATTCTCAAGATATATCATTTCTACATCAACAATACTATTATCATCATTAAGTCAATTATTGATGCGTGAGCATCTAGTGGTATAGGGAAATGTTGCATCACCCAAAAAAAATGTTTTCTTTATTTTATTTAGTTGTTTTGAGTTCCATGATGGCACTTAAGGGGCATAAGACAGTCAAGAGTCAAAAACAGCGAAAGGCGGTCACTTACTATTTTTAGTAAGTCGGCCTAAACAAGCTCGTATGGACCTAAAAATTTACTCAAAGGAACAGAGCTGAAAAAATTTTCTGGTCGTGAAAGAATCGCTTCAATACCCTAAATGATTTGGGAGAAATTAAAGTTTTTGTCTCGGGAAATTTCTCCAATGCAGCTTCAAATTCAAATATAAAACTTTAGAGGCCTTGAAGCAGCTTGAAAAGTGACTGAACCAGCCTATGGTGGGTTCACACATTGTAGATCTCTTCAAGAGCTTTCCAATGATATGCAATAATAGAAAATCAGACACCTGAATCAAAAGTTATGACCCCGCAAAGTTGCCCCTCTAAAAAGTGAATTTCATTAAAATTTCTTCCTACGCCAAAAATAAAATGGCGGGACTTTTGGCGTGAAAAGAAAAGGGAAAGATGCACTTTCTAGAACATTCTAGGGCAATTATTGGGGTAAAATAAAAGGGTTAAGTGGGGGTTATAGAAGGTGGCTCCATTAGTGTGGATTGTGGCTTTGAATAGTAGTTTTTCTTTTAGAGTTGATTTTGTTGTAATGAATCAAGCCCATGGGGTTGTAGCATGTAAGTTTTGAATATGTAATTTCATTTTTTTGAAAATAATTGAAAGTGGGATTTTTTTGTCTCACATCTTCTATGTTGGTATCTATTGTTTTGTTTTGTGTGGTTTGGTTAGTGTAGCCCTCATCAAGTGGTATCAGAGCAATAGTTCTTGAGTGTGTAGACAGATCGCCAAATGTGAGGCAGTTTACACTAGGACTTGTGGTTGTGAGTCTATGAGAAAAGATGCCTCCATGAAGAAATCATGGTGGAAGAAATCTTGGGGTAATAGAAGAGGGTTTTAGAGCCCTCCAGAGACAAGTTCAAGTGTTGCAGGAGGAGCTGAGTAGAGGACCTAATGTCAAAAGAAGAGATGAAAGTGAGGACGAGGTTGAAGATGAGGAGCCATTCAAAGAGGAAGCATAAGATGTAATGGATCCTAGAGAAGTTAGACTAATTAGGGCCATTTCCAAGATTGGAAAGAGTCCAAAGATAGAAGTTTCTAATTTTTCTGGAAACCTAAATCCAGAGGAGTTGATCGATTGGATCAATGATATGGAAGAGTATTTTGAGTATGAGGAAATAGAAGACCCAGATAGGGTCAAATTTTCAAAGGCCAAATTGAAAGGCCATGCTAGCATATGGTGGAAAGAAGTCTAGTTGGAAAGAAATAGAAGAGGAAAAGAGAAAATAACAAAATGGGATCAGATGGTGGAAAAACTGAAGAGACAGTTCATTCTTTGGGACTATGAGTTGGATTTGTTGAAGAAGATGCAAGGGTTGAAACAAGAATGAAAATATGTTAAGGAGTATACAAAATAATTCTATGGAGTCTTGATCAAAACAAGTTACTCTAAGGCCAACAAGGAGAAAGTTTCCTATTACATAAATGGGTTGAATTCGAGCAATAAAGAATAGCTAAGTCTAGTAAGAATGTCTACCATTGAAGATGCATATCGGTTTGCTTTGAAGGTAGAAGAGAAATTGAATAGAAGGTTTGAAAGCAAGCAAAGAGGTGGAGGTCGTGGTGGAAAGACTAGTGGATGGTCATATGGAATTCAAAATGAAGATCAAAAGAAGGGTGAAGGATTCAGTAGTAGTCAAAACCAGAGAGGAGATAACACCTACCATCCTTGTGATAGGAATGGTGGAGACCAAAGAAGAAGATGAAGATCTGGGTGAGGACCAGAAAGACGAGGCTTTTGTGGAACCTGTTTCTAGTGTGGAGAAGGACATAGAGCCTATGAGTGTACTCAACACCATGGGAGGAAAAATAGAAGAACTAAGGGTAATGCATGAGTTGTACATGTAGATGAAGATGTTGAATCTTCACATTCTGAGGATACAGAAAGAGTGGATGTTCTTGTTACTAGAAGAGCCTTGTTGAGTGAGGAGAAGAAACCAACGCAAAGGAAGAATTTGTTTCACACCAGATGTAAGTGTGAAGGTAAAGTTTTCAATGTTATTATAGATGGAGGTAGTACTGATAACCTTGTTTCAAAGGAAATTGTTAGTAAGTTGTGGTTGGAGAGAAGAATACATCCGAGCCCATACTAGATTTCTTGGTTGCAGAAGGACCATAAAGCCTTGGTAAATGAACAATGTCTGGTAAATTTCAAGATTGGAAATTACCATGATGAGGTATTGTGTGATACTATGCCTATGGATGTTTGCCATATTATGTTGTTAGGTAGACCATGGCAGTTTGATCGGTGAGTAGTACATGATGGACATGCCAACACCTATTTTTTTGATAAAGGATGGGGTTTGTCATAAGTTGAAGCCCTTGAAATAGGCAGAAGAAAAGGTATGCAATAAAGCAAGATTTTTTTTGGTTGATGGGAGAAAGTTCCTAGAAAGTATGAGGCATGAGCATATGTGTTTTGCATTGATCCCTAGAGTTGATAAAGAAGATACTACTGAGGTACTTGTAGAGGTTTTAGATTTGTTGAATGAGTTTCAAGCTACTATTTCTGATAATGTACCTAAAGGTTTTCCGCTAGTAAGAAAGATTAGTCATCAGATGGACTTGATTCTTGGAGCCAGTTTTCTGAATAAGGCAGCTCATCGTATGACTCCAGTAGAGAGTGAAGAGTTGAACTGGCAAGTGCAAGGTTGTTGCAGAAGGGATTGATTAGAGATATTTTGAGTGCATGTGCAGTACCTGCAATACTAGCACCAAAGAAGAATGGGCAATGGTGGATGTGTATATATTCTAGAGCCATCAACAAGATCACCATCAAGTATAGATTTCTCTTTCCGAGAATGGATGAAATTATGGATTATTTGAGTGGATTTGAGTACTTCACGAAGATAGATTTGAAGAGTGGATATCACCAGATCCGTATTAGAGAAGGAAATGAATTGAAGACAACCTTCAAAACCAAGGAGGGCTTGTAAAATTGGTTATTCATGCCTTTTGGGCTAACCAATGCATTGAGCACATTTATGTGGCTTATGAATGAGGTATTGAAAGAATTTTTAGGAAAATTTGTTATTATTTATTTGGATGATATTTTTATTTTTAGTAAGACATTGGAGGAGCACTTGATGCATATCAAAAGAGTTTTTGAGAAGCTAAGGGAGGAGAAGTTGTTGATTAATTTGAAGAAATGTACTTTTGGAAGAGAGAGTTGGTGTATCTCAGATTTTGTCTTAGCAGAGGGTCTTAAAATGGATCTAGAGAATGTGAGAGCTATCATTGAATGGCCTACCTTGAAGAGTGTTACAGAGGTAATATCATTTCATGGTCTAGCAAGTTTTTATAGAAAGTTTATTAAGAATTTCAGTATTATTTGTGCACCTCTAACTGAAGCACTGAGAGGGGATAGAAAAGAGTTGAAGTGGACTACAGGAGAAGAAAAAATTTGTGATATGTTGAAGAATAAAGTTATAGAGCAACCTATTTTGGCACTTCCAGATTTAAAAAGGTATTTCAGGTAGATTATGATGCTAGTGACACTACCATAGGAACTGTTTTGAGTCAAGAAGGTAAGTCGATTGCCTATTTTAGTGAGAATTTGAATGATGCTAAGAAGAAATATTCTATCTATGATCAAGAGTTTTATGATATAGTTTAGGCTTTGAAGAAATGGAGATGCTATTTTTTACCAAAATAATTTGTTTTATATACTGATCATCAAGCTTTGCAGTATCTCAATAGTCAAGGAAAGTTAAATCAAAGGCACTTAAAATGGGTTGATTTTTTGTAGAGATACTTTTTTTTGAAGCACAAGAGTGGAAGGTCAAACAGAGTTGTAGATGCCTTAAGTAGAAAGGAAAATTTGTTGATAGAGATGAATATAGAGGTTGTTGGGTTCAATGAACTCAAGAGTTTGTATCCTAAAGATCCAGACTTTGTAGAAGCTTGGAAGGCTTGTTTGGAACCTGTTACATTGGATAGGACAAGATGGTTGGATTTCTTAATCCAAGATGGGATGTTGTTTAGAGGAAGCCAATTTTGCATTCCAAGGAGTTCTATGAGAGAGAATCTAATCAAAGAGAAGCACAATGGAGGATTGGCTGGAAATTTTGGTTGAGATAAGACCATTTCTCTTGTTAGTGAGATTTGTTATTGGCCATAGTTACAACAAGATGTGAAGAAGTTTGTACAAAGTTGCAGAGTATGTCAAATGGAAAAAGGGACAAGTCAGAATACTAGATTGTATCAACTATTACCTATACCTGAGAGGCCATGGGAGGATATTAGGATGGATTTTGTTCTTGACTTGCCAAGGACAGAGAGAGGGCATGATTCCATATTTTTGGTGGTCGATAGATTTTCAAAGGTGGCCCATTTTATTCTATGTCATAAGACCAGTGATGTTGTTCATATTGCAGAGGTGTTTCTCAGAGAGGTGGTGAGACTACATGGTATACTGAAGAGTATAGTTTCAGATAGAGATACTAAATTTGTTGGATATTTTTGGAGGACATTATGGAAGAAGTTGAAAATAGATTTGAAGTTCAATTATGTACTCCATCCACAAACTGATGGATAAATGAAGGTGGTGAACAGGAGTTTGGGTAACCTGCTAAGATGCTTAGTAGGAGATAAGACCAAGGGATGTGATTTGATTATACCACAAGAAAAAATTGCTTATAACAATTCTGTCAATAGGAACACTAGTAAAGCACCATTCTAGATTATGTATGGGAGTAGTCCAAGAACTACTTCAAAATTGAGAAAGATGTATAACGGGGAGAAGAGTAGTGTTGAGGCTGAAAATTTTGTGGAGCACTTGAAGAATTTGCATGAAGAAGTGAAGAAACATATCAATAAGATGAACTCACAATATAAGGCCAAGGTAGATCAAAAAAGGAGGCATAAGGAGTTCCAAGTAGGAGATGAATTCATGGTTCATTTTTGAAAGGCAAGGTTTCCAATTGGTACATACAACAAGTTAACGATGAAGAAGTTTGGACCATGCAAGATCCTGAAGAAGAATGATTCAAGAAATTTATATGAGGTAGAGTTGCCCAAGGAAATTCATATTTCACCTATGTTTAACATTTTAGATTTAACAAAATATCATGAAGGGGGGATTAATGAAGAAACAATAGAAGCATAGTGGAATATTCCCACACCTACTTCAGAAAAAGGAGGAGATAGAAGAAATCTTGGATAGCCGTATGGGCAGAAGTACAAGGAACAAGCAGTATGAAGAGTATTTGGTCAAATGGAAAGAAATTCTTGTTGAAGATTCATCATGGTTGTCTAAGGTTGAGGTTAACCATCTTGGTTTCCCTCTAACTCTTGAGAAGTGATAGGGTCACTTTTCAAATTACCCTAGGTGTTTGGTGCAAGAGTATTCAGTAGTGTAGGGCAATCTTGTATCAACCAAAAAATTTTTTTTCTTTATTTTATTTAGTTGTTTTGAGTTCCATGATGGCACTTAAGGGGCATAAGATAGTTAGGAGTCAAAAATAGCGAAAAATGGTCACTTACTATTTATAGTAAGTTGGCCTAAATGAGCTCGTATGGACCTAAAAATTTACCTGAAGGAGCAGAGCTGAAAAAAATTTCTTGTCACAAAAGAATCACTTTAATACCTTGAAATATTTGGGACAAACTAAAGTTTCCGTCTTGAGAAATTTCTTCAATGCAGCTTCAAATTCAAATATAAAACTGTAGAGGCCCGAAAGCAGCTTCAAAAGTGGCCGAACTGAGCTACTGTGGGTTTGCATGTTGTAGATCTCTTCGAGAGATTTCCAATGATATGAAATTATAGAAAATCGAACACCCAGATCAAAATTTATGGCCCCACAAAGTTGCCCCTCTAAAAAGTTAATTTCATTAAAATTTCTTCCTAGGCCAGAAATCAAACAACGAGACTTTTGGCGTGAAAACAAAAGGGAAAGTTACACTTTCTAGAACATTCTAGGGTGATTATTGGGGTAAAATAAAAGGGTTAAGTTGGGGTTGCAGAAGGTGGCTCCATTAGTGCAAATTGTGGCTTTGAATAATAGTTTTTCTTTAAGAGTTGATTTTGTTGTAATAAATCAAGCCCATGAGGCTGTAGCATGTAAGTTTTGAATTTGTAATTTCATTTTTTTGAAAATAATTGAAAGTGGGTTATTTTTTGTCACAAATATTTTTTGTTGGTATCTATTGTTGTGTTTTGTGGGGTTTGGGTGGTGTAGCCCTCATCAATGATTCATGAGGTTTCATATTGATCAAGGGAAAACATTATTTCTTGTTCATGCTTGTTTTCTTTCTTGTGTGTGTATTTTTTGTTGCTTGCAATTGTAAGTCAATCCTTGGGGAAAATTATGACTAACATCATATCATGATACATTATATGCATACTTGGATGTCAATATCTCATTCACTTGGAACATTTCTACCTTTTCCCTTATACCTTGGTGCATTATATGAAGTGCTACAACAAACATTAGTTTCTCATTATAAATTCAATATATACATGCATCCAAATTTCATCACATCAATTATTTATAAAAACCATCATCCTCATCACCCATTCTATCATCCTCATCCTTCTTATCCTCATCCTCATCCTATTATTTTCTAACATCACATCTTTATTTCATTGCATCCAAATCTTCATACATCTAACCATCCCCTTTCTTCCAAAATATTCAAACCATAGCAATCTTTCATCAATTTATACCTAGTTCTCCTTTTGAGAGACCACTTGGGTCCTATCAATTTGCATGCTCACTCGAGGGGTGATCCCTAACCTTATTTCTCACCTTCATTTCCTCTTAATGATTGGGGCATCCTAGTACCATACCTATCACACTAAATGTTAAGATACTTATCTTCTTTGAAATGGCACTGCTTCTACTATTCATCCTAACATCATTCCATAATAATGTTTCATTGCCACTAATTATTTAAATAATTAAATTACTTAATTAATCTAGTTCATTACTAACTAATTAAATAAATATTATTTAAATAGTATAATTCAATACCACATCTAATTAAATAATAATATTATTTAATTATTATAATTTCCACCTTACATGAATATTTAAATAAAATAATATTTAATTATTTAATTATTTTAATTTCTACCTCACGTGAATATTTAAATAAAATAAAATTTTATTTTTAATTTTCCCATATTTCCTCTGCCATTTCCAAAAACCAAATACACTTCCCTCTCAATTTAAATATGGTTGAAAAAAATTACTATTTTTAGTAAATGCAATCTTAACCATTCTTTTTAAATAAATTAAATCGAAAGCCTCCATTTCCTCCTCAATCCTAGTAAAGTGCTCTCATTGAATCTCCATCATATATCTCATCTTTGAATCTCGGTCATTCATCCTCCATACCACTATAAATTGGCATATTATCCTATGCAAATGAAGCAATCATGTCTAATAGGTATATGCTATAGGATTTTACAAGCAGGCGTTGAAGAAACCACATATCAAACTCTTGGAGATAATCTACTTCATCACAAGATTCATATTTGATAATTTTATTCTTTTGTTTGTATTTATTTAAATTTCATTATTTGATTAATTTTTAGTTTTACATTATTTTTTGGCTTATGTTATAATGTTCTTGTTTTAATAATTAATAACTAAATAACACAACTATTGATAAAGGAGGGATGGGATTAATTAATTAATACAATTAATGAATTGATTACCAAGGTGAATTAATATGATGAAGTTGATATATTGGTGGAATGACGAGATGATAAATACAAGAGAATTAGTTGATAAAAAATAGAATGATGTGTTGGAATCAAGGGAACACTAAGAGGGGGGGTGAATTAGTGTTCTACAAATTTGAACTTTATTAATCTGATATTTAAACCATTTCAACATTAAACCAAAGGATCAAATACTACTATTCGAAGGTCAAGGGGAAAATTCAGTTAAATTGGGATAAAGGGATGTTTAAATTGATGTAAATGGGATAGTTTGGGTCTATGGGTATGGGTAACAAAAGTTTGTATTCAAGGGTCTAAAATGATTTTTTTTGTAATGGGCATATGTACCTCGTCATCATCATAGCTATGTAATAGGAAATTTTTGTAGATCTAACTTTATGAGATATAACCGAAGGTTTTCTACCTGGTTCTTTCCTATCGGTATGCTCTTTGAACCAGGTTTTTTGTAATATTTATTATTATAGTTAATATATTATAGTGGCTTGCCACTTTTGTAAAAAAAACATTAAACCAAAGGAAAGATGCAAACACACAAAGTAATCATCCACAACAACATAACACAAGGATTTTCATGTGGAAACCATGTTAGGGGAAAAACCGCGGTGGAGGTCAATCCACAATTTGAGTACTAAAATATAAGCTTTACAAAAGAGAATCCACTTGCATTCAGGCACACTGCCTAGAGCTCATTAATCAAAGTATAAAGGCTCACTACCTTACAAAATGTTTAGATTGAAACCATCTAAAGGATTGAACTAACGTAATAGCATCTACTTATGCCAAGTTACAGTTCTTGTTAGGCTCATAGATCAGATTCTGGATCTTCTTTCTGATTTTTCTCTTCACTCTGCTCTGTCTGCAATTTGCATCACAAATCCATGCACAGATGAATTTGCACCACACTAATATAATTCACATCAAACACATTCACTTATTCAAAATGATAGAACCGATCTCATATATATATATCTGCTATCAAAGATTTGATCATTCATATGTCGGCTTTTATAAAACATAAAATACTTTCCAACTGTTGGCTAAATCCACACCTAATTATTTATGCACACCATCCATAGTCGGTCAAAGCATAGTGGGGACCCAAATAAATGTATTTGAACATAGAAACATTTAACAAATTACTTCTTAAACATCCACAAAAGATAATTTCGCCAAGTCGATCTTCTAGCATAGATAATCAAAAAATTGATGCACCAAATCTCCTAGATCATACACTAGTGAGTGCGCACCTTAATACTTCTAGAATAAGGTAGTACAAACATCAATATACATTTCTTTGAGATCCACAACTCAAAATAATAGTTTGGTGAAGTATACAGATCAAATTTGTTGCCTTTAACTGGAAACCTTGTTCTTCATTTTATTTTGTCAGTTATGAACCAATACTAAACTGTGGACCGGCTGAATGACTTTGGGTTGCCATCAATGAAAACATAACAAGCCATATGCCAACAATCTCCCCCTTTGGCATTGATGGAAACACATAGTGAAAAACGACTAAGTGTCAAAACCAATATGAGTACACTGCCAAAATTTCAAAACATAGCTCCCCCTTAGATTGATAAGGAATTTTTCACTGCTTTCTCTCCCTCTTTGACATCAATGAAAAAATTGGAAGCCTTAAGCTGACAAAACATGTGTTCAAAATCCCCTTTTAAAATATAACCAAAACTTCAAATTTTTTTTCAAAATTTGAAAAGAACAACTACTACTTTGAGTTAGAAGATTATCTTGTGATTCTCTTTCATCTTTGGGAGGAATTTCTTCCAAGCTTCTATTGCAATCCCAATGATTATGATCATACTATTATTCTTAGATGTACCGTTGACAATCTCAGTGAGGGATTTTGTAATTGTGATCACATCCTCTAGTTTCTCACCTTTCCTTAGTATCTCAACCATCTGTTCTAGTCTGCATTCAGTTAGGTCCTTCACTTTCCAAAAACTTTCCATGAGTGTGTTTTTAGTGAACTAAAATTTTGTGTGCTCAGACTATAGCTCTTGAATTCTTTTCCTAATTGTACCATCCTGATCCTGAAACATATCAAAACGTTTTCCAATCCCATTCAATTTTGTTTCAATTTGCTCCAACTTTTCTTTGTATTTCTCCATTGCATGAGGCCAACAGATGCAATAGTTATAGATGTTATTTTATGCACTTATGCATTGCCTCAACTCATTCATCCTCTTTTTCAACTTGGTGAGTGATAACTTGAACTGCTCCTTCAAATGAAAGATTATTTCTCCTTCTTCTTTTCTTTGAAATACAGATTCCATAGTTTCCTTAATGTATTCAATCATTTCTTCAAGTAATATATTCTACAAACTCTCTAATTTGATCTAACTGTGCACAACATGAGCACTAAGTACTCTTAGAATCATATCTTGATCATATGAGGGTCTGATAGACCATAATTGAGCAATTTTCTGCATTCCACCTTCCTTGTGAATAAGCTGTTGTAGCTTCTCTTTTGTCAAGTCATCTTCTTCTTCACTTACTTCTGCCATTTCCTTTTCTTGTTTTGGTTTGGCTGATTCCTGCTTTTTTCCTTGTGAGACCTCAATTTCCTCATTAAATTCCTCATCTAGTATATCCACAGTCTCTTGTTCCTTTCCTTTCTCTTCAATTTTTGGAATCTTGCATTCTGGAGGAGTTCAAACAACAGTTTCTTTCTCTCTATCTCACCGAAAGAGGAACCAACTTCAAGTGCCCTTACCGGAAGAGAAATACCAACTAAGCCAAAATTTTCTAGTAAACTCTTAAAGAAAATTTCAAATTCTTGATTATAGTTAGCCAAACTCTTAGAATGTGTGTAGATTTATTTGCACATTGGTTCATTTACTTTCCACACCACATTGTTGTTCATTGGTAAAAAATTCAAAAAGTACATTGCTAGACATATGACCAGAGTACCAAACCTGAAAGGGTAATCTGTCATCTTCACTAATTGCACATTCTCCATCAGTTGATCCTTAAGCAGTCCACACAGGTCAAATTCTTGACCTTCCATTATCATTTTGTGTGAGATGTAGACTGCACTAGCCGGAGTTGCTCCTTCTTTATTTCTAAAAATATTTTATATGATATGCCATGCGCAATGTACTTTATCACAGAGTTTTTGATTGTCGAAATTATCAATGCCCTTTGATTTCCAATAACTTTGGTTAGGGTTTCAAATTCTTTATTTTGGATTTCTTTATTTCTTGGTATATCCCCAATTTTGCATAATCCAGTTAAATTTTCAATTACTTCCTTCAAAACGATGTAGGGTTTGTCCAGAATCAAAGTGTCATTGTTCAATTTTCTCAAAATGAATTTAACAATTTATGTGTTCTCGAAATAGGGAAACTCATTCCAAATGTCCAAATTCTTGTGTTTGGCTTCTCTCACCCATTTCAATTCATAGAGCAACAACAAATTTCTTATGGCTCTAATATTCTCACTGTTGTATTCATCTAAATTGATTGACCCTTTGATTTGTTCCATTTTTCCTTCCATACAACCGTACACCAAATTATATGGAAATTCCAAAAACAACTAAAATACATGATGAATTTCAAGATTTGCCGCCAAATTAACTTAATCCTTTGAGATTATACTACCGAGTCCTCTCCTTCTTCTCTTCTTTGATGCAAAGTGACAAATGAGAGTTTCAACTATCTTTTATAGCTCACACACTTGTAATAAATGCCTTTGCCCTAGGTATTCCAGACACCCTATTTTCTCAAACAATGAGAGAAAAATTCTTCTGCAGACCTATGATTTCTTTGAGTTTCCTTGTGATTGTTTTCCAAAGCCTATGTAGATCATTAATACACCTTTTTATATTCTATTCATGATCCGGTACCAGCTTATGGACAAGGGAAAAAGGATTTTCTTGAAAAAATTCCCCAAGGCCAATGGCTTGAGATCAATTTCCAGAGGAATTATCGAAAGAAGGTTCTGGTGCAGAACCATTTCTAGCATCAGATTTGTTCTTCCTTACCCATTTATTCTTCATCTAATCTCTTATTTCATCCACAATAATTTTCCCTTTTTCTTTATCATTTTTCTATGTATTTATGTCTTTGTATACCAGACCTTTTCTGCCCACATTTTTGTTTCTACAAAATCTTGCAATGTGACCGTATCTATTGAAATTGTAACACATAGTAGTTCCTTGTCCAGAACAATCATTCCATTATTTTTTTCTTGATATGAATTGATTAACAATATGCCCAATTCTTCCACAGGTATAATATTCAACATTCCTTCTATTGACAGAGTAGTTTGACACATTTTTGCATTCAATTTATTTATGACCAAAATTTTTGCAATTGAAACACTGACCAGAGAATGATGAATTACTTGATTTCATATTAATTCTACACTGAGTAGCCATATGACCGAATTTATTTCAAGCAAAATAGTATCCATTAAAATTTTGAGCATTAGTTTTTCTTACCGGATACCTTCCATCTTTGTTCATCTAATTTCCTTGTCTGAAATTTCTTTGTCCAGATTCAAAACTTTATCTTTTCTCATATCCAAGACCTCACTTGTCTTTAGCATTCTTATATCCTTGAGTTAGCTCACAAGATTAATAGAACTAATCTTAAACTTCTCCTTGTATTCATTTGTAGTAGCAAGTTCATCCCTAAGAATAATAATCTATTTTTCAAGTTCTTCTTCATTGTTTATGGATTGTTGCAATTCACTTTCTAACTGAATGAATTCTCCATTTATTCTTTTGCATTCATCAGATCTTTCTTTTAAGGACCGAGCAAGGTTCTCCTCATTCTTCTTTCTATCTTCAATTTCTTTAGTCAGCTTCATCACCATGGATTTCGTTTCATGCTTTAGGGTAGCATTGTTTCTGGCAAGCTTTTCCTATTCTTCAATTATTTCCTTCAAGGTTTGATTCAAGTGAGCATCATCCATGTTTTAAATTTATTTCTGCTTAATTTGATCACATAGATCCTTCCTCTTTTCCCTAGATTTAACAATATGATCCTTCAATGACTGAATGAATTTCTTAGCATCCTTAAGATTTTCTTTAAATTCCTAGACTTTTGCTTTAGATTGATCAAGGTCATCAAGTGCCACCAAAAGTTGTTGTTGAAGACTACCAGAGTCCATCACATTCCAAGATCCACCTCAAGTTGCTAAAATTCTTCCAAGGAACTAGGCTCTGATACCAATTGTTGGACTCCAAGGAACACTAAGAGGGGTGAATCAATGTCCTGCAAATATGAACTTTATTAATCCGATATTTAAACCATTTCAACATTAAACCAAAAGAAAGATGAAAACACACAAAGGAATCATCCACAACACCATAACACAAGGATTTTTACGTGGAAACCCTGTTAGGGAAAAAACCACGGTGGAGGTCAATCCACAATTTCAGTACTAAAATATAAGTTACAAAAGAGAATGCACTTGCATTCAGGCACACTACCTAGAGCTCACTGCTCAAAGTAGAAAGGCTCACTACCTTAAAAAATGTTCAGAATAAAACCATATGAAGGATTGAACTAAAGTAATAGAATATACTTATGCCAAGTTACAATTTCGGTTAGGCTCATAGATCAGATTTTGGGTCTTCTGTCTGATTGTGCTCTTCACTCTTCTCTGCTCTGCAATTCACATCACAAATCCATGCACAGATGAATTCACACCACTATCCTTCTGAAATTTACACCAAACACTAATATAATTCACATCACACACATTCTCTTATTCAAAATGATACAACCGATCTCATATATATATCCGCTAGCAAAGATTTGATCATTCATAAGTCGAGTTTCATAAAATATTAAATACTTTCCAACTATTAGCTAAATCCACACCTAATTATTTATGTGAACCATCCATAGTCATTCAAAGCATATTGGGGACCCAAATAAACATATTCATACATTAAAAAATTAACAAATTACTTCTTAAACATCTGCAATGGCTAATTTCGCCAAGTCGGCCTTCTAGCATAGATAATCAAAAAATTGATGCACCGGATCTCCTAGATCATACACTAGTGAGTGTGCACCTTAATAATTCTAGAATAAGGTATTAAAAACATCAACATACCTTTCTCTGAGATCCACAACTCAAGATAATAGTCCGACGAAGTATACAGATCGACATTTTTGCCTTTAATTGGATACCCTGTTCTTCATTATGTTTTGCCGGTTATGAACCAATACTAAATTGTGAACCGGATGAATGAATTTGGGTTGCCATAAATGACAACACAAGAATCCATATGCCAACATGATGATACAATTAATTGATTGGAATGATGGAGCTAGTTGACAACATGAGACTATGGTGATTAAAATGGGATAGCTATGAAAAAGTTAAGGTGGAAAACTTTAAGTGTCTATATTTTCCCCTCTTTGAAAAGGTGTTACATCTAATAGAATAGTGAAATTTTTAAAAAATTAAAAGAAGTTAAATAATGGGTGTCAAAGGATATCCCAAGTGATACGATGGTTAGAGAGATGGCCCTTCAAGCGGGCATGTAGGGATGAAAGAGATGGATGAATAATTGAAATGAAATATAAAATTTGTGATAGAATGAATGTGTTAGAATCAAATAATGAAATGGAATGATTATTAGTTATAAATAATTAGTTAAAAATAAAAAAAAGGTGCGTGTGGATGACATGATAATGATTTTTGTGAAGATTCCACTAAATTTCAAACATTTGAGCAATATGATTTATTATAGCACATAATAGGATGCACCATGATATGGAATTCCATGATAACATAATTGTTTTATGTTGTACAAAAAATATCCAAATAAGAAAATGATAAGATGGACCATGATATGGAAGATTGTGATGACATAGTTGTCATACAATTCCCTAAGGTGTGATGTAAAAATACAAACAAATGAAAAAAATAAAAAATCACATAAACACACATTAAAAAAAAAATGATTAAATGTTTATTATTCACTAGGTTAGAATGCAAGAGCTATTGATAATATTGATTAGTTTGAATCAATGATGTATGCAATGAGGCTAGCTTGGAAATGATAAATACTAATAGAATTGTAATGATCTATTTAAAATGAAAAAGAGGATTTATTTGAACAAATGATTTTTTATTTTATTTTATTGATTTTTAATAATGTTTTATTTTTTGTTTTGCATATATATTTTTGGATTTTTTTGATATTTAGATTATTTATTTATTTAAGGATGGTTGAGGGTAATGAGGATTAGATAGAACCGAAACTCAAAAGTGTAGGTACTTATAAATAATGGATTACATATGATACTAGAGCTTGGTTTTTATCATGGTACTTGGTTAAGGTGCTTAAGGATTTGTTTTCACTTGTGGAAACACTTTTTCATTTTAACTTTTTTCTTTTTATTTATTTTTTAATATAAAAAATTCAAACCTTTTAGGGATGGAAATGTTTGAGGTGCAGTATATTCATAGGTTCATCAATTTCATGTTCATCTTGTATGGCCAAATTGTATGTTCTTGACCCAAATTTGGTGATGACCATATAAGGGACCAACCAATTATATTTAAATTTACATTTGTTTTAACAATATTGATTGGTGTTTTTTATTTTCTTTAAGAACAAGGTCACCAATTTCAAAATAACTATGTTTGATGTGATTTTCTATCCTATAAATTTATATTCCTTAAAATTCTAAAGCTATTGCATTCAAACTTTTTTAGAAGATTTTTTAGATGAAAAATTATGTGAAAGATGAAGAAGACTAGTGAAATACATAGCAAGTCTTCATATCCATCTTCACATACCTATTTTTCTTTCAAAACTAGTAGATATAGATGAATCATGTGGCCATTCTCATTTTACTTTGAGGTATATAGTCCTCCATCTTCTAAGAATAAGGAATTAAAATTTAAGGAAATGAATGTAAATTTCAATAGAACCAAGAAGAAATTTTTTCTTTATTGTGATCATTGTGGTAAGTATGCTCATAAATAACCCTCTTGTTGGAAGTTGTCCATAAAAAAGTGTCACACACAATTTGGGAAGATTAAAATCAACTTCAGTCTTTCTATTGAAGAGGGTAAATAACCTAAGGTAAATTATTACATTTAAATTGAATGAAAAGAAGGTATATATTTCAATAGAACAAAGAATATGTTTTCTTTATTATCATCATTGTGGTAAGCATGGTCATGAAGAAACCTCTAGTTAGATGTTGCATAAAAAGAGCCCTCAAATGTAAGGTAAGAAGATTAAAATAAACTTTAATATTCCCATTGAAGAGGGTAAATAACTTAATGTAAATTATTGCACTTCAAAAATTGATCCCAATATTTCTTGCACCATTAGAAAGAATGGATTTTTGGAAAAATAAGGATTATTTAAATTTAAGATTCTTGTAATTTTTTAATTAATTTTGATGCATTATTTGATTCATATTATGAAAATAACTTGATTAATCAAGATTTGGTTGATAGAGTTGGCCTTAAATTTATTCAATGCCAAGCCTTTTAGGTTTGGTTGGGTCAAAGTAGGTTCTAGTATACACATTAGTAAGTAATACAATGTAAAGTTTTGAGCTGGTTTGAAATTTGTTGATGAAACAACAACATATTTTGATCATTTATATGTGTTTGGTGTTGTTTACAAAAGTACATGCATTTATGACTAAAGGTTAGTGTTATATAGGAGGGAAATCAAATACCAACTCATACAAGGTAAAAAATATTATATTTCGTATAGTTACTATGGTAAAAGAAACAAGAGGAGGTATTGGATCTTCATGAGATGATGAGTGACGATAAATAATTATTTATTTAGAGAAAAATAATGCTTAACAAGTTCCTCCATGTTCACAAAATATAATTTTACATGATGTAGACAATTGGACATTGAGACACACCAATTTTTTATACAAATTTGCAACAAAAAATTGTGTGCCTAAATATCAAATTATCTTCAATGGAATTTGAATTTTTATTATACAATGTTGTAACAAGATCTTTGATAGTAGGTGTCTAATTTTTAAGGGTTTTCATTTTATGGTTTATTCTTTTAATTCATTTATTTCTTTTTTTTGTAGGATCCTCTAAAAGGAAAACCAAGTGCAAAAACGCTTCCCAAGTACAAATCAATTAGGAGAGGGGTTACAAAACTTTGGTTCAAATATTTAACATTCATAGTTTCATTTAAGAATGCACATGCAATTAGTTATTTTCATATTTAAGTAATAAACCACAACAAACAAATTTTACATGGAAAAACCATTTCGGGAAAAAACCCACACACTAAAGCACAAAGAAATTGTATTACAGTAAAAAAAAAACTACAATACAATGTTCAAAGTCTATGCTCTTGCAAGTGTTGATTCATAATGATGCAATTCCTAGAGTGAATTTGGTAACATAATGAAATCTCAAAAAATTATAATCAAGATCTACAAAAAAAGCACTAAGACATCAATAAATACTTCTCATACATGGGCATTGATTTTTGTCATGCGCCAATCTCCTAGTCTCCTACATGCATGCAAACTAAAACTAGCATGCACAAGTCCCAAGTGACCTGATTAACAACCTATCAAACATGTAGGTACATACAATGATATGCAACAAAATGCAAGGATTGCAACTCCAAAAATAAAGCAACCTCACATGCTAGGCATCCCATAGAGAAAATTAGTTGTACTACCAAAATATAACTCACCCATAACTCCTAGTCGCTGTGAGTGACAACTCAGTCTCTGTTAAGCATGTTTTCCCTTCAAGCTTCAGTAAAAGGTCAAAAAAATGCCACAGGGCATAAGGGAACTCATCCTAGAGGTTTTCACTATTTTCCAAGCTCAAATGGGTGCCCAAGTAACAAGTGTCACTTTCCCTTGCTTCTGCTTTTTCAAAGAGATAAACACTCACACAAGTGGACCCTACCAATACTTGATTCCTAAAATAACTACCATATGTCAACATGGCACCTATTTTTGATGTCTCAATGATTGAATTTTCCCAATGGATCACCCATGTGACATGTGTCACAATTTTTCCTTTTTACCCCTTGCATGTAGCATGCTAACTCCCTACTAGGTCCCACAAAGTGACTTAACAATTTGGAAACATATATTATTACATTTAATAGATTAAATCAACAAATTAGGGGAAAATAATTAAATAAATAATCATGGGACTCACTAAGTTTGAGAAACCTTAATCCCAACATCCTCCCACTTGTCAAAGACCTTACAAGAGTCTTTATATCATTGCTTAGGCCATAAGGTCCATTGAAATGGCACACCATCTAAACTTCTCTATTCTCACTGGCTTCATCAGTGCATCCACAACATTCACCAAAGTGTCCACATTTTCCAGGTTCTCCTTTCCATCTTCCACCATATCATGAACAAAATGAAACTACACATCAATGTGCTTTATTATGGCATGAAAAGTAGGATTTTTCAGTAGACATATAACAATCCTACTATCACAATAGATACTAATATGTCCATAAAAACAAAAATTCGAACACAATCTCTTAAGCCAAATGGACTCTTTGAAAGAATGAGTAGCTTACATGTACTTTTCTTTATTAGTAGACAAAGTGACTATAAGTTTCTGCTTACTCATCCAAATTATAGCACCACCAAAATTGTGAAAACATATCCACTGATGGATCTTCTTCTATCAATGTCACCTACCCAATTAGAATCCACATATCCATGAATTCTCACTGAATGTCAAGGTCTAGTAGGATAACCATGAAAATGTAGGGCATACTCAGAAGTACCCCACAAGTACCTGAACACTCTCTTAACTGCATCCCAGTGCACCTGTCCAAGATTAGTCATAAACCAACTAAGGAATCCCATTTCTTGGGTAATGTCTGGCCTTGTACAAACCATAACATACATCAAGCTATCAATGACACTCACATAAGAAAATTTGGTCATATCCTCCATCTTAGTAGGAAATTTTAGAAACTTCTCCACAGAAAGCTTCATCCCCTACATAATAAGAATGTTCAACTAATTGTCTACAAGTAGTCATGCTGAATTTCTCCAACATAGAGTTCAGCTTGGCTACATGAGAGAAAATATCCCCATAATCTATTCCCTCCACTTGGGAATATCCCTTCGCAACCAACCTTGCCATATGCTTCTCAACACTACCATTAGGACTCATTTTATTCTTGAACACCCATTTTCATCCAACGAGTTTCCATCCTTCAGGCAGAGGTACCAAATCCCATGTAACATTATTTTTCAATGCAACCATCTCTTCATTCATGGCTTTGATCCAGGAATCAACATCATGCATACCCATAACCTCTTTAACAGTCCTAGGATCATCAGGGTTAGAAATCAAAGAAAATATACAACTAGAATCTAACATAGAATATCCAAATCTATTCAGTTCCTTCCTTTCTTGTGTAGACCTCCTCAACGATTGAGGTTGAGGTTTTGGCTCTTCTTTAGAGCTGTTAGAGCTACTAGATCTCTCCTCCTTATTAGGTCCACCAAGGGTGCATAGTTCATCTCTCTTAAGAGTAGATGGAATTTGAAATAACTCCTTCTTTTTCTCTTCTCTAGTTGTAGATCAACTGTGGAAGGTTTCAGCTCATGAAATATCACACTTCTACTATAGAGCACCTTCTCTACAACTAGATCCCAAAGCTTGTACCCTTTCACACTGATACCATAATCGATGAAGATACACCTCATTTCCTTATTCTCCAACTTAGATCTCTTCATATCAGGAACATGAGCATATGCCTCACAACAAAAAACTTTGAGATGTCTCATTGAGGGCTTCTTGCTAGACCATGCCTTAATGGGTGTCTTTTCAACAAGAGAAAAAGTAGGAGACCTATTAATTAGATAACATGTAGTGGCTATAGCTTTGGAACATAACTTTTTTTCAAGGTCAACACCACTCAACATACTTCTATCCCTCTCCATCAGTGTATTTTTATCCTCTCTGTAACTCCATTTTGTTGTGGGGTGTATGGAGTCTTCTTATGTCTCTTGATCCTACGGTCCTTATAGAACCTATCAAATTCTATGGAACAAAGCTCACCATCATTTTCTATCTTCAAGCACTTGATTTTTCTACCATTATGGTTTTCAACCAAGGATTCAAACTCCTTAAACTAACTAAAAACTTTAGATTTACTTTTGAGAAAATACACAAATGTCCTTCTAGAATATTCATCTATGAATGAGACAAAGTACACATATCTAGACAATGAAGGAACATTAATAGGAAAAACACATCAGAATGCACATAGTCCTAAAACCCTAGAAGATTTGTGAGAACTAGAATAAATAGAAACACGGTGTTATTTTCCATATGTACAATGTTCATAAAAATATAACTCAAGATTACAATCATCAAGGCCTTCAACAAGGCTCTAATTTTTTTAGGTCTCTAAGATCCTTCTCACCAATATGGCCAAGCCTTTGGTGCTGTAACATTGTTTTCTCCACTGAGAGCTTCATCTCCAAAGTATTGGAACCCTTAGGTACCTAGAAGAATGACCATCAAATGTAGACACTATAGTCTTATTCTCTACTCAATCTGATGGTGAGGATGAAGAATCCAAATCCCTTTTCTTGGACTTTTTAGAGGTGCTATTGCAATGAACTATGCATGCATCCAACTTATACAAGGTGCCAATCTGAACACCCTTAGTAAGCACCATAAAACCTTTGGTCATCTTGTAGATCCACCTCTTGAGAAAACAACCTATACTCTCGCATCACCTAGCTTACTCACTAAGAGTAGGTTTCTTGCCAAACCAGGGATGTGCAAAACACCATAAATCCCACTCACTCTACCATTAGGGAATTGGATCCTCAATCTTCCATGAACAAAAATCTTTAGGTGAGAGTCATCACCTAGATACACCTTCCCATCGTCATGATTTTCATAATTTGAGAACCAAAATTTGTGAGAGGTCATGTGGAAAGAAGAACTTGAATCAATAAACCACACATATTTTGATGCATGCATTGCCAAGGATGAAAAAAATGCATCTGCATCTTCATATGAGGATTCAAAATTAGATTTATCACTTTTCTTCTTTTTCTCCTCTTTGAAGTCTTTTTCAGAAATGTCTGGATTTCTAACAGTTCCAACATTTAGCCTTGGAATTTTTTCCAAGAGACTTAGATCTCCCTGGAGACTTGGAATTAGAATTCTTTTCCTTTTTTATTTCCTTTCTTCTTTGGTCTACCACGAACAGATAGGGCCTCCTTGGCCATCTCAGAAGACTTCCTTTGTATCTCTTTAGAAAAAAAATAAAGCAACCACATCTTCCATCTTGAATGTGGTTTTTGTGCTTCCAATAGCCATCACTAGGTGGTCCCACGAGTTCAAAAAAGAACATAGAAAAAGCATGCAATGGTCCTCGTCTTTAATATTCAAACTAAAAGAATCCAATTGAGCCACTATCATATTGAATGCATTCAAGTGATTAACAACTAATCCTCCTTCCTCCATCCTCAAAGAATGCAATCTCTTTCTCAAGAATAACTTATTTACCAAAGATTTCCCTTGATAAACATCACCAAGATTGTTCCAATAAGTAGCTACAGTCTTCTCCTCATGGACATTTAGGAGTACAAAATCAACCAAACAGAGTCTTAACAAACCCTTGGATTTCTGATCCTGTAGATCCCAATCCTCTTATGAGGTTGCTGCTAGTTGTGTACTAGATATTGCAACCCACATATCTCAGTCTACAAGCATATCCTCCATTTTGAGTTTCCACAACTCAAAATTGCCACCATTAAATTTATCCATCTCCATTCTTCCATATAAGCTTGTCATCTTAAATTGAAAACAAGATTACAAAGTTCTCTTTGCAATAAATCCCACTTAATCTAGATATGCACAAAAAATCCTTCAAATCCAACAAGGATAAAAAAATGGCTAGGCTCTGGTATCAACAGAAAGGAAAGCCAAGTGTGAAAACACTTACCTAATGCAAATCAATCAATAGAGGGGTTGCAAAACTTTGTTTCAAATATTTAACATTCGCAGTTCCATTTAAGAATACAGATGTAATTAGTTATTTTAAGATTTAAGCAATAAACCACAACGCAGATTTTATGTGGGAAAACCATTTTGGGAAAAACCCACACACCAAAGCATAGATCAATTATATTATAGAAAAAAATTATAATACAATGTTCAGAGTCTATGCTCTTGTAGGTTTTGATTCACTATGATACAATTGCTAGAGTGAATCTAGTAGCATAATGATGTCTCAAAAAATTACAATCAAGCTCTATAAAAAATTCACTAAGGCACCAATAAATACTTCTCATACATGGGCATTCATTTTTTCTATGTGTCAATCTCCCAATATTCTACATGCATGCAAACTAAAACCAACAACATACACGAGTCCCAAGTGACCTAATTATCAATTTGTCAAAAATGCATGTACATGCAACAACATGAAAGGATTTCAACTCCAAAAATCAAGCAACTCCTAGTCACTTCGATTGACAACTTAGTCTTTGTTAAGCAAGTTTCTCCTTCATTCTTCAGTCAACAAGTCAATAAAATGCCACATGGAATAGGGGCACTCATCATAGAGGTTTTCACAATTATCCAAGCTCAAATGGGTGCCCAAGTGACAAGTGTCACTTTCTCTTGCTTCCGCTTTTTCAAAGATAAACACTCACACAAGTGGACCCTGTCAATACTTGCTTTCAAAACTAACTACCACATGTCAACATGGTACCAATTTTTGATGTCTAAATAATTTCCTTTTCTCAATGGAGTTCTCATGTGACATGTGTCAAAAAATTTCCTTTTCACACCTTGCATGTAGGATGCCAACTCCCTGTTGGGTCCCATAAAGTGACTTAGTAATTTGGAAACAAATATTATTTTATTTAATAAATTAAATCAACAACTTAGTGACAAATAATTAAATAAATAATAATGGGACTCACTAAGGTTGAGTCACCTTAATCCCAACATCCTCTTCATACCTCTCTCTCACATAATTAAATTCATTTCTTATACTAATTCAATCTATTCTCTCATCTCCTAACTTCTCCATTTTTATCCATTTCATCTTAGTTTTATTCAAAACCTCTATCAATCCACCTTAATTTTTTAATTTCCAAACCTTATATCATTCATTTTCATTTCTATTGAACCTTCATTGTGTTAGTTTACCATTTTAATGTGTTTCCTATTAGTTCTTTGAGAATACAAGAAATTTTTTCACCTTTGATATTTGTGATCCATTCCCACATCAAATCCTCAACTAAGTACTTCAAACCTATATTTTCCTATTTTCATGTCAATCCACTTTCAAGTTTTAATAGCCTTGTATTGAGTTTTTAAAATATTTCCAAAAAACTTCTCCCACCCCACTTGGTTTGTTGTGTTTCCATATCCCTTTTCCTATCATAAAGGTTTTACATATTTATGTTTTAATTAAGAGTGATTTCATGGTATATATAAATTTAATACCTTGTTATTTATCAATTTATTAATGTGGATTGGTATTGAAATCCCACAAAAGAGATAATAAAGGTAGAATCCCCCTTTACTGCCTATTTTTTAGGGTCTCTACTCACAAAGTCAACTTGTAGGTTAGTTTAAAAAATTAAAAATACAAAAGAAAATTACCCCTAAAATGTGATGAAGAACCTCTCTCAAAATTTGTAGGAGATTGTTTAACAAGGTGAAGTCCAACCTAGGAGGTCACCACTACCCTATTGGCTACCAAATAAGGTTAAGGTTGCCTAATGTTTATTTTATGCCTTAGACAACTAATATTCAAGCCTAGTTTATTTCTATAGGTTCATATCAATCTCTAAAATTCACCTATGATTATAAAATATAATATTATTAGGTGAAAATGCTTCAATTTTCACAAATTTCCTTCATTCAAGAACTCAAGGTTTACTATTCATTTTGTCACTTCCTTGTATGTAAGTAGCTAGGATATCTTGGTTCACTCTTAGTTTTTGTTACATTTCATCCCTATTAGTTTCATACTCCCATAATTCTATTTTCTAGATGAAACCATTCCATCTTTCCAAGTTACACTATTTATTTCTATTGTGTGTATCAATATTGCTTAAATTTGCATGTAATTACATGTCTTCTCCTACTCACTAATGTGTGTGAATTTTTAAAAATATACGAATATATATTAGAATATTTCTTGACAGGTTTTAGGGATCCACATATCTCCAAGACAAGGACACCCTAAATAATATTGTTATGGTGGTTTTTTTCTCTTGAGTGGCCTTAATCTATTGATCCTAATATCTCCAAATTTTATACAAACCATCAATATTATAATCTAAAAAATTTCTTATTAGACCACTTCATCTCACATGTGAATTTGAATTTGGACCTACATTTACAATGATCATTATTTTTTATACTTAAGTCAATTTCCTAAAATATTGATTTACAAGTATTGAATGCCAAATTTTAACATAGTTTAGCTAATGATCAATACATTTTTATTCCCAAATCTAGTGGTTTAGAACCAGTGTTAGAATAGGTGAAGATATCCTTACATAAAATTAATTTTCACTTGTTTTCTCAAATAACCACATATGAAAATGAATAAAAATACATTCATTTTCACCAACCTTATTCTTATTTAATATTCATCTTTTCAATTCTTTCATAATTATGTTTGTATTTTTGTGTACGGGGATGTAGTATATGTCATAATTTAGGAGGTATAGTTCCTTTCTTCTATTGAACATACCTCTCTTCTATTGAATCTCCAATATTTTGGAGACTAAGTATTTCATATTGCGAAGTTTTGATCGATAAAGGATCTAGTTTTTGTACTTCATGATAAGTTTCTTTAATAAGGTTAGTTTCTTTGATGATAGAAATGAATTAAATTTTATGGGACATAAAAATTTATTTTTTAAAGGGAAAGCCAAGATTAAAAATTGTATATTGTTCTCACTATGACAAAAATTTATCTTGCAATATAAAATAAAAATAAAATTAACATGATAAATATATAATTATTACATTGTCAATGTAAATTCATCATATTTCTATATGACATCTAGTGATGTTCCAATTCTCATTTCTCCCCCTTTTCACGTGATTTTTAAGAATCTCCATCTTTCTATAGTATTGAAATATTGTAAAAAAATACTCTAGACATGAGATATATTCATTCTCAATTGATGGATTCACATTGTGGAGGGTTGTGTATAGAATTTTCATGCTAAATTATCTAATAATTTTTCATTTTTGCATTAGGAGAGGTAGGGAAATGGTAGAAGAGTATCTAAAAGGTAGTTGTATTAATTAATTTTCATTGTGTAGAAGTTTTGTTTATATTCCCACAAGGCAAAGACCTCTTGTAAAAAGAATTTGAAATATATGAGTGTTCATTTTATCACCTTTTAACTAGTTTTTTTTAACCTCAAGTAGGTTTCTCTAGGGTATATGTGTCCTTTTTCATAGTTTATGTGCTCTTTTTATGTTTAATTTTTATGCACATTAGATTCTTACAGTTTTAGTCATGTATATACTCTATAAGGTGAAGGTAAATGTATAAGTTTATGATTACGTGTATAGAATATCCACCCTACTTTGTGGATTAATAATACATATATCAATAGTATGCATGTGTGGCCAATGATTATCACAATGAGACTACTTTATATTTATCAATTGACTTAATAGGAGGTAATGTGATAATTTGATTCTAGAAATAATTATTTAAGTACTATGTGTGGAGGATCCTACAATATATAAAACTTATGCCCTCTTTGGTTTAGTTGAATGATGTTTTCATGATTATCATCAATGGTATTAATTTTTTAAACTTTTACCCTTATTTATCAAATTTCAAAACTTCTTATTAGTTATAATTTATGGAAATGAATGCAAGTGATAAAGATATTATAATGGATATGATCATTTTATAACAATATAAGTTATAATTGTGAATTCTAGAACATAATTTAGATAATGAAATGATTTTTTGAGAATTATATTTTCTTGAAGAATGGGTAAAATATTTTTGATAAATAAATATTGAATGCACTTTCTAGTATTTTGAAATTCATTTTAGCAACCATAGTTTGAAACCTTAGCCCATAGGCATTGATTGTCTCATCTTTTCCATGTTTGCATTATGTTAATTTGTTAATTGATACTTTAGTCTCAATATTGTATTTAAAATGAGCAACAAAGAATTTTCTAGGCCTCCATATATGAATCAATTAAAGCATGAGGTAAAGAATGAAACAAAATTTATAATCTATCAACTTAGTGGTAACTACTTAGTAAGTAATCACTCATAAAAATAATAGTATAAATATGTTACATTAAAGGAACACATATGTGGTACAATAGGTCACCTCTAGCATCGTATACTATTGAAATGGGTGTCACAAATCTAATTGCTAAAGGATAAATGCCAATGCATCACAAGTTAATAAATTATGTTGTAATTATCTTATTATATCCCAATTAACAGACTTTTTGAATCATTGATATGGTTTCTATTGATTATTAGGTTACTCTTGATGGTGTAGGATTTTTAAATGAATGAGTGGTAGACATAAAAGGAATATGAGTGGATAGTGAAGGGATGGTGTAAGAATATGGGGTGTGTATAGAAATGAAAGATGTGGATATGGATATAGTAGGAGAAAGCTGGATAGTGTGGGATATGAGAGAGGGATAATTATAGGCCACAAAAGAAAAATAGGTAAAATTAAACATGAAGGTAAAACTTGGTTGCTTCAACACATCTTGTTGCACATGGTTACTAGGGATCTATTTTGCAAAGTTTAGGATATGGTCATGAGGTTGGGAGGTCCTATAATGAAAGGAGTTTTAAGAGGTCCAATAATCAAATGGTGTATAATTTCAGCTTGTTGGCAATCTTCTATCAGTGGAGGACCTGATGTCAATTTTGAACCTTCATCTATGCAAGCCACCTTACTATCATTTGAAAATGAATCAATGATTTCATCGTCTTGTGCCACAATATCTTCCCGAGTAGGATAGGTATTGGAAGGGAAACAAACATAATTTTCATGATTCTCCATGATTGGGTCCTGTTGAATCAAGATACTCTCACAAGTAGGCGAGATATTGGGAGAAGAACCAACATGATTTTCATGATTGTCAATGATTGAATCCTCTTGCACAAAAACACTCTCACAAGTACGGTAGATGTTGGGAGAAGAACGAAGACTAGGTAAAGTGGTGTTTATAAATGTGCCAATGATTTTACTTTGTTCCTTCACAATGTTTGAATAGGTAGAAAATTTACAGGTAGACAAACCATGTTTTACTATATCAAAGCCACATCTTTGAAAAGAAAACATGTTATTTTTCCTATGGATCAAACTAGTGATGCACAACAAAATCAAACAAGTTTCAAAATATGAACTAGAATAGGAATCCGATCTAGACAGAGACCATAGATGGAGATGTTCATAGAAAATTTTAGCCCAAATTGGTTGGACAAGGGTGCTATATGCCCTAGAATAGACATGTATTAGTAGATAGTTTATGGTTTGGAAACCATCAACAATGTTCAAGGGTCTCAAGTTGCAAAGGTTCAGGTTTGGGGGTAAATAAAGTTCTAGAAATGCATGAAAACCTAGTTTTTCTATATGAAGCACATGTATGCATGAAATTTTATATTTTTAGAGAAATTGAATATGTTCAAATGATAAATTTAGAAATTAAAATACTGCAATTGACTATTTTTTCTAAAAAATACAAAAAACAATGCTTTTTGACCTCTTGAAATGAAAACAATGCAATTTTTTCTTTTTTACAATGTTTTTTTACTAAAATATGCATGGATAAATGACAAAATAATATTGCAATCAAATTTATCAATGAAAATAACTTAGATTTAAGCCTTGAAAAAGTAAAATTAGATATGAAATTATGCAATTAAATTCAAAATATTTTTCAAATTTTTCTTTTTAATTTTGATGATAAATAATGCAAGTTTATAGTTTTGAAGACGAAATAAATTCAAATTAATAACTAGATCTTCAAAGCACCTAGACTAATTTTTCAGAATTTATGTTGGAAGTTTGTGTTGTCATTATTTTCAA
This sequence comes from Sequoiadendron giganteum, assembly GCA_007115665.2. Taxonomy (NCBI): domain Eukaryota; kingdom Viridiplantae; phylum Streptophyta; class Pinopsida; order Cupressales; family Cupressaceae; genus Sequoiadendron; species Sequoiadendron giganteum. Next base: position 842,012,994 of record CM021102.1, read on the forward strand.
TAGATATTTGTTGTTGCATTGATGTCAAACTATGGAGATGCTTTGATTGGTTGCATTATGTTGTCATTAGTAGTCTCATTGATGTAAACATCTAGTGTTGCTTTGATGAGCATGTGTTTGTGGATGTTCAATCTCTTGTGTGGTTGAGATACTAAGAAGGTGTTCTAAATATTGAGATTGTGTTTGTGGTATTTGGTTTCAAAGTGATTTTGAGAAAATTTGAATAAAAGATGAAACATGGTAAAAAGTGTTTAGTGTGGTAGAGTGGTGTTTAGTGTTCTTGCTCTGTAGTTCTTCATGGTTGAATATCTTCTTGTGTGGTTCAAATATTTTGATTGTGTAGGTGTTCAGAGGTGTTATATCCAAAGTTCTAGGTTCTAGATCATTCGACAAAATAAGTTGTGTTCACCAGTGTGTGAACTGTTGTCTGGGAGAAATGGTTTTGCTCCACATTTCTCTGTGTTGTGGTTTCAGGTCTTGCAAATAAATTATAGTGCTTATATTGTTCATATTTATCTTCACGCTAAGTTGTTTGAGTTTTGGTGCTCTGCAAGGTTGGATTCATGAGTTACAGTGTGTAGAAGGTTAACTGGGTATACAAAATGAATATATCTTTCAAGTGTATGATACTGAGAATGATTTGTTAGATTTCAAGGTGTTGATAAAATATTCTAGATTATGTTTAAGTGTTGCTTGTGGTCTATGAGTCATCTTTGGATTTAACCTAAAGGATGTACTTAAATGTTTAATGGTGTTAACACCGGTTCTACTGACCTTAAGTGTTTACACTAATTATAGATATGCTTCAATCGTTCTGGAAGAACGGTGTCATGTGTATATGTGGATTAGGTCCAAGTTAAGGTGTGATGTGGTTCACCTTCATTCCTCTCCATTGTGGGAATGTTTTGGTGCCAATCTAATTTGAATTTTCATGTTTGAGATGCATAGTCGACCTTGAAATATGTTTCTAAGGTTACAAATGGTATACAGGCAAGGTGAATTATTGGAGAAGAGAGAGTAGATGCAAGGATGTGTTGAGATGAAAATTTAATCAAATGTAGAGGTCTATGGTGCGAGCTTAATGCCTATGACTCCAATGCAGTGAGTAGAAGGGTCTACATTTGTAGAGTACCTAAAGTTTTCGATAGAAGTGAGATAAAGGTTAGTGATGGTGCAGAGTTGTAGTGGTGTATATTCTTTGTTGCTTTGAGATGAATTTCTCATTATAACAATCTTCCATCCTCTTCTTTCTAATTTGGTAGTGAGCCCTTCTTTCTTTTGGGTAGTGCACCTATTGTATTCAATGTTACAATTACTTTATATTGTGAGCTAATCCTCACCGTGATTTTTCCCTTATAGGGTTTTCCATGAAAATATGGTGTTCTCATGTGTATGGATGTGTTTTCATTACTATTTCTCATGTTTATATTCTACTAATGCATGATAAGGGTTTAAAGGTTGTTAAAGGTTTAGGGATTAATCTAGATCTAAATGTTAATGAGGGTTTTGATGTTTTAACATATAACTAATTCACCCCCTCTCAGTTGTCTTGTGCATTCAACAATTGATATCATAGCTCAGTTCCTTAGAAGAAAGCTTAATAGATCCGATGGCACACAAGAAGGAGGTTCCTCTATTTGATGGATCTGATTATGCATTCTAGAATACTAGGATGGAAGGTTTCCTTGTTTCCCTAGGGTTTGGAGTTTGGAAGTCAATTGAAGATGGATATACAATGCCTAAAAATAGACTATCAACTGATGATGAGATCAAGCCTTATGAGAACAATGGAAAAAAAAGGTATGATCTCTTGAGTGGTCTTTCTAATTTATAACTTGTGAAGGTTATGAGCTATAAATCTGCTAAAGAAATCTAGAAGAAATTGGAAAGTGTTTATGAAGGTGATGATAGGGTCAGGCAAGCAAAGATGCAAAATTTGAAGACTAAGTTTGAAACCCTAAGGATGACAAAAGATGAAGATATTACAAGCTACATGCATAGAGTGGATGAGGTTGCCAATTCCATTAGATGCCTTGGTGGAAAACTTGAAGAAGATGAGGTGGTAAAGAAGGTATTAAGAACTCTTCCTAAATCATATAGTCATAAGGTTTCTACTATTGAAGAAGCTCAAAATTTAGATCATTATTCTAGAGATCAGTTGTTTGGTGTTTTAACTACTTTTTAATTGAGATAGTTTGGTCCAAGTGATTCAAGAAAAGAGGCTGCTATTAATGTTGGCAAAGTAGAGAAGAATGAGGAATCTAATTTATATGAGTTTGATGAGTTAGAGACAATTTTTTTCAGGAAATTGCGAAAGGGCACTAGAAAATACAAAGGTAAGTTACCTTTCAAATGTTTCAATTATGGAAAGATAGGTCATTATGCTTCAAGATGTCTAGTCAAATCTTCAAAATGACAAATTTAAGGAGAATAAAGGTAAATCAATTAAGAGAAGTTATTATGTTAAAGAAGATGCCAGTACATCCGATGATGGATTTGATTACCTGGATGATGAAAATGATGAATGCTTGTTCATATCTCTAAATGTTGGAACTATGATGATTTCTTTTCATGCTAGAGAGGACAAAAGATACTAGATTGTTGACAATGGATGCTCAAATCACATGACAAGTGATAAGAGTAAGTTTGTTAAACTTGAGAAGTTTGTAGGAGGTCTTGTTAAATTTGGTGATGATACATCTGCTAAGATATGTGGAAAAGGTTTAATCAATTTTGATGGCAAGCATAATACATATGATGTTATTTATGCTAAGGGGCTCCAACATAATCTTCTAAGTGTAGGAAAAATGTGTAGCAAAGGGTATAATCTTGTATTTCATGATGGTGGTTGTGAGATCTAGAAAGGCTTCAGAATTCTGGTTGCTACAGGAGGAAGGATAGATGGAAATTTTTATCATCTTAAGGGTGCTAATGGTATGTGATTTATGACTCAAACCAATGAAATTTAGCTATGACATAGGAGAATGTGTCACATCAATTTTGATAGCCTAGTGAGGATTAACTCTACTCAAGTTGTGAGAGATCTGTCAAAGATTAAAAAGCCTATAAATGTAGTTTTTAAGGAATGTCAAGTTGGGAAGCAAACACGAAAAAGGTTCAATGTCAAAGAATATTACACCACATAAATTTTGGAGTTGGTGCATACAGATCTTTATGGACCTTCAAGAACAAGAAGTTTTCAAGGTGACAAGTATTTCATGTTATTGATTGATGATTACTCAAAATCACTTAGGTAACTTTTCTCAAAGAAAAATCAAAATCTCTAGATAAGTTTAAGCTATTTAAGGCTATGGTTGAGAATGAAATGGATATGAAAATCAAATGTTTAAGATCTAACAGAGGTGGAGATTTCACCTCCAATGAGTTTAATAGTTTTTGTGAAGATCATGGAATAAAGAGACATTTTTCAGCTCCTAGGACTCCTCAACAAAATGGAGTTGTGGAAAGGAAGAATAGGATTGTTTAGGAAGCAACAAGGACAATGATGAATGAAGAAAATCTATCGGATGCATACTGGAGAGAAGAAATTCATATTGCATTGTATATACTTAACAGATCACAAGGAATGACAAATAGTTCAAAGACTCCCTATGAGTTGTGGTATGGAAGAACTAATATCAAATATTTCAGAGTGTTTGGAAGTAAGTTCTATATCAAAAGAGATGAAGAAAACTTCAGAAATTTTGATGCTAGATTTGATGAAGGAATCTTCCTTGGATACTCTACAAAGAGCAAGACTTACTGATGCTACAACAAGAGGCTAAAAAGGATTGTTGAAAGTGCACAAGTGTCAAAGTGGATGAAGACTTACATAAAATCTCAATGTTGATAGAAGGATATGAATCATATGATTCCTCTTGTAGAGAAGAAGAGAAATATGATGGTAAGGAAAAGGATATAACAATTCATTCATAAAATCCTTCCTAAGTGTTAAAATCAAGTCTTTCAAATATCTTTAGTTTGAACTCTGTACATAATGGCATCTTGAGTTGAGGTCAATATTGGTGAAATAGTATGTACTATGAAGATGCTCCAATGAATCATGAATATGTATAGAGGATATCTATTTTCATGTGATCTTGTTGAATGTGCAATACACGATGTGTAGGCTATAGGCGTTGTCCTTTTTAAGTACAAAAACTATCATATTACAACATAATGAAGAGAAATTAGATATTTTATTTATGAAATAGCTTTTAGATTTAGAATCAAACCTTATTACTTTCCTAGTCATACCCATGGTATACAAAACTATATGAGAGAGGGCATGTAGGAACCAAATTGATTCATGTTGTACTACATATTGTGTTGGAAGACCCTTGCATTATTTGTATACAAATGCATATTGTGACAATCAATTGTTTATCTTTTGTTGATGTGATGGGGATGACAATGCTAGTGTGTACTACTTGTGATTAAAAAATTTCCTATGCAAGTGTCTCCAAGATTTTTTTGTGTGGCTAACGATCTTGTGAAGCTATCTAGTAGAGACTGAAGCTATCTTGGTCTTTGATTTATACTTGTGAAGGCTTTATACCATTTTTTGATGCGTATTATCCACCTTTGATGTTTGTAATGGTAAAATACATGTATGATCTTCCAAGTAGTATGTTATAGACATGTAGAGGAATTCCATAATAGGTGATGGCATCCTGCATTTAAGTTTGACTGTATACTTAAAAGTGTATTATCTAATTACTTGAATTTTCTTATAGTGTTACAACCATCCTATAGAGTAAGGACTTGGATGCCCAATGTATCAAGATGTAGGAATTGGATTTCATCATGTACAATGATGTTATTTTTACTATGGCCATCAATGACAATGCAAATAGATTGTTAATTGACCAAACACTTCATGTGGAAGAGATACTAATGTTACAATTTTGACATTTTAGTGGTCTCCATAAATCCAAATTCTGGTGTGGCTTGCATAACAAGGACTATTGTGCATGGAATTCAATATAATTGTGAGATATGGCATGGTGATGATGGAACTACATGTCTCTTTTTATGTTTTATTACCTTTGTATTGGCTTGGAGAAGCTAACAAAGATGACCTAGGGATTTATGTGGTAGACAAGTATAGTATTGTGACTAGTTTTGCATAGAAGGATGTCATCTCTATACAAAAATCTTATTATTAGTCTTTATTGTGGGATTGCTTTTGTGTAGGGAAACTTTTTGCTTATGATTTTTCTTGGACACATATAGAATAATCATCCCAAGGTGTCATTTTAAGGCTTCCATCTTATCATGAATAGAGGATAATAATCAATTGATATTTTTGAGCACTCTATATTACTTGAGAAGATTCTCATGCAAGCATTCAAAGAAGTCATGGTACTCATTGGTGTATTCTTCCATAGAGTACTCCTTTCATTGGCATAAATGGTATAACTTTAAGTATTCATCCTCATAATTTTGTTGTGGGTAAAATTAATTTCGTAGAGCAATGACAAAGGCTTCTTAGGATAGAATCGGTTGATTATCTTTATAAAAATATGCACTTAGTGATTGTTACCAATTAGAGACTAAATGAATATTTTAGTACTAACAAGGAAATCGCCTCAACATCAATGAAGCTATTGATGGAGAATTAAGATTTGAGTAGTTGGATCTAGAGATCTAATATTGAGGCATCAATTTTTCTTTCAAATAGAGGAATATCTAGATTGAATTGAACTCAAAAGGAAGTTCACGACTATGTGAGTTGCATATAATTTTGTGGTGTTGGTCCAAGGTGATTTATGAAGTTGTCGAATTATCCAAAGATTTCTTGGTGTTTGCATTTCTAAAGCAACATTAAGCATTCATGAAATGTCTCCTAGAACCTTTCCTACATGGTTATCAACCATTTTTCTCTGATGTTTATTTAAAATTTCACAAACTAAACCAAGTGTGTTCAATTCTCCTAGTTATGCATGTGTTTGCACTGGCATGAAAGAAGAACTTTAGCTTTGATACTAATGATCGAACTCTTGGGGTTAGCCAATTGATGATCCTATGGATTAGCTAATAATACAACATCATAGAATGTGTAATAGAAAATGGATAAAAACCCAAAAAATATTAAACATATATAAGACTTCTAAGAAATATGCAATTTCTATTTAGACAGGATAAATGAAATATACAAAGAATTTAGACAAAACTCTATATATCAATCTTCTACTTTACATAACATATTGAAAAAACATAAAAATATGCTAAATTAACATATCAAAATTGTCTACAGTTCTTGAGAATGTTGTGGATAAAAAGAATCACATCGTGGGGTCTAAGGATGATCAATGGACTATTGTGCAGAACCACAAGCGTAACTCTCTCAAACCAAGCTAGAACCCCATTTGTGAGGGGTAAAATTAGAGCTTTGTATCCTCTATGGAACTTTTGTGCTATTATTGCCAGCCTGGGTCTTCTACTGTTTTTGTTGTAGTTTTTTGTTGATCATATAAGCCATTATAACTGCCACAATTAAAAAAATGTGATGATTATCTGCTAGATACTGGCTATCCTAAGTTATGTCCATAATCAATCTCATCATATATAGACTCAATACCTTTTTGCCATTAAAAAATATATCAAAATCATTCACACAAATAACATAAAACATAAAGATTAAAAAAATCTATATTTTACAAAATCATTTATAACTTAATTTCTCATGTACAAATCAAATCAAAAGAACTTGTGTTATATATCAAATCCAAATGCAATCAGTTTCATATCCTCAAACATAATAGCTTGCAGTAGACAGGTCATATCAAGCATCCCTATTCTCTCTCTCTCCATATATATATATATATATAACATAATTAAACAAAAGTTAACTTTGTGTAATGTCAAGCCTGATATCATGCACTTACTGATAACATTTTGACTAAACTTGTTATCTTATTAATACTGAGCAAACATGGAAGACATCTGAACATGATAAGGGTTGTCCACTGAATTTGAAAATGCATGAAACTCGTGAACAATAAGTGTTAGTAAGGAATACAAAATAATTTAATGCAAAAAAGTAAGAAGGTAATTGAGGTTGAAAATCATTACCACCACTATGATGTTTTGATCATCACTGGTGATCACTTTTCCACCGTTCATGTGAGGTGGATAATCATTATAACTTGGCGTTTTCTCTAAATATATCAAACATACTTATGAAATTTTAACGACTGTGATCTGCTTTGACTGACTTCCCATCTATGAGGCAACGTATTTCTTTTTGACTAAAGTTTGAATTGGAATAATGTATCTACTTGTCTCTACAGTCTACTTATATGATGTTCTGTGTTCTTAGTTCTTTTTGGTTATAATCTTTGGTTACTTATTGTTTGCAGTTCTACTGTTATGAATTGTTATATTCAGTAGTAATTATTTTAGATTAATATTTCTGTGGACTGTTATATATATTTTAACCCGTTTTTCATTTGTGGGTACAGTTGATTCTATGTTATTGCAGGTATAGGAAAATTTATCCTCAGCAATTTACCATCAGTAATTCACCGTCAGTAATTTACCATTGTGACATATTCATTGTGTATACAATTCACCATCAGCAATTCATCGCCGTGGTATATCCACCATGTATACATTTTTCAATATTTAAGTGGCCAAGAATACCCAAAAAAGAAAAAGTACAGAGATTTTGTTGAACGTGTAAAAAGGTATACGCGGTGAATATACCACAGTGATGAATTATTGGTGGTGAATTGTGTACGTGATGAATATGTCACAGCGATGAATTGCTGGTGGTGAATTGTTGGGGGTGAATTGCTAGTGGTGAATTGCTGGCAGTGAATTTGCCTAATGCTGTTCTTAATTATTTTTAGTTATAGAATAATCTGAGTTTATTTACAAATTATAGTTATTGTTTATAGTTGTTTAATTATGAAGTATTGTACATTTCGTTATTATTGTTTTAGATTGATATTTCTAACTGTTATCATGTGTAGATTATTGTAGTTGTTTTAAGTTATTTTCAATTTAAATCTATAATTAAGTTTATAAGATGTGGGTCTCTCATTGAAGTTGAATGTTTTTGAATAAGTCTAACTCGGATCAAGATTTCCTTAGTGCGAGGCTTTGGCATCAGATGACATTGATAGAATGGATGTTCCTCAATCCTCCACATTGATAGAATCCTTCACTCTTAATCGAAAAAGTTTCAACTTAAAAATGCATGCTTTCATTTCCAATAACAAAAACTATTATATAGATCTAATATAAACCCCTACAAATCTATAATTGTTTTTTTCTTAATTCAATATAAAAATACACATTCATCAATCAAATATGTGTCTTTATGTTTAAATCTTATAGTTTTTTATTTTGTTCCTTTCCCTCCATTGAGGAATGAGGATAAAACCATATTCAACTCTATTAAAATCAAACTCAATTTCACACTCTACAAAACTATATAAATTCGGTTAATTCACACTAAAAAAACTTTATAAATTCATTTAGTCAATGCTCTTTGGCAATACAAATACAAGTTTATTTGTCTAGGTCAGGTATAGCTCTTGGATCGATTGTCAATGATAGCTCGACTATATTCAAACTCCCCAAGTACACAAATTCCAGAAAACAATGATCATAGCTTCCCAATAGGGTTATTCAAAAGGGTTTGATTAGAGATTGAAGAAAAAACCCTAAGTTTTAAAATCCTTAAACTTCTCTTATTTGTAGTACCTAGCAATTGATTCAAGGTTTAAAGAGCATCTGTAAAGTGTTTCCCGCCACTTTATGAGTTGGGAGGCATTTTGGCAAGATGCATTGGATGTATACATTGGCTCTTTCACTATTGTAATAACAACACCTAAAAATTAAGATAAAAATGGAGTAACACATAATTTAAAGAACCTTCATTTTTGCTAGTGTTTCATTAAGATAAACATATAAAAAAAAAGTCACTTAATCTAAATGATTTATAATGAGCATATTCACATGTAAGGTGGTTAATTAGTCTTAACTCCCATACATTAGGATCCAATGAATTGATGCCATTTGTAATGATACATTTATTAGTTTATATATAATTTGTTAGGGTTTAAATTCTATTGTTAGTTTGTAGGGGCTAATTAAGTGGATAAATGAAATTTAAAAAAAAAAATTAGATAAAAATATGTAATGAAGTTCTAAATAGATTGTATAAGAGTTTTTATATATATATTTTGAAGGATTTAAATTACTTATTATAAAATATTAGAATTTTGATAATTTATTTATAAATAGTTATTATCAATTATAATGTGGAATGTAATAAAAGATGTTTTGAATCTTGAATGTTTCTATATTTGATTACATAAACGGTTTTTCATAACATTTTAGATGTCACTTCACGATCTATTTATCTTCTCTTATTTTCTCCATCTTGATAATGGACCATGGAATGTGATCTAAAATATTTATGAAAATAGATTTACATAGTAAATCCATAAACATTCAAGATCTAATATTATGGATTGTGGAAAAATTATTTTCTAAAATAAATTTAGGATAACACATATATAATGGTAGGTCACTCCTTTCCAAAAAGGTAATTGTATAGCTTGATGTAAAATAGGTTTTTTATCATATTAAATTAAAATTTTACACATTAGTGCAACATGAAATAAGCAATATATCTAATTATATTTCTAACAAGATGAAATACCATCACATTTCTCAACTGTAATGCCCTTACATATAGGATTTCAAACTATCAATTTGTAAATTTTTCTATTCTAATTTTTTTTTTTTTAAAAAAAATTGCTTTAGATAAATATTATATTTAGATAGAGCTTACCATTTGAACTAAAAATAAAGTCATTTAAAAAATAGATTTAGCTCTATTGATAGTTGATTCTATATTTAGATATCATCAAAATTGTTCCAAGAATAACCATCTATGAGATGATCATTTAGATTGCTTAGATGTCTAGGTGGTATCTTGGTGATCACCTCACTATCATAACACTATTTTTGAGAAAAAATTGTAATAATTTTACTTTACTTATAGTGTTTTGATTAAGATAAATTGGGAAGGGCCCAAACCCAATTACAAAACAACCATTAAGGCTAAGCATAGGGGTCTCACAAGTGGTGAGACCTCTCCTTATAGTGTCAATATTATAATTTTGAATATGATTAATATCAACATGACATGTTTTTCATAGAAGTTAGGTCATCATTTCATTGATTTGTAATATATATTATTTTAGTAGTTAATCCAAATTATAATTGCTATTACAGTCTTCATATAATTTTATTTTATCATTTTGAGATGAGTTCAAATGTTGCTAATTTATTGCTAGTATCTTGTGTCGATTTGTATCCTTCGACACTTACTTTGAGTGTGGTGTACAAATTGAATAGGTTTGGTGAGTTCAATCTCATTCCAAATTTGTGTGACAATGCAAGAAAGAAAGTACATCCAACATGCATGTCTATGTTGGTTACTGTTTTACTTTGTCACATATTTTCTGTCTTGTCATTTTTTATCTTGTGGGTTTTGTGTCCATTATTTTATTGCAAGTTGATATTTATGTCATTGGTGGGGCTTTTCATTTTTAAAGGATTTTAAATTTAAGCTGTGCAATGGATCATAAGATTATGTTTATGTTATAAGGCTCCTTTTGAAACCTTAGTCGTGATTAAAATTGAAATTTTGATTTCTTTCATGGTTTTTATAGGGAGGCAAAGGGGAGTGAATTTTCCCCGTGTACCCTCATCATTGAACATACAATACTAGTCATTATTATTTTTGGGAAGTTTTGGCATTGTAAAATTTTATTGTATGTTAGGTTTTATTTTTTCATTATTTTCATGTTGTTCTTTAAAGATTTAAACAATGGAAAGAATATTGGAGGTTAGGGATATGGTTGTTATTATTTTTCTATCTCTCAGCTGACAATCTAGCATTATGTTATTGGGATTCAAGCCATCCTTATGACCATGCTAGAGAAAAAGGGGCTTTGTAGTTATTGGGAAGACATTGTGGTTAGTTGTGAAAAAGAGAAGGTTATTACACTTTGGGTTTATAAAAAAATGGATTTAAGGAGTTCTATTCCTTGGATTGTGAAGAACTTATTGGTATATCATTGGGAGAGGACTACCAAGCTTGACTTCTCTAAGAGAAAAAAGTGAGTTTAGTCTTTTATCCCAATACTAATGATTGTATACACCTAAAAATGATCTAGAGAATCCAATTGATTAAATATGATTTATTTGATTAATAACCTTTAATTCCTCTACTATTAAAATAAACAGAAATATTTATTTATATAGTTCATCTTAAATTCTTCAATCTTTATTCTTTTATTTTCATCTTAATTAAATGAACAAATTTCACTTTGTTTTATTTAATTATCATAATTAAATTCATCTACTTTTAAATAAATATAAATATTTATTTAAGTATTTTCACATTCTAAATCTTATATTCTTCAATTTTAATTAAATATGCAACTTCAATAGTTTGTATTATTTAATTATCACATCATTCAATCTTAATTAATTAAACAGGGTTAAATACTTTGTTGTTTAATTATCTTGTCCCTTCTATATTTATTTAATAAACAAATCCCATAGTTTGTTTTATTAAATTATTTATCCCCTTTTTACTAATTTGAATAAACCAAAATATTCAAATAAAAGAATAAATCAAATTTCCTCTATTCACTCACCAATAAAATTAGATATTTTATATCTAATTAATTCAATTGGCATTCACGGGAAGCTTTGGAGACAAATTGGAAACAAATTTGAATCAATTTCTCAAATCTTCTTCCTTTGATTCTCCCTATCATCTTGCCTGATGCTTTCATGGGGAGAAACCATTCCCTTCATCAACTCCAGCTTCTTCATCTCTCACCATTCAATTCTCCAGATTGAATCCAAGCCCTTGTTGTGTTGCCCCTATGCAAATCTGTTGTCGGGAAATCTATAAATACAACCTCATTCAATAAGAAATGGATCCCATCTTTGTGCAAACTTACTCTGCAGGAAAGCATTAAGCATCAAGCATCAAGCATCAAGCATCATAGCAATAGCAATAGATTTCATGTCACGATTGCATCATAGCTTCATGTCAGCATAGATTAAAGTAGTTTCCTTTTATCATTTTGATATTATCATATAGGTTATAGATCATTGTATCTAGCATCATTCCATTCTTTAAATTGGCATTCTAACAGTCATAGTGTCTTACTAAATCTAAGAGCTTCTTGACTTAATAAATCTTTAGAGATAGGAAACAATGAGACACTTTTAGTATATTCCTACTTTAGAATAGTTTATTTGTTGAATCTTTGATATAATGTTTCATTAAGTGTATTTTACATTGTTGCTTATTCACACTTACAATTTGGCACCCATCGTGGGGCCCTAACCCCATATTTCACAAATTGTTTTTGAAAAGTGTCATATAGGATTCTAGCGTGTTCATTTTAGCGCGATCGAGAGATTTTTCGGTGCTTCCGACGAAAACTATAGCGCTTATGATGAAAACTAAAGTGCTTCAGAGGTCTGTTTCAGCACTTCGACAAAAACTATAGAGCTTCGGAGGTCTGTTTCAGCGCTTCCACCAAAAAATTTAGCGCTTTTGCCTGTTTTAGCACTTCCACCAAAAGTTTTAGCGCTTTTGCACTATATTTTAGCGCTTTTCCACTATATTTGAGTACTTTTGCACTATCTTTTAGCGCTTCTGCACTGTTTTAGCAATTGTGCAGTCTTTTTTAGCACTTTTGTAGTCTATTTTAGCGCTTTGACAATCAATCTTAAAATGACCATATCTTGGTCATACGAAGGTCTTTTTTGAATTTTTTTTTTGAAATGGGGTAGAATTTCATAAGCTATGTAATGGTGTACGTATTTCTCACTTTTTATAGAGTTAAAATTTCAATTTTACATTTAAAGACAAATCACATTGTAACTTGGTCTAAGTTTTAGGATTTTTATGCTTAATCATTCATCTAACCCTTATATCTTCTTATTTCTTGATCTCATCTAACATTTTAAGCATTTATTGGAGGTTTTAAGAGGAACATGGAGCATTGAAGTGAAAGAAAAAATAACATAGTGTTTTCAAACACTCATGAGAAAATAACCTATCATATGTTATTTTTCATTCATGCTTTAGTACCAACTAGCATTAATTTGGGCTTAAAATTAACCATCTACACAAGCTTTGTCAAAGTTGGTTAAAAAGAACATTAGAAACTCACTGGTTTTTGGATTTGGATTAAAATAAACCAATCCTAGGGTATCCATTTGCATTAAAATGAACCAATCCTAGGGTAGTCATTTGGATTAAAATACACCAATCCTAGGGTAGTCATCATACATTTGCTATATCAGTTAAAATTAACATCATGACTTTTGTGAAGCAATATCGTCACCTAGAATAGAAAATTGTCTTTTGGATCTAAAAATTGAACATTTGATTATTGTGCTTGTGTGGTGATAGGTTTATGCTCTCCCCTTAACTGGGTGATCAAAAGGCCAAACTCATCCTTTATTCTCATGCAATTTATGCTTTTTTAAATCCTTTAGAAGGCCTATCGTAGTGGGAAAAAGTACTCACCCTACGGGAACGCCTAAAACCAAGGATTCTGACCCACTATAATCAAAAGCGAGTTATTGATGAAAGTCCAATTCAATGGTAGTGTGCAAGATAACCATCCCAAAAGCATTTGTTCTAAAGGTTCAGAGGTCTCTTGAGGGAGTTTATCATTTGCCACACCAAACGAAAACCCTATCTACAAAACATAGTGTAGAATCCAGCTAAGTTAGTAACCAGATATTGTAATACTTGCAATGCAAGGGGAGGGAAGAATCTACCCCCAAGAAACTCACCATATAATTTCCAAGAACTGTTTGCTCAAGGGATCGAGAAAACTAACCTTGAGTACACACCTGGAAAACACAAAAACACAGGCACCCTCTAGGTGGTGACACGACTCTGTGAGTCGATGCAATTTTAAGATGTGGGTTGTTGAGTATAATGATGACCTTTTTGACCTTAAGAGTGAGTCTGCTTGAAGTGTATTCTTTGTAAGAAAAAACCAGTGGAAATCAAGAAGGATCATGTTTGATTCTTAAACATACACTTGTTGTTTAGATTCTGGGACTTAAAAACAACTATTTTACAAATGCTTTTTTTATTTTCAAAACATTAATTCAGATAAGATTATCCTGAAAAATACAAAGAAAATAAGAAAACAAAAATCTATTGGAAACCCCTGTCAGACAATTAACATCAAAATTTGGATTTTTATCAGAACATAAACTTTCCTAAATCAAAATAGAGTCTTAAACCTGCATAAATTAGACTTTAAAATTTAATTTGTTCAAATCAAACCAAGATCTACCATCCAAAAGTGTCTCAATCAAACACATTTGATTAGTAAGTTAAGTTTCAAGATGAGTCATCCTAAATCAAAGAAACAAAATTGTATAATCAAAATTATCAACTTAGTCTAATCAATAGAATCTATCATTCTATTTGACTTGAGTTAATATCCTTGACACTATACCAAACTAAGATCAAAATTTTATTGAAAACAATAATGTTCTTATGTCCATTTTAACAAGGTCACAAAGACTAAAAATCCAAAGAATAGGAAAATGAAACTCAAACCACCATGGCTGAAATAGATGAGGATCAATTAAATGTTTTAACTCAGCAGATGGAAAACCTTCAACAAAAATTCCAATACATACAAAGAGAAACCACAAAAATATATATGTTGCCAGACATCTGCCCATGTCCTCTTGACCAAACAATGAACATGAGACCTTCTTCACTAAAAAATATAGCATCCAAGTTCAATGTCTTTGAATTTCTACAAAATTTCAATAAGCCCAAATCTAAGTCCTCAAACACAGATGATATTGATAAATCCTATCATGTCATGCATTTATCTCCATCCACCATAAGCCAAAATAAACCTCAAGATTCTTTCACTCAAGTTAACAGTTCCATCCAATCATCCTCTTCTATCATATCTTCAACATCCAATGATTCATGTCAATCTCTCAATCCAAAGCATGCTAGCATAGACACACCTACACATCAAGATCAAAATATTCTTTCAACTCCATCCAATGATATCAAAATTCCACAAATTCTTCCAATCTTTGATCAAGATCCCATTTCTCAAGAATCTTATGACGATCCCCTCCTTTCACTTTTCGTCCAAAACAATTCCCTTCCATCTCAAGAGACAAATATCCTTCTAGGTTATTCTTCCACATCATCTAATCAATCCATACCATCTCATGTTTCTATTGAATCACAAGAGCATGATATTTCTTCCATCCTATCTAATGATGTCTTACCAACTGATGATCAAGACATGCTTTCTACAAAATCTCATGATTTCCTTCCTCATCAAGATCAAGATATGCTTCCATTCAAAGATACCCTTTCATCCCAATAAGATGTTTATCCTTCTCATGATCAAGATATGTCTTTCATACCGCTTCATAATTCTTTTCCAAGTCAATATCAAAACACCCCATCATCCCCATGTCAAGAGCCTATCACACCTATTCAAGCTATCCATGAACCCCACACCTATAAATTGGGATCCTCCACCTTTATCCATTCTGGTTTACTTCCAACACCTATCCTCTCATCCATATCATATCCTCCCCAAAATGGACTCGCATTTTGTTTCACAAACAATACATATCCCATTGATAAACGAATGTGTCAAAGTATGAATTACAAAGGAAAAAGATTAGGCCTTCATGAGCAAGGTATCCTAGAACCCCTTTTTGTTCAAAGAAATTCATATCACCACAACCTTGATTATATGCCTAAGTGTCCTAGGTCATAAAACCTTCCATCTATCCTAGGTCCTCATTCTAGTCCACCAAAAATTCCATCTATCCTAGGTCCTCATCCTAGTCCATCAAACCTTCCCTCTATCCTAGGTCCATATCCTATATCTCAAGAACAACAAAGGAACACATCCTTGATGCCCTTTCAAAATTCTACCCACATTAACTCATCCATAATACCTCCATATCATTCATCTCAATCCACCCCTCCCATTGCTCTTGGAAGCAATTTGGGTGCCAAATATCAAAAGCTTCTATATCAAAATCCACATGTATCAAAGGATCAACATGTCTCCTTGAAGAGACATGAAAAAATAAAAGAAAATTTTATCCAAAATCAAAAGAAAAATCTAAAAGTCTACAAAGGCCCATCAAAGCAAAAAGAAAATTTTCAAAGACCACAAATGTCCATAAATCAAAAGAAATTTTCAAAAGGTCACAAACGCCCACAGAGAAAAAATCAAAGTCAAAAGTCATGTGGATTCCTAAAAGTCTCATAGAAGCAATAAAATCTAAATTGGAATCCAAATTTGCTAATCCAAAAGCTTCCTCCAATTTTCCATCTAATAACCTATCACCTTCTAAATCCATTTTTCATCCATCACTCCACCACCCTTCAAGGTGTGTGCCAATGTTGATCTTTCCATCCTTTCCATCTATCCATCAACAGGCCTTCCAACCTCCTATCCATTATCCAACATTCATCCCCCATCATTCTCCTTTAATCCAAACCTTTGCATAAGTTCTTAGATTCTTCAATCATATCATTAATCTGCCAACATTTAGGCATCTAATTCCCATTGCCATGGTTTATTAGAGGGATATTTGGTTGTGAAAATTGATGCTTAAGTCCTTCCTCCATCTCCCTATCATCCATACTACTCTTGCACTCTACACTTAGGGACAAGTTTCGTCCATCTTATCATTCATGGTCATTATCCTTTCTATGCTCATTCCTTACATTTCCACCTTTGATCTTGACAAGGTTAAGGATCTTCTTGAACATCATATATCTTATCCTATATGCTTTATCCATATCTTCCATACCATACCTTTCATCTTATCCATCTTCCATCATTCTTACTAAATACATCCTTTCTTCCTTTCCTTGGTCTTGATAAGGAATAGGGGCAAAATACTTGGGCCTTATGTATTTATCTTATCTAGTTGATCTTAATCATCCCATTCATTATTTTTATACTTGCTTTCTTCCATTCCATATCTTCTAGCTTATCAAAATCCATGTCATCATGTCCCTGTTGGGTCTCAAAAATGCAGGGTTTAACCAGAAGAGTTTGCCAAGCTCTTACAACACTTTTGCCCAACGTACAAGGTCAATTGATGCAATTGTACCATATGCTCTTCAGGCTCTGCTAAACCTAGGAGGGTGCACCTATGTGTATGTTGCAAATTTGAAATATATTTCCTGCTCAAACAATCTATTCACAATGGCAATTGGAAGTGAATAGACAAAATGATAACTACTACTCCTACTACATAAAAGAAAGAATTTGAATATGTTGTTTATTATGAATTTTATCATTTGGGTTGTGATAGATCAGTGCCTTCTATCCATATGGGCAATGGAGTCAAAAATAAAAAACTATATGTGTTTCCCTCTCTGGCTTAATTCAAGTTGCTAGGCACTTTGAAATTCTATGACTGACATATAACTTCACTAAATTTATGACTTGCATAAATTGTGTTGGAATACTTTCTTACCAGGCTCTTCTTTAACCATCCAAAAGAAATCCTAAAATCACTATGACTTATTTAAAAGAATTTAATTCTGACTTGCAGACACCAGTTAATTAAATCACACAAAATGGGAATACATTTTGACAAATCAGAAAAATACTTGATATACTGATTTAAATGATAAAAGACCTCAAGTTGGAGACAACTAGATAAAAAATGTGAATTAATACACATGACAACTGAGCACAGAAAGGATTTCACCAATTTTAAAATATTTCATCCATTGATTATGCTTCAAGAAAGTTTGTCATTGTTTACATTCCCAGTCTTCATTTTCTGCAAAATATAACTATTCTAATTAACTACTGTTGCCCTTCCCTTTACTATCTGAATTTCAATACATTTATACAATAAAATCGAAGATTCATGACTCCTCATTTACCCATTATAACCATTTGCATTCTTGACAAAAAATAAAATATTTAATTGAGTTTCCTTATCGGCAAATTAAATATTTTGACAAAGTTCATCTTTTGATTTTCCTTTACTACCTTTCCCACTACTTAATATTTCCTTTTATCCGTTTATGCAAATCTACCTTTTATTCTTAACGCTTCATGCATTTCATTTAAATTATTTATGCAAATCCTTCATTTATATTCACCGCCTTACCGCGGTCAAACTTATGTCTCCCCGCGGTATCACGATATTTTGACTTTGACTATCCCGACATGTTCCTTTCTACCGCTCAACCTCCACCGTGCCACCGCAGTCTCTTATTTGACTGCTAGTGGTATCGTGGTATCCACCTTTCACTATTACCATGCTACCATGGCCTTCATTCTAACCACTGGTGGTATGGCGGTGACTACTCACTAGCCGCCATCTCTCTGCCGCTTCACCACTTACTACGCAACCGCGGTCTCCATTATGACTGGTCATAGTATCATGGTAACCGCTTACTGACCGCCATGCTCACTACTTGCCTCTGCCTTTGCTAACTACTTATTGCTTAGTTAACTCACCACCCACTGCGCTACCGCGGTCTGTGTTTTGATTGCGTGTGGTGTAGCGGTAATTGTTCATGTTACCTCCATGGTCTACCTCTTTACCGGGGTCATCATTCTGTTTCGTCGCGGTACCGCGGTGACATCTCTCTAAACACCACTTCACTATCTTCCACCATCCAGCGCACCACCGCGGGTTGCTTTCTGACTAGCTGCGGTGCAGCGGTAGCCGTTGGCTAACCCTGCTGACTATTTACCGCACCACCATGGTGACTGTGCTTAACTGTCACCGCTATACCGTGAGCCACTTTGCAAAAGGTCACGGTAAAGCGGTAAACGCTATGAAGGGTAAAACGGTGGCGCTAAAAGGTACCTTTAGCATTGCAGAAGGTGGTGAAATGCTTTTTCATGAAAAAATAGTGAAATATTGGGTTCAAGTGGGTAAAAGGACCTTAGAATTTAAATGAAAATTTTTGGTTCTAACAGTCCCTTTGCAACCTTGAATCTTATCATGCAAATCATATTTAAGCCTAGCTACAAAACATTATCCAATCCTCATATCTTTTGTCAATTAATCATCAAAAATCATCAATCTTATCATACTTATAGGAGATTAGTGATCCTAAGTACTTATCATCATCATGTCTTATGGAATCAATCATTCCTCGCATCTTAATCAATCAACCATTATCATCTTTTGACAAGAGATATGTTGCGTGTGTGACATGTTTTGTAGTGAATCTTTCATATTGATCTATCATTTATCCATGGTTGCATTACCCCTACTATGGGGCATCTTGTTCCTTCAATCAGGCATATCATCTCATTTCATCTTAAATATCCTGAAAAATACAAAAAAATCATAAAATCTGAAAAAGGTGTAATAAAATCTCAAGTACATATATCATTGCAATGTGGTCATGTCTCACCCTAGCTTGGGGGAAAAATCCTAATCTCACTAGGGGAAATACAAATTCGAACTTAATCAAATAGAAAAACAACAGGAAGACAAATGCAACCCAACTTTGAACATCAATCACCATCAGGAGCACATCAAACATCCATATCATATCAAGATCCAAAAATAAGTCAAAATACGTGGTCTCTGTGTGTATAATGTAGGTAAGGCTAATCTTTGATCAACCCCCAAGGCCCCTAGGGTAGGTCTTTAGGTTAGGTTTGATCCAAAATCACATAAAATCACAAAAATATAAGAAAATCGAACATAAAATCAAATCAATATGGATGATCTAATCTGAATAATGATTGAAACACTTTAAGTAAAGGTTGGATATGTTGTATTTTCAATTATTTGTTATCATTTCTTTGGAGTAACTCGATGATGCAATGAACTAGAGAAGCTAGGAAGAAGAATGGTATTTTCATTTGTCTGTTGTTTGTGAATTAATTATTTAATGTGTGAATTATCATAGGATGTGCTCTACAAATGTATCACTAATGACATTCAGAATTCACACACTAAAATGATTGATCTCTGTCTATTTACGCAAGAAATGCTCAGGTCATCTCGGTTCAATTATACCTAGATGCTTGTGTTCGCTTGCAATATCAAAAATCATGAGAGTAATACTCAGGTCATCATTGGTCTAAAATATACCTTTGATGCTTGTACTCACTTTCAACATTTTTAAAGCTCTATGATGATACAAAACATAAAAAGTATTGTTAAAATACCAATATTTTTTGCATATAGTTGCATGATAAAATTAGATTGCATTCATAAATAGTTTTTACATCTACAGAGTATGTGTTACAAAATTTTGTGAAAAATTCAAATTGATGATTATCATTTCTCATAAAAGACTGAGTATACTTGACATAAATAAAAACATCATCGTAAAAATGTAGTTGCATCAACATTTTTCACATTAGAAATCATTTTATATTCATCATTCATACATTTTAATCAAATAATTTTGCATTCATCATATCATATTTGTCCATATCATATAAAAGTTCTACAAGAAAATTTCAAAACTAAATCATATCATTTCATTTTTCATCCATCTACTAATTATTTCTCACATATCATATAATTGCATTCTCCATTTACATTTTATTATCATTACATCAAGTCATCACATTATCCACATTATCCATTCACATTTTATTATCAATAGATTACTAACATCCATTAAAATACATTATTCATCCATCGATCATCATACATCATACATCTATTCATCATTCATTATTTTATTATTACATCATATTATTACATTTCCATCAATTCATAATTTATATCATACATCATCTATTTTCGCATTTATATCAACATAGGAACATACATCCCATTTGCATCACATCATTACATCCAAATTCATGTATAAAGATGATCATCATATAAAAAGAAAATAATCATGCATCCATACATCGACATCATACATCCATACATCATTCATTAAATAGACCATCATAAACCATAACATATCACATGATCATCTAGAATCAAGTAAATCATCACATGGCATGTAGATCATGGTAAATAAATGCATCCATCATAGAATCATAATAGAACCCATCATAGATCAATAATAGTCTGCTACATATCATGTAAATCATATAAAACATCAATGTCAAGTATACAATGAAGTTTGAAATAAGGGAGATATATCATTGAAACTGGTTGGATCGAAGTATACATCATGTCTCAACACCAACATAGAATCATAATAGCATCTAGGATCTATTGCTGCTAGATGGTGTAGACATCACAGGACCAGTACCTCCAACACCACCAAATGGATCCGAACCTTCTGGATCTCTACGAGGAGGTTGGGTCACACCCTCACTAACAGTCCTTGTATGTGTCCTGCCTGATCATGAAGGAGCATAACTCACTCTCCGCTCAGCAGGGACTGCATCATGATAACAACCCCTATAAAACTCTGCCTCTCGGCCGACATGAAGAATGTCCCTCATATAATCGCCAACTCTGGTACCATCGGCTACCCGCTGTAAAGAATCTGCAGTTGCTTTTTCCCGCTCTACGATCTACTTGGCACTATCCCTCTCTATCGTCAGTCTGGAAATCTATATCTTTGTAGCTACCAATTGTCCCTATACCTATGTCAAGGCCTATGCATGAGCCTGTGCTTGGGTCTGTAGCTGTGTTTGTGTCTGCACAAGTAAACCCTGTGCCTGAACAAGCTGCCCCTATAGAGTTTGAATTTGTACCTAGAGGGAGGCAATCTATGTCTGATGATTCGAAGAAGATGTCTCCACTACTTGCCTCTTACGAGGCACACTAGTGGATGGACTTGTGCTTCCTACCAAAATACCTCTTCCACCGTCCCTGCCATCATCTTCGTCATCACTACTGCTCTCACCACTGCTGCTCCCCTCACTGTCCTCACTACCACTATCATCATCCTCACCACTACCCTCCACATCCTTAATTTCAACATCCTCCTCTCCACCCACATCCTCTTCCTCAACATCCATAACCTGCTCCTCCACCACATCCTTTGCTCATCTCCATCACTGACCACGTGCAACCGCAAAATCCTCCTCTAGAGGTAATCGAGTTGGCTCATCAGGAATATTGATCTGATGGCATGGATGTAATGCAAGATGAGCCACATTCTCCTCTTTCATTGGCGCCTCTATAATATCGCATTGTATGTCCCAAGCTGAAGGTTGTAAGGTGCGGTATCCCTCTACTAAGGTAGCATAGGATAAACATGGCCCCGAATCTGCTACATCACTCTGACATCGGGCATAATGTGCAACACCCTGGGGCATGCACTAAACAATACCATACTGCCTATAGACCCTCTATAGTAGGAATATCTCTAAGATGAAGCAGGTCCTGCCAATCAAGTACATAGAATCACATATGTATCCCATCTTTGCATCATCCTCATCCCAATGCTCACAATCCAGATATGGGCACTAGGTCACTGCCTGTAAATCATCTAGTACACGCCTCCAATGCTCCAACTTACCCATCTTGAACTGGGTAAGTCGCCCTCCATATCTGAAAACATATGGCCTAGTAACAGGCATATCTCAAACTGGCACTAGTTGTGTGACAACAATGTGCTCCCACGCCCAAACTTGAAGCAAGGTAGCTCCTGATGATAAACTACACACTTTGAAATAGACAGTTGAATGAAAATCGTGATACAGATGTGCCAGCATGCACATCCCCCAAGCATATCTAGTCCCATGCATGATCATACTCTCAAGAACTTGGCCCCATCCAACAGATAGTCCCTTTGATCTACGATCAAGACAAAGGAACCCTCCAATAAATCCTGCCAAAACTGAAGGTAGGGTGGCATATGAGTCCACCATCTCCCGCCATGGGATCCACAATCCAACAATATGCTCATCTTGAAAAACCCTACGAAGAGCATTTGTCCCGCCCACCTCCTATGAATCATACACAACGACCTCTCCAACAAATGGTATCCACAAAATATGCCAGACATCCTCTAGGGTGATATTCATCTCACCAGTGGGTAAGTGGAAGGTGTTATGATCACTATGCCACCGCTCGGCCAAAGTTGTGAGAAGACCCCGATTAATCCTAATCTGGGGCAAGAGAAGCAAGTCCACACTGAACAATAATCTATGTCTCATCTGGTGTCAATTGTGGAATCAAATCAAATGTCCATGGGAAGCGCTCTCGAATCTGGAGGTTATCAGAGACTCCTATCATCATGAAATGTTCAAAATTAGTACACTATGTCAAATATCACAGGTCATTATAGTATCGAATCTAATAAGCTCTTGGTATGAATTTTGATCAAAATTCATGAGAAAACATCACCAAACCTCACCTATCATGAGGTCATCATTATGAATCTAAATTGTACTTCACCTAACATGAGGTCAATTTATCAAAATCAACCTCACCTATCATGAGGTTCATCACAAATGAAATCAACCTCACCTATCATAAGGTTCATCACAAATAATATTATTCCTCACCTATCATGAGAATAATTCTTATCTATCAATCATCAAAATCAATCATCAGGGTTATTTAGATCATCAAATCATATCAAACCAATGGGTTGACACGATTGGAATCGACAAAATCAAGTTTAAAATTTGACAAAATTTGCAAATCTGACTTGGATGCGCTAAAATAGGCATTTAAAGTGCTAAAAGATTAGAAGCATTATTTCATCAGTCAGAAGCACTAGAACATTTTATCAAAGCGTCATATCACTCAAAGCGCTATTTCAGGATGTCAAAGCACTGAAATAGTTGCTCAAAGCACTTAAATCCTCGAAGCGCTAAATTAATCATTGGAAGTGCTAACCTATCCTACCATTGTGCTAATCTTTTCAAAACGCTAATTTAAACATTGGAAGCACTAATCTATCCTATCCTAGTGCTAATATTTCTAAAGTGCCAAATTAGCCTATCAAAGTGCTAAAAAACCTAATGAAAGTGCTAATTTTTCAGAAGTGCTAAAACATATCCTAAAAGCGCTACACTGAAGTGTAAAAGTGCTACAACGCAAACTTGAAGCACTAAAACTATGAAATAAATAAAAAATGCAATTGGAATGAAAAATGAGACAAAACACGAAGTACGAGGAAGTTTAGGGGTATGTATCGGAGGTTCGTAAGCAACCGGGCACTGGTGATGTCGCACTCACTTGAACCGGTGGGTGTGGTAAGGGATCAACATTTTTCTCCAAAGTCTCAAATATCTCTCTCTCACAAAGTTTTCAAAGGTCAAATGCACAAATGAATTTGAAAAAGACCCTTTTGACCTTTTATAGGTTATTAAAGGTGGGTTTATGGTGGGATTTTTAAACTTTTAATTAATTTTTATTGAGAGATTAATTGAAATTGATCCAGGGACAAAAATTCTACATCAAATATCAGGAGATAAATTATTTTACCATCAAATCTTCATGAAATCTTCATAAAATCATCATCAAAAAATTGAAAAATCCAAAAAAATGCAAAAAAATCCAAAAAATCATAAATTTATCTCCCGAGGGGGCATATATTCATCAATCACCTAAAAATGGTCTAGAGAATCCAATTGATTAAATATGATTTATTTGATTAATTACTCTTAATTCCTCTACTACTAAAATAAATAGAAATATTTATTTATATAGTTCATCTTAAATTCTTCGATCTTTATTCTTTTATTTTCGTCTTAATTAAATGAACAAATTTGAATTTGTTTTATTTAATTATCATAATTAAATTCATCTACTTTTAAATAAATATAAATATTTATTTAAGTATTTTCACATTCTAAATATTATATTCTTCAATTTTAATTAAATATGCAACTTCAATAGTTTGTATTATTTAATTATCACATCATTCAATCTTAATTAATTAAACAAGGTTAAATACTTTGTTGTTTAATTATCTTGCCCTTTCTATATTTATTTAATAAATAAATCCCATAGTTTGTTTTATTAAATTATTTATCCCCTTTTTACTAATTTGAATAAACCAAAATATTCAAATAAAAGCCTAAATCAAATTTCCTCTATTTAGTACTCACCAATAAAATTAGATATTTTATATCTAATTAATTCAACTAGCATTCACGGGAAGCTTTAGAGACAAATTTGAATCAATCTCTCAAATCTTCTTCCTTTGGTTCTTCCTATCATCTTTCTAATGTTTTCATGGGGAGAAACCATTCCCTTCATCAACTCCAGCTTCTTCATCTCTCACCATTCAATTCTCCAGATTGAATCCAAGCCTTTGTTGTGCTGCCCCTGTGCAAATATTTTGCCAAGAAATCTATAAATACAGCCTCATTCAATAAGAAATGGATCCCATCTTTGTGCAAAATTACTCTGCAGGAAAGCATCAAGCATCAAAGATCAAGAATCATAGAAATGGCAATAGATTTCATGTCACGATTGCATCATAGCTTCATGTCAGCATTGATTAATGTAGTTTCCTTTTATCATTTAGATTCAAGTAGTTTCCTTTTATCATTTAGATATTATCATATAGGATTAGATCATTGTATCTAGCATCATTCCATTCTTTAAATTGGCATTTTAATAGTCATAGTGTCTTACTAAATCCAAGAGCTTGTTGACTTAATAAATCTTTAGAGATAGGAAACAATGACATGCTTTCAGTAGATTCCTACTTTAGAATAGTTTATTTGTTGAATCTTTGATATAATGTTTCATTAAGAAGTGTATTTTACATTGTTTCTTATTTACACTTACAATGATAATCAATAGGCTGAGTTTAACTTATTTAACTTATATAATACTGATTTTAAGCTTCTTTTATGCTATTTCTCATTGGTATTTAAGTGTTCTTTCTTCTCAATTATGTGAATGTTAAGTATTGTATCTATGGTGTGGATAGACCAAAATTTTGAGTCCTATACTAGAAGTCTAAGATCATAATAATGGTTAAGGGTATATTATTTATTTCCCTTATATTTTTCTTTTGATGGAAGTTGAAAACTATTTGGGTTTCTTTGTTGGGTTTTGAATAATATTCTTGACTATGCACATGTCTTGGGTTTTGGTTATCAATTGAGTTATCTGTGGAATTTTTAGTTATGATTTTGAGGTTAGGTTTTGAAAAATTATATAATTCATCTTTTACTAAAGGATTTCCATGAAGTTTTTGAACATAAAATTATTAATGTTTTCTTACCTAGCTTGGCTATAAACCTTGATGGTGATTTATTTCTAGACCCACTTATTAACTACACTCTCTCCCTAAGATATGGAAACCAAGGTCTAGATGTGTTTGACTACATAAAACATTGGAAGGGGTCAGGTTAGTGGTCCATTTTTATGAGTCAACTTACATCCACATTCTCACTTGTGTTTCTATATTTTGTACATCTTAAAGCTAAAGTTGTAGATTATGGTGTATTCTATGATACTATGAAGATATAGTGTTCTATTTATTTCTAACTATAATTATTAATTAAGAACATATCTTCATTTACTTAGGATCAATTATTTAATTTAGTAGAGGACACATGGTTGAACCAATGGGGTTAATTGATTGGATAGCATGCAACAGGTTTGTAAAATTTAGTGAGTATATAGTAGACAATCATTCTATGTGGAACGTGTCTTGAAATAATTTAAGTTAATAAGATCTTGTGTAACAATGCATGGAAATGACATATTGTTGTGATAGATCCTAAACCACTCTATATTGAGCAATGTACTTGTAATATATTATGAAGTGACCTATTAAGTTTTTCTATATAGGGTTACAAAGGGTATTTTTAATGAACATTACAATTTGACCCACTATACTATGAAAAAATGATAATTATTCTTGAATAAAATTGAGCACATTGTGGTCTCTAACTACTCTAGTATATCTCTTGCACCAACATATTTATTGTCAAATTTTTGGACTACTAATACATGCCATTGAATAATTATAGAATTTAGATACACTTAAATGCATCAAATTATCTTGTGCATATCTAGACTCTTAGGTTACTATGAAAAAAGTTACGTGTTTCACAATTGTTGTTAAAACAAGGTAAACTACTACAAATAAAAGGTCTTCAAAGAGTATAAAAATTTGTTTTTTAATACAAACATGATTAATCATAATGAAATTATGTGAAAGAATACATTAGAAAATAGAAGTCCCTAACCATAAACATATGGAACAACACTAAATGTATATAGAGATAACCAGATGTATGAAAAATCCAACATCAAAGAAAGGCTTAAGTATGTATTAAAATTCAATAAAAAATTATATATATACAACACACTTATCTCTTCAATCAAATATCATTATAACTATTACCTAATTCTTGATATCAGCTCAATCAGGTAGAGCTAGTTATGTATTCTAGTTAATACTAAGGTACATTTTGAGTTCTGATTAAGTATTCTTATTGAAATTAAATGCTGATAAAGAAAGGTACATCACGATATGAAAATGTTTCAACAAAACAGGAAAATTACATAAATATTTGCATCAAAAACATTATTTATTCATAAAGTAAGATACATTTCCCACACAAGTCGTGGGAGGTAGCTGAACAAATACACTATAAAGGAAGAATATGTATAAAAGAAAGAAACATGAATAAGGAAATGGGACCCATCATTGTATGGAATGATGAATCCCGGTTGATTGCAGTCTTGCAACTTCATCTTCAATCTTCAGTTACTTCAAGCGTCCAGAGGAAGCTGCATCAGAGAGATTAAAATGTTGTTAGAGCTCGGGGTCACAAGTCTATGTTCATGCAATCAAATCTTACATACATATCCTGATATGATCAACTACAGACATAAATGAATCTAAAAGAAAACAACTTGAACTTCTTTGTTTTAATCTAACACTATTTTCTTCCTATGCAAGTATAGTACAAGTCATGTTGTTGATTCAATTTGTGATATTTTAGCATGTGGAAAGAAATGTGGCTCCCACAAGGGTTGAGCCCAACATGCTGCATCAGATTTATAATGAGGAAGCCATGTATAATGAGTATAACATTGAAGGAATCCATACATACAAACATGGAAGCTACTATAGAAGGCAACAATGATAGCTATAAGATCAGTGGTCAGGTCACTGTGTGAGATAAGAAGTTTAAGTTTGTTTGACAACATATTAGCCTTGAATTTCTATTTATTAGAACACAAATGATATGAAGGAAATAATCAATATGATTTTAAAAGAGCATGATCAATATCTACATACATAGAAATGCTCTTAGTTTTAGATTCATTCAATCTAACATTGGAATTTACAAAAAGGCAGTATGGAGCACTGATTGTATTGTGAAAACCAAAGGAGGAAGGACTACTTCCCCAGAAGCTTGTAAATACAGAAGATTAAATCATAGCAAATGTGATTATGACACTAATGACAGCTATTATATGTTATTACAATAATAAAATCGAATACCCAAAAGAGTCATCTGGTATGTCATGGCTGGGGGTTTTGATCAATGTTTTGAAAACCCAGAGTAATGAAGCCATCAAATAAAGTGAGTTTTCCATTCTACAAATTATAATGTATGTATTGCAGTGTTTAGCTGCAGCTCATCATGAAGGATATACAAAAGCTTCTATATTTCTTTTATAGAATGCAAAAAGAAAGAAAATACAACCACTATCATTCCTTAACCGAGCTCAACTTGTGCTTCTTTCAATAGAAAATAAAGAATTAGTGCAAGATTTGAAGGATAGGGGCTTACCCTCTTTTGTTTTTTTGGAAAAATGCATATGGGGGAACGAGTTTTCCCATTGTTTTCTACATAAAATTTAGACAATTCTCCCCAATGGTGGCCAGAAGTAAGAAGGGCATTAACAGATCAAAAGAAAAACAAAATAGAAGCATACGACTCAAAATCCATGGCCCACCAGAGAAATACAATAGAGGCCAAATAAATTAGCAGAAATGGATTTTCTTTCACAAACAAAGGTAAATTAAATAAATAATCACCCATATTACAATCATGGCGGCATGGCTGAGAAAGCCCAAATGTACTTCCAAAGTGGAGAATACCAAATTTATTGCTTGGTTTTGAAACAAGAGAGCTTACTCACAGGTTTTCTTGCATGAAAATCACTCAGAAGCAGCAAAAGAATAAAAGATTTGAGCTCCAATCCAATATCTCCATGAAACCCTCCAGTGACAGTGCAATAGAGTTTCCCCTTAGGTTTGCAAAATGAAATGATAGTTATCATTTAGGGTTCGATGGTTTTCTTCTATTTGAAGCCTCATCGATGGGTTTTTTGTTGCATGTCTTAAGAAAATCATTTTGAATTATTTCCTCCATTATGATTTTCCCTTGCTCGTGAGTTTTGAAGGATTTTCAAACTTATGTTTATTTATGTAATATTACAAGAGTGTCACTTCATGTCTACCATGATTTTGACCAATTTTAATATTGTAATTAAATATTAAATGGTAATATTCTTTTACCTTAATATTTAATATGTAATGCATAAATAGGAAACTCCACACATTAAATATTAAAATAATCAGTAATAATTATCTTTAATATTTAATTAAATAATTACCTTTGATCAAAGTCATGCAAGAGAAAAGCACAGCTGAAGTTAGTAAGAGTCATCCAAAGTGTTGTTCTTTTCTAACTTAGAATATTTTTTCATAGAGGAATATCACATTGATTGGAGCCATAATTTGTGGAGATTATTGACACATTACCTTAGTTTCATGCCAGTTCTGAGGATATTTTGATCACACACTTTGAGAGGTGGAGTTTGGCCACTTATTTTTGCAGTTATCATCAGTTATGTGACCCATTTTCATGCATTTTCTCTTTTTCTCATGGAAGAGGCTTCAAGGAGATATTTTCACTACCAGTTAGTTGTTTGATCCACCTCTTGGTGCCTTTTTGTATATATTGTGAGAAAGACTTAGTCTTTTCTTAGTTCTTGATGATTTTTCCTTTGCATTTCTACAAAGAAAAGATTGATTTTGTAACTCATTTTTATAGTTATTAATGATACAGTAGCAGTTTACTCTCTTTTTTTTGTAGTATTTCCTTCTATCTTTCAGAACTATCAAGTTGCCTTCTCGATTTCAGGTGTTTTGTAATGTCTTGAATGATTTTATGTAAAGTTATTATGTTTTAATAAAACCTTTAAGTTTTCGTCTTGTTCTTTCATTACATATACACAAAAGCAATTAACTGTCACAGGTTGTAAGTTGTGCATTTGTTTCATTTTGCATTCCAAGTCATGAAAAAGTTGTTTTCCTTCAAAGAATCAGAGATAGCAGGCCTCGTTATGAAACATTTATGTGATTTGATTGCACAAATTGAGCTATGTAAAAGGGTTCATTGAGGGATAGTTGTGTCATTTTCTGCACAATAGTATCCACCATCATTTTAGTTTTAAGTTTTGCATTCATGTCAAAGGTTTTCTATCCCTTTTCCTACATAAATCTTTAATTCGTTATAAAATCATAAAGGAAGCCGACCTATAATCTAGAGGTCTAGTTTCACAATAGGGTACCCACAACCTAAAATTAGTCCAATGTTACACGGGATTGCAGAGCTTTTCCAGCCTTGCATGCGGGTGCAAATCCCTATGATAACAATGACATCACCTACATACCTAAAAATAACCCATAAAACTACTATCTCATGCCTCTAATTTATAAAAAAATGGGAGGGACAAGATGCAAATTATTTGTCAAAATGATGAACTGCCAAAACCACGGTTTCATGAAAAAGTCACAACCCACATGAAGATCAACTTAAATAAATAATAAATTAGTAATTGATAAATTTTTTACTCAAATTACCCCACATGATCAAACCTCCTAATATTTCCATCCATCTCCAACAACCAACTCATATGGAACCTTCTTGTAATAAAGGAAAAGATATTACACTATCTCCCCTAACACTTAGGATTGGGAGAGTGATATAGTAAATGCAATAGTTTAAAATTTTAACCACCACCATCATGTTTCAAATCCTTTATGAATGCAAATAAAACATATTCTTAGTTATCTAGAATAATAATTAAATAATAGTATCTCATATACCTAAGAGGGCATCCAAGTATCCTCTCCAAGATGTTTGTAGATGTGACATTTGTTTTACATTAAGATTGTAATTAATAATACACTATCCTAACATTCTCCCTACTAATATTATGCATTACAATACCATACATGGTAAACATAAAATAAAATAATGTTTGAAAGCTAAGGCCCATCACCTTCCTACACCAAGAGAACTACTCAATGTTCATCGGTTTATTAAGGGAATCTGTAACATTCTCTTCAGTTTAAACCTTCTACAACTAAACCTTAAATTCTCTACCATATCTGAAATAGAGTCATATTATACATTAATATGTTTAGTATGAGCATGTTACATGCAAATCCAAGCCAAAAATAGTATTCTAATTATCACAACCAATCTAAATGACCTTGAAATTATTTTTTGTAACAATATTGTTGGTGTAAATAGGTGTTTTGCCTATCCAGGTCTTATTTACATGTGAAGTCCACTTGGGTCCTAGGAGGGGATCTTTTTAGTTAGCATTAATTAGGAGTGAATATTTCTAGTTAGCATTAATTAGGAGGGAATCTTTCTAGTTAAGCATTAGTTGTCACTTATCTTTTGGCATTTAATGATTGTGTCCTAGGTCATCTAATATTTTTTGGGGTAATTATCTCACTATACAGAATTAAGACACATGTCAAGATCTTGTCTAATCCTATCCCACATTTTTCCTTTATAAGAAAGGAATCCTTTATACATCCCTAATAATTTAGTTCAATTGTAAGTCTAATATATATCTATAATCTTGAGTATTGCATATTGGCCATATCTTGCTTCCATTATTGAAAATCTGTGTTCTTGCTTTTCCCTCTTATAGAAGGTTGTTGGCTTTTGCAAGTGATCTTAGAGGCTTGAGCCCTTGAGTGACTCTAACATGGTATCAAAGCTTCAAAATTACAAAACCCCTTCTCATATTTGAGGGTGATTCAAGCTTGAAATTCTGTAGGGTGCATATTGAGGCAAAATAGACCTCATAGTTGAGTCTAAAAGGCCCCAAAACCCTTATTTTTATTTAAAATACTTGGTATTTTGCCAAAAAAAATTGGGCCATTTTTTAGGGTTTACAATTTTTTGGAAAAAAATTGTATAATTGGTACAAAATCCATATCGTATGGATCTGTACATAGCATACATATTGTATGATGTAGTAATCACTACAAGCATCAATTGTCAAAAATTTGTAGAGAATATTCTATTGCATACCTCTCTGCATCAATTGTATGAATTTTTGTGTTATCCTGGCATAAGTGTTGTCCAGTTGGTAGTACGTTGATGTCAACAGAGTATGTTGGTATGTTTTTTGGTAGGTTTTAATAATAAAAAAATAAATTTTAATTTTTGATTAAATTTATATGCACTACAGTTTTTATATACCACTAGTGTTATCTTTGGGCCCCCAATCCTAGCTTAGCCGACCGAGAGATTTTCCCCAGTTTGGTGGGGACTTAAAAGGGGTGGCACATTTTATCACTTCCTCCCATCAAGTCACCCAAACTGGTGGCTCCATTGGTGATATCTGCCTCACTGCCATATGCAAGTGACACTCAAATCTTTTTTTATTTTTTGAAATTTCAGTGGCGTGAACATATTGGGAACCTATGGCTAGCACCCAAGTCCCTATTTTGTAATCCCTTAGAGGCCCTAATAGGGATTTTTTTCTAAAGAGCATAAATTTTTTCCCAAGTGTCAAAAATTTGCAAACAAGATATCAATGAAAAGCTGGTTCCAAGCACTTCATGGTGGTGCAAGCCATTTTTCAGATTTTGCCTCAGGTGAATTTTATTGTTGGTTAAAGTTAAATTTTCCTTTTTGGACCTTCGAGTTCATAATTTTTTTGCCACAATCTCCAATTTTTGAAATTATTGTAGCGTTGGAAATGTATTGATGAGCTCTACATTTCTATTCATGCACTTTTTCTAGATTCAACCCTAGGTATCTTTTATTCATATTTGTGCAATTTTGCATTTTGGTTGACTACTTGGATATATTGTAACCTAGAGAATTTTTGTCCTCTTGGGAAAGCTTCATTTTAAGTGTAGATTATATTGGGAAAGGTTAATTTCAATTTGAGGATCTCATTCTAAGATATTATTATAATTTTTCCATCTTTGATCCATCTTGGCATTGTAAATCTAGAGCACAATTATGGAATTTGAAATGCACTACATATAAAGTGTTGCATAATATTATTGGGGGTATCTTGGTGCATTATTTTGATCTATTTTCTTGTGCTCTTCTCATTTTCATAAATCATTCTAAGGTTCCTTTGATAACATCATGTAACTATTCAACATGGCATCAACATGCATGGAGTATACTAATAAATGAAGGTTTATCTCTATATGTTGAAAATAACGTACCTAAACCTACAGATGATGAGAAAAAGATAAAATAGATGATTGGACATACCAAAGCTCTTGGATGTCTTTGTAAACTAATGTCTCAAGATTTATTGTTTTAAATTGAATTATGTAAGAATTCTCATGAGGCTTGGGATAAATTGAAAATGTAATGCCCTGCCAAGTAACCCTAAAGGAAGTTGTAATTAACGACTTAAGCGAACTATTTTTTTTTTAAAAGTGAAATTAACATACACACTCACTTACTAATTAACAACCTCTAAGGCTACAAGATAAGGATTACTCAAACCCACACATACATATTTCATACAACCATAGCATTATATACTTTATGAAATAAACATCATACATCATAAGGATACCACATAACATAATAAGATAAACATCCAAGATACAATCTCATAATCATTAACTTAATCCAATAGTTACATCACTCATTCCCAGAATGAGACAATAGTACAAATGTATTACAATTACATAACTCCACCTCATAACAAAAGAGGGATAAATAACTTATACAAAATGAAATATTACAAAGCAAGAATAACACAAGAACTCGTGAGCTGTCCATCTGAATGTCTCACCTCCACGTACTGAAGATCAAGGGGACCCAACGGTGTATGGTGCATGTTCCACCCAACCAAGTGGTACCCGAAGGCCCACCCCCCATGCTAGGAGACAGTAACAAAGTAACATGGACATAGATCTGCAACCACTATCCAAAGGCAGACTCATATTGACTCAAACTGACATAACCAAATAAATGCTCACACAAGTACAACTCAATCACAACACAACTACAACATTCACTTCACTGACATAGATCACATTGCTTCCAGACATAGAATAGATCAAGTATGTTCAAAGAACCATACACATAAAACAATAAACAACTGTTGTCCTAGATAGAGTGTCATCGCGTAGTAGTCATGAGATCTCCTCTGGGCATCCTTCATAGGCTCTGGTAATCCTAGTGGCCTCAACCAAATATCGGCCCTCATACTCACTCATGCGGCATCAAATACCTCTTGTACTGACAAGATAGATGACTATTCCTTTTCAGGCCTTCTCACTCATCCCAAGTCTAAACGAGCCCTTGTGTCTATGAGTGAGGCTTAAATTATCTTGATTGGTGTGGAAGGCATCTTATTCATATAAGTACATTAATTTAATTATCACTTGATTAAATCACTCCTAAAGGTTACCCAGTTTACCTCTTTGGGCTCTAGTGCCCAACATAAGCCACTCTTCTAATGGACAACACACACCCAAGCAATCCACCAAGGGAATCACAAGTGCATACAAACTAGGCATCAAAACCACTCCAACACAAGGAGGAAACTGTGATCCTAATAAAATGCTACTCCTAATGTGAGATGCTAGACAAAAACTAATAATGCAATGAGAAGAAGTAACAAGATAAAAGGGCACCTCAATAAGATTAGCCTAAGAAAATGGTGAAACAAAAGAGTAAGATAAAAATAGATGATGATTGAAATATGTTATTAACTTTCCTTTGCTGCTCCTTCCTTGGTTGGCCCTTTGATTCTTCAAGAATTGTGTGCTCCTTGGATGGCAATGAATTTGAATGGATGCAAGATGAATTGATGCAATATGGATTGATGATGTAAGTGCTATGATGGATGAGAGCTTGAATGACAATTTTGCAAGAGTTTTGTTGCAAAAGACTTGATCCTCTAAAATGAGGGAAATGAGGGGATATTTATAGGCTAATTTGAATTCTCTAGAGAATTCAACGGTTGGAATTGATCCAACAAAGATCAAGATGAAGGGCTATGGTGAGTTGAGGACTCACAAGCCCTCACATCTTGACATGTGGAAGGTGAGATGTCTTAGGGTGGAGTGATGTGGAAATGAGGTGGAAGAGAAGGACAAGAGGTGGAAGGGAAGTACATGAGGTGGATGAAGGACAAGTACCTTTGAGGTACCTTGGGGGATGAGAAGATTTCCTCAAAAAGGAACTTCTTGTCCCCAAATGAGGATGAAAGAGACTTTTGAGGAATTTTAGAATTCCTCAAAAATCTCCATGGGAAAAGGGGAAGTGTGTGGGAAAAATAAATGTAAATTAAAAATTTACATTCAATGGAGGGTTTATTGGATAAAAGGAGGTCTCCAAAAAGCTGGAGATTTGTCACATGTGGGTGATGTGACAAGTCCAAGGTTCTAGAAGCCTTGGGCACATGTAAAATGACATGTCACATTTGCATGGGGGATGAGGAAGACCTTGGAAAGACAAAAGTGAATTAAAAATTCACATGGGGAAGAGAGGAACCTTGGTTAAATAAATGTGAATGAAAAATTCACATGGGGAAGGGAGTCCAGGCTAAAAATGGTAAGTGGGAAGGTTGACTAGAAAAGGTAAGCCAAATGTGGCTAATGGTTCTAATTAACGTTGCACAAACATAGGATTATGATAATTAATGAGAGATTAGAGGCAAGTGGGAGATTATGGAGGATGTGACACTTAATCAAGATTAAGTGGTGCACATCCTAATCACAGATTAATTAATTTAATCCGGATTAGAAGAGGGTTATGGAGAATGTGACAAAGAGAGAGAAAAAGGGGAATTTAAAAATTGATTTCAATCCAAATGGGTTAAAAGACTAAATTAAATAATTTGTCATATTTATTTAATTTAGAGAAGAATAGGGTGTAAGGTAAAGTATTTAATTTATTTAATTACATACTTTAGGAACCTTAGACAGAAAATGAAATAATGATTAAATAAATTATTTAATCACTGTTAATGGAATAGATGAATATAATAGACGATTTTGATCATATGGAAGTGATCAAATTTAGATGTCTACATTTTTCCCCTCTTCGATGTACTGTTAGAATAACCGTGCTTCGAAGAAAAGAAAGTGCAGATGACTTTATAGAGGAAGTAACCGGAAGACGATGCCCCAGTGTGGGGAGGAGGACCTGAGCTATCCAAATTAGTAGGGAAATGGATGAAGATGCCCCAATCTTGGAAGGGGTTGACTATGGCTGAGAAAATAGATTAATGGGAAGGGTATGCCCCCTCGAGAGGGCGACGAGGGAAAAGAGAGGGGTCCCGGGTGACCTCTCGATAGGAAGAAATGGATGGTATAGTTGGAAAGAGGGAAAAAAATTAGGCAAGTGATGAAGGAGGAAGAGAGGGGGGTAAGGATGAGAGATGAGAGGGGATATGAAAATGACAATGTAAAGTGATGAAACAAAAAAAATGATGATAAGCGATGGGAGGTAAAGGTGAGCACAAATGGATGCAAAGAAAAATGTGATGTTTCCCCAGTCCAGGTACAAGCCAGGTTGGGCAGATGGTTGATGGAGTGTTGTTGATGAGGACATGATACATCCCAAAACAACACAAGAATAGGGAAGGATACATCCTGATGAGGATGAGGATGAGTGTTGTTGACAAGGGAATGATACATCCCAAAACAATACAAGGATAGGGAGGGATACATCCCACTGATGATGAGGACGAGGATGAGGGTTGTTGACAAGGGAATGATACATCCCAAAACAACACAAGGCTAGGGAAG
Source organism: Sequoiadendron giganteum (assembly GCA_007115665.2). NCBI lineage: Eukaryota > Viridiplantae > Streptophyta > Pinopsida > Cupressales > Cupressaceae > Sequoiadendron > Sequoiadendron giganteum. The sequence continues at coordinate 842,049,991 of CM021102.1, forward strand.
GATACATCCCGATGAGAGTGTTGTTGATGAGGGAAGGATACATCCTAAAACAACACAAGGATAGGGAAGGATACATCCCACAGATGATAAGGATGATGATGATGAGGAGGAGGATGATTGGATCAAGGCTTGCAGAAAGGCTAAGACCAAGAGTGTGATTAGATTATTTGAATGGATGAGGATGGGGGAGATATGCAAGATGATGGGATGGAAAATGAAATGCAATCCTAATGCAATTTTCCATCCTTAGAGCACTGATTTTTGCTATAGCAGAAGACACTGGGCGTCAGGGTATGTAAACCAAGACGAATTAGTGTCTAATGCATAAAACAAACAAGAAGGCTATCCCAACACCCCAAAGTTGTGATGACTTTGGTCGGGCTAGGTATTGGAATAACCACAAGCACAAAAGGATGCCCCAGCATAACATAAGACTTCAAGGATCTTGGTGAGTACTACGTGGGACAACCAAGAAGATAGAAACAAAGAAATGAGCAAGATATGCCCCTATGTTGACTAATCAAAGCACACCATGATATGATGGATCAAGGTGACCATGAAAAGTGATGATAGGGAGCTCAAATGATAAACAAAATCCAGAAGCATCAAAATATCACAATCAATTTCAAATGTCCTTTGCCATAGGATCAAGATGATGGATGGGGTTGATGAGGTCTATTAGGAAGGATACATCCTGTTGAGACCGATGATGGATAGTAAACTAAAAGATCGATATGACGCAGGATACCAGAAACTGATTGGATCTTGTGATACAGATGACCATTGTTTGTAAGCACTAGCTAGGATAGGGACATACTTGATGACATGACAAGATGACAGGATGACAAGACACAAGAAAACAAAACCTAAAAAACCTACGGGCTCAAGGGTTGATCAAAGATCGACCTTGCCTATGTGAAAGAGCGGAGCCCTCGTAGTTTGATAAAAGACCATGGATAAAAGCGGAAAGAGGACAATGAAGACCTCAATGGATGAAAAATACCAGATGGACAAACGCCCAAGGGGCAGACCAAATGATTGGCATTGCCTACGTGAAAGTGTAGGGGCAACGTAGTTCAACACAAGGCCAAAGATAGACAATGGAAGAGGAAAAGACAGACAAAAGGCAGAACCCCAGGGGCAGATCAAATGATCGACCTTGCCTATGTGAAAGCACAGGGGCAACGTAGTTCGACACTAGGCCAAAGACAGACAACAGATAAGGGATGATGAAATGACCACGATAGATGGAAAAAAGGATGGAGTCGATATGATGAGACAAGATAGACTTCTAGGATTGGATATGACAATGGTTGATATGTGTAGGATGTGAAGCTTAGGGATGGGATTGGTTATTTTTAGATCATTAGAATATGAATTTGAAAGGTGAGACGATTGATAGATGAGTGATGAAGATGTGAGAAAGATGTGGTAAATAGATAGGAGGGATGAGTTACGATATGAATGGCATTGGGTTGCATGCGGGTAGCCGATAGCTAGATACCAATGACAAGGGATAATAGAGGGAAATGGATGGATGGTTAAGAAGATGCTAGGATAGGTAGATAGATGAGATGAAGATTGAGAGGATATTGTAAAGATATGAGAAATATATAGGAATGATGATAGTGAGATAGCATGGCATTGGATTTCATGGGGGTAGCCAATAGCTAGATACCAATGACAAGGGATGATGAGATAGAAGGAAATGGATGGATGGATAAAGATGGGGAGATAGAAAGATGCGAGGATAGGAAGATAAGGATTGGGAGATGGTAGGGATTATTGGATGGATAAATGGATGGGATGATGAGGGGATGATTGGGAGATGGCAGGGATTATTGTATGGATAAATGGATGGGGGGGGAAGGATGGGTAGGATTGGGAGATGGAGAGGATTCCCTGAGGAATGGATGTACGATGTCTCAAGGACTAAGACACAAAGAAGGAGATGCCCCCACTCTAGATGTGTCATGTGTGATGAGGCAAGAGGGAAGGAAGATAGAAGGATGGGGAAATAAAGGAGCGAACGGATATGGATTGTAGTAGGATGGGAGTATAGGAAGATAAGGATTTGGTAGATAGAAGGGATGAGTAAATGGATAAATGTATGGGGAGGTAAGGATGGGAAAGATGGAGAGATGGAAAGGATTACTTGGAGGGATGGATGGACGATGTCGCCAAGGACTTCATTGCAAATAACGAGATGCCCCCACTCGAGATGTGTCATGCATGATGAGGCAAGAGGGATAGCAAGAAGTGTGGAAGGAATATGATAGTGTATGGATGAGGGGAAGATATTCCAAGAGATGTCCAACGCATGTATATAGGTTTTCCCCTATCTTTATCAAGATCACAAGGAAGATGGAGGGATTGGATAGGATGCGAAAGATGGTGGGTAAGATGTGAAAGATAGGTAGATGTAGGAGATGGAGGAAAGGAATGCGTAAGGGGATGTTACCCCCAATCGTGGAAGGAGACTAGATGGGGGATTTACACATGATGCCTGTTTGCCAGGTTTTCATCATGGTACTAATCCAAGGCACTTGTTTTCCAAGTTTTCACCATTGGACGAATGATTTTCTCCTTACTTCTTTTGATTTTGATTTTTTTTGATTTTTTCTCTTTTTTCTCTTTTTTTGCTGATTTTTTGGACTAGGATGTGGACGAAGATGGATAAAGATAGGGATATGGATATGTGGATTTTAGAGGATAGTTGATAAGGATAGGGATGAAGGACTCATGCATCAAGTTCCATATGAGGTAATAAGAGCCCATGTTTGAAGTGATTATTCGGATGTTGGTACAACCTTATAAGACTGGATGGTTTATGCAAGAGGATGGATTAAAGGAATTTGATGGGGGAGATAGAGGGGATAGTGGATGGGATGTTGGAAAGTGTATGGATGGAACGATGGAGTGGATGTGTGATGGGGGAAGGTGTTCAGGACCGACATTGGCACATGTGATGGTGGATTCGAAAAGATAGGTGGATGAATGGGTGGAGAGTGTGGTGATAATGGAGGCATTGGGATAGTGAATTTTGGGATGTAGGGACCCAAAACAGATTTAGGAGATGGAGGATGTAAATGAATTTGTGGGGAAATAGCAACTTTGGATGTCATTATGGATGTTTCATTTGAAGGTATGGTACATTTTTTCTTTGGGATCCACATGGTTTTGAGTGTTGCTTTGATGGGCCATTGTGGCCTTTTGGATTGATTTGGATTTTGGACTTGATTTTTATTTTCTTCAACATGTCTTTTGAAGGGGACATGAGGAACTTTAGATTCATGTGGATGTTTGGATTTATGTATTCTTGCTTTGGCATCCAAAGTTCTTTTAGTAGTAATGGGATGGGTGTGAGGAGATGGATGATGTGTGGATGGATTGATAGAGGTAGGAATTTGATGAGGAAGTGTGGATGGATAATGTGTAGGTATGTGCCCTTATTGATCCTGATTAGGAGTTATGAAGGTAGGATTTTTGTGTTGTGTATGAGGGAGAGGGGGTGGATGAATGAAAGGATGAATAGGATAAGATGGAGGGGGTGATTTTGGGATATAAGGACCCAAAATAGACCGTGTATATGGAGGATGTGTGGGGCTTGATGGAGGGATATAAGAAACCATATTAGATGAAGGATGAGCAATGATGGATGGAGGGACATAAGGACCCAAAATGGATTGAGAGGATGAGGGAGGAAGATGGATGGTTATTTTTAGGTAGTATGATGGAGGAGGGGGGATGGTGGCATATGTCTTGTTTGAACGATAGGAAGTACCTCTTGTGCCTTTAGAAGAGGATTGTTTAGGATGTACGAAGGTTGTACCAACATCTTTAGAGTGCGAGTTTTGGGAGACATATCCAAGACCATGTGTGCCTGGATGTTCTTTGACTTGAATGGGTTCTAAAATACCTTGCTCATGAAGGCCTAAGCCTTTTCCTTGATAGTTCATGTTCTCAAGCATATGATCTATGGTAGGATGCTTAGTCTTTTGGAAACATGATGTGAGTGTGTTAGCAGGTGGAGGAGGAAAGGTGGCACATAGACATTGTTTTGCTTCTGCAAGAATACCACCATGGACGCATGTAATGTTACCAAGGTGATACAAAAGTGGCATTGGGATGGTAAGACTAGATGGCGATGAAGGATCATGCGATGGAGATGAGGGGATAGCAACATCAAGAGGAATGAGTGATAAGGGATCATGAGAGGAATTGGGGAGTACAATGGGATCTAGATTTATGGCAGTGGATGATAAGGGCTCATGAGATGGAGTGATTGGATCTTGAAGGCAAAGGGGATCATGGGATGGAGTGGAGGAGAGAATATGATCTTGAGATGGGGTGGATGGGAGGATAGGATCATGACTTGGTTGAGGATATGGATCATGAGATGAAATGGATGGAAGACTATGTTCTTGAGATGGAGTAGATGGGATGGAGTGATCTTGATTTGGAGGAGGGGATATGCTTGTATGCTTTGGATCAAGCTCTTGGCATGACTCATCTTGTGTGGGATGTATGATGATGGAAGAGTGTTGGAGGGACTCCTCAATTGGGGGAGAGAGGAGGATGGAGGATTCATGAAGGTCATTGGATTGAAGTTTGTGAATATTAGGACTAGGAGGAGGGGATTGGATGTCTTCAATGGATTGGGTGGATCTAGGAGTAGAAGATAGGGATTTAATGGATTCGATGGGTTTGATCAGCTCAATCGTTTGGACAATGTTAGGAATGGCGATGGGTGGGATAGGTCTAGGATGGAGGAGGGACTCGTCACTAGTGACAGTACATGATAGAGTGGGAGGGCATGATGTCTCTTCATGCATGAGTCCTTGGGCGACATTTGGAAGGGACGTAGGATTAGGTAGAGTGATGGGAATGGATGGAGGATTAGCATTAGACGTGGGGATGTGATTGGATGGAGGATTAGGATTAGACGTGGGGATGTGATGGAGGATTAGGATTAGACGTGGGGATGTGATTGGATGGAGGACTAGGAGGAGATGAAGGATTAGGATTAGATGAAGGGATGGGATTGGATGCAGGATTAGGAATTGGTGGACTAGGATTAGATGAGGGGATTGGAATGGATGGAGGATTAGGGATAGGGGGATTGGAATGGATGGAGGATTAGGGATAGGTGGATTAGGATTAGATGTAGAGATGGGATTGGATGGAGGACTAGGAGGAGATGGAGGATTAGGATTCGGAATTGGAGGATTATATGAGTGGATGTGTGGATGAGGATTAGATGTAGGACTAGGAGGAGATGGAGGATTAGGATTAGATGAAGGAATTGGAATGGATGGAGGACTAAGATATAATGCGGGAAAAGGGGGAGTGATGTAGGAGGATGTGGATGTTGGATTAGATTGGGAAGATGCAGAATTAATGTAAGGGTATTGGGATGGGGGATTGTGATAGAAAGGTGTGGATGTTGGATTAGAATAGGAAGATTGAGGTGGTGAACCATCGTAGGAGGACATGTATGGTGGGTTGGTGTAGGAGGATATGGATGGTAGATAAGGATGAGGGGATTGAGATGGTGGATTAGGATAGGAGGAATATTGGGATGGGGGATTGTGATAGGAATGTGTGAGTGTTGGATTAGGATGAGAAGATTAGGATGTGGGATTAAGGTAGAGGTATTGGGATTGTTGATGATGTTGAGGATAAGAGGAAATGGATGTTGGATAGGAGAGAGGTTGAAAGGGAGGACATGATGAATATGTCGATGGTGAGGATGTTGGATATCCCTTGTTAAGGGTAGCATAAAAACCGTTATTAGATGTGGATGAAGGCATGGTGGGATAGTTTGAAGAAGTAGTGGGATTTTGGGAGACGATTGGAGAGAGCTTACTAACAATGATAGCGTCAAGAGGATCTATATAACAATCTTCATGATCAACAAGATTTTTGTGATCATCATCAATGGAGTTAGGATTCCCCTTGACTACTATTATTGGTTGTGTGAGACAACAATAAAGATTCATGAGGTATATAGATTAGAAGGAAAGAATAGATGGTGGATATAGAACTAGGATGGATTGGAAGCTGATATGAGGATTAGATGAAAGCTCAGATCGAGATTGAATAAAAGCTCAAATTAGGATGATGGGAAGCTCATATGGGGATTGGATGAAAGCTTAGATTGAGATTGAATAAAAGCTCAGATTAGGATGATGGGAAGCTCATATGGGGATTGGATGAAAGCTCAAATTGGGATTGAATAAAAGCTTAGATTATGATGATGGGATTAATGTTCAGATTAGAACTAGATTGGGGCTTAGATTAGGATAGGATTGAAGGATATGATGGGATTCATTTGGAACCAAGATCATGGGTTTCAACTAGAGGACGTAAGGTGTTGACAATCAGATTTTTGCCAAATTTGGCAGTTTTCAAAAATTGTCAAATTTTGCCATTTTAAGAAAGTTCGTAGGAATACATTTGAGAGTCCAAGTTTTTACCAAAAAATACCCAATACCAATATAGGATGAATTTCCCCCTAAGATCCAAAATCTGAGATATGGATTCAGAGTTATTAATGAAAGTGTTTTTTTTTAAACTGAAAAAAAAAAAACACTAAATTGTGATTTTGAGGGTCAAGATGAAACTTTGGGGGTTCAAAAATGTGCTAAAAAGGGGTCCAACCTATCTTTGATAGGTTGGGAATCCACATGCCAGCTCATAACGCAAACACCTATAAAATTTCAGCCAAAACCCACATCCGAGTCAAAAGTTATGGCCTCCGGAAGTTTTTGCATAAAAGTCAAAACCTTCAAAATTGATAATTGGAATGTATCAATTTGATGATTTGGATGAGGATTGGTTTGATTGGATCAATTGAGTGTTTAAGATGATCAAATTGTCAAATGGAGGCTTGGGGTGGTTAAGCGGAGGTTTGGAATGGTCAAATGGATGAAATTGTCCGTTTAACGGGGCGTATCTGCACTTCTACAAAAAGAAAATGATGAAACATGGGGGCAAGTTCGCCCCTCTGTAGAAAATGCTGAAATAGGGGGGCAAGTTTGCCCCTCTATAGAAAATGCTGAAACAGGGGGGCAAGTTCGGCCCTCTACAGAAAATGCTGAAATAGTGGGGCAAGTTCGCCCCTTTGTAGAAAATGCTGAAACAGTGGGACAAGTTCGCCCCTCTGCAGTGGAAAAGGCTGAAACAGTGGGGCAAGTTTGCCCCTTTGTAGTGGAAAAGACTAAAATAGTGGGGCAAGTTTTCCCCTCTACAATGGAAAAGGGAACTTGGTTTGGATGAGAGATTTTGGCAAGGACTTAAAATGATTCAATGATAGTTTGACTTATCAAAACTCACTGGTTCTTCACAGAAAGACACTTTGGACAAGCACAATCCTATGATTAGTGTTAAAGGGTATGGCTAGCAAAGGTCTTACTCTAGGATGAACAAAGTTTCTAAGGAATCTTCGATATACGCTCGATACATGAGGCACAAACTGTGAACACCGGTCCATCACAAGCATGAGTCGGGAACCCCAGCGAGATACTGAAAGGCTCGGACCAACTCTTCACGTCTATCTAGGTATCACCCTAGCTTCAACGCTTCACTAATTACGATGCAACTGGATTGGGGTACAACTTTGGCTCTCCCCCCTTTATATACCCCGCCGATATGTGTGGTTGGGATCGTCCCTTGGGGTGATGAAATCCCCAAGCAGGTCCCCCTAAGAAGAAAACACTAATCGTTTCCAACTACCCCCTTCGGATCCGCACAAAAGTGCAAAGGGAGAAGATGAAAACAAATTAATGTCCCCTTAGGGTAATATAAATAAAACAAACATAGCAAGCAGCCAAGTTACTTTCTCCTAATTATACTAAGTGAATAGATAAAGCAGTAAGGAAATATTTTCAAAGAATAAAACAAAGGCCCTGCAAGCAAATGTTAGTTGTTTATCTTTTGCCCTTTTGTGATTTGCAACAAAATACTCAAGATATCAGCAAGGAATCTGACTTCACTCACCAACAAACAAGATTAGTGGATTAGAGCACAAAACAACAAAAGAAAGAGACAAAAATGAAGCTAAAATGCCACTTTTTCACCTTCTTGAATGTGTTGTTAAGGGAAAATCTGCCTTTTTATAGTGAAAAACACTGAACTGGGAGGGTGTGTTCGCACTTCTGTAGAAAATAGTTAGAAATGTTGAATAGCAAGGGAAAGTTCACCCCTCTGTAGCATCTGGGAGGGCAAGTTCGCCCTTCTACAGCGTCTGGGAGGGCAAGTTCGCCCCTCTGCAGCGTCTGGGAGGGCAAGTTCGCCCTTCTACAACATCTAGGAGGGAAAGTTCGCCCCTCTACAGTATTTGGGAGGACAAGTTCGCCCTTCTGCAGCATCTGGGAGGGCAAGTTCGCCCCTCTGCAGCATCTGGGAGGGCAAGTTTGCCCTTTTGCAGCATCCGGGAGGGCAAGTTCGCCCCTCTGTAGCGTCTGGGAGGGCAAGTTCACCCCTCTGTGACCTGAATCTGCAAATAAGCTAAACAACAGAAAATGTAAAAGAAAGAGATCCCTTTGTGACTCCTAATGTGAGATGCTAGATAAAAACTAATAATGCAATGAGAAGAAGTAACAAGATAAAAGGGCACCTCAATAAGATTAGCCTAAGAAAATGGTGAAACAAAGGAGTAAGATAAAAACAAATGATGATTGAAATGTGTTATACCTTTCCTTTGTTGCTCCTTCCTTGGTTGGCCCTTTGATTCTTCAAGAATTGTGTGCTCCTTGGATGGCAATGAATTTGAATGGATGCAAGATGAATTGATGCAATATGGATTGATGATGTAAGTGCGATGATGGATGAGAGCTTGAATGACAATTTTGCAAGAGTTTTATTGCAAAAGACTTGATCCTCTAAAATGAGGGAAATGAGGGGATATTTATAAGGTAATTTGAATTCTCTAGAGAATTCAACAGTTGGAATTGATCCAACAAAGATCAAGATGAAGGGCTATGGTGAGTTGAGGACTCACAAGCCCTCACATCTTGACATGTGAAAGGTGAGATTTCTTAGGGTGGAGTGATGTGGAAATGAGGTGGAAGAGAAGGACAAGAGGTGGAAGGGAAGTACATGAGGTGGATGAAGGACAAGTACCTTTGAGGTACCTTGGGGGATGAGAATATTTCCTCAAAAAGGAACTTCTTGTCCCCAAATGAGGATAAAAGAGACTTTTGAGGAATTTTAGAATTCCTCAAAAATCTCCATGGGAAAAGGGGAAGTGTGTGGAAAAAATAAATGTAAATTAAAAATTTACATTCAATGGAGGGTTTATTGGATAAAAAGAGGTCTCCAAAAAGTTGGAGATTTGTCACATGTGGGTGATGTGACAAGTCCAAGGTTCTAGAAGCCTTGGGCACATGTAAAATGACATGTCACATTTGCATGGGGGATGAGGAAGACCTTGGAAAGACAAAAGTGAATTAAAAATTCACATAGGGAAGAGAGGAACCTTGGTTAAATAAATGTGAATTAAAAATTCACATGGGAAAGGGAGTCCAGGCTAAAAATGGTAAGTGGGAAGGTTGACTAGAAAAGGTAAGCCAAATGTGGCTAATGGTTCTTATTAAGGTTGCACAAACACAGGATTAGGATAATTAATGAGAGATTAGAGGCAAGTGGGAGATTATGGAGGATGTGACACTTAATCAAGATTAAGTGGTGCACATCCTAATCACAGATTAATTAATTTAATCAGGATTAGAAGAGGGTTATGGAGAATGTGACAAGGAGAGAGAAAAAGGGGAATTTAAAAATTGATTTTAATCCAAATGGGTTAAAAGACTAAATTAAATAATTTGTCATATTTATTTAATTTAGAGAAGAACAGGGTGTAAGGTAAAGTATTTAATTTATGTAATTACATACTTTAGAAACCTTAGGCAGAAAATGAAATAATGATTAAATAAATTATTTAATCACTATTGATGGAATAGATTAATATAATAGATGATTTTGATCATATGGAAGTGATCAAATTTGGATGTTTACAGAAACAAATAAAAGAACTCACTCCAAACATTTTGGAGACAACAAACACATAGTTCACTCCTTTCACAGGAGGTACAAAACAACCCTGTTCGTGGAAACCGGGCAAATTACTGAAAAGACACCATGCACTACCCAAGGGCAAACAACTGGTTGACATAAAGAATCGACAACCCTCATCCTCTAAGGTTCTCTGGAAGACTTACAATTTTGGACTAACACATAATCCCATATCCCAAAATACAACATGATGACATAGCTACAAAAGCATTCAAGTCATTAATCAAATCTAATATTTGGATTTCCTAAATCCATATTCATTCAATAGGTAACGTTGACAAGGTCGAAAGACACAATGACTAGATCATCTGAAATAATCATAAACCTTATTTCCTCTTCCATTATTGGAAATCTAAAAACAATTAAACTCACTTCCCTTTACGGAATACAGAGAAAATAAATCATTTAAGATAATCATGAGGAAGTTACTATTTTTGGATATTCTAATCTCTTTCATATTTCATTCTCAATAAATTACTTGCTCTAATAGAAATAAATAAATAAAAATAAATAATTGCCTCTCAATAAAACTCCTTTATTTATAAAACGACATAAATCTATGCAATTAAATCTTTTCAATTTCCTATTTAAAACATGCAATTTCCTCGATATATTTAAAATATTATTTTCCTTATCAACTTGACCATGCATTCAACCCTTATCTTGTAAAATCTCTATTCCCAATAATTACATGCACCTAAATAAAATAGGACAAAATATTTAAACTATATATTTAAATATACATGCTCATGATATATACAAATGCAATATATCCATGTACACAATTATTCTCATTACTTAAATAAACATGCAAATATAAATATTCCTATAATTCTCTTTCAAATTAAACAATATACACATCCACTTAAACATGCTCACTTTTAAATATAAATAATTAAACTTAAAATTTGATAATTATTTATTTAAAAGTACATAATTAAGTCACAACTTCAATTTAATAAATCAAGTTCATAAATTTTCTAAGAAAGACAGAATAACTAAACATATTTCATTATAATATATATATACACACTGTATATATATTATATATATGTTTATAGTTACATTGCACGAATATTTAAAATGATAAAATACACAATATATATATATTAAATATACATATATATTTATATATATTGATTATATATAAATATATACATATATACCATATATTTATAATATATAGTATATACACTATACAAATACTATACTCATTTCATGAAACCTAAGGATTGGCGAATCCCAATAAAATGGAATTAAAAATACGAAAATTTCTAAAGTTTACATATTAATATATTTTAACTTGCATTAACCAAGTTAATCAAACCCCAACCCAAAGGAAGGGCGGACGCACCAGGGCTCGCCATTCATGGCGCCTACAAACAACACCCGTTCCAATGCATTTGGGAGAGGGGCGGTTGAGTAAACCCAACCGACCCTCTTCCCAAATGCATTGGGCATGGGTGGCGGACAAAGCTAGAGGGGCTATGGAGGGGAGGTGTAGAGGGTCTGCCTCCACACAACGCTCCCATATGGGGGCGGCTGTGGGGAGGTAGATCCTCCCCAACCCCCAAACCCCAATACAAAGCCAATTGCGAATTGAAATTCGCATGAACAACAATAAAATTCGCTAAAAACAACGAATAAGAAAATCGCCTCCCAATAAATTTGATGGGTATCACTGGCGCAAATCAATTTAAATTCAAAATTTTAATTAAAATTGAAACTGTATATATATATATAAATAAAACGGATTTAACCCAATGAACAAATTGGGAAAAATTTATGAAAATACTCATCTACAGGTGAAATTGTAAAACTTTTCCAGAAAATCCAAATTCCACAAAAGCTTAAAAACTAGTTTCTTCTAAACCATTTTCTCGAATTCATGAACAATAAAAGAACAAAAAAAACAAAAAGGATCTAAATTAAAAACCATAAGTTTCTAAATCCTCAAAGTTTCTCCACCTAATTTCTACAGAGGGTTTTCAAAATAAATTTGATTTTCTATAGAGGTTTTAAATTTTCCAAATCAGATCTACTATGTTGCTCAACCTCTAGGTTTGATTCAAATAACAAAACAATCCATTTCCTCAAATAAGTTAAATTCTACTGAGGTTTTCACAATTTTATTGAAGAATTTTCACAGAAAACAAAAGCTTTAAATTTATTTATTTCCTTTCTTCTAATAACAAATTTCTTTTCTAAAACAGATTTATCAACAAATCTTAAATCACTACTATTTTAAAAGTAACCAAGAACAATAAAAACACAGAAGAAAACATGGTTCAAGAAGCTACAGGAAAAGATGAATTTCTGATGCAAGCCTCCTCCACAGATCTCCTGAATTTTCTTCAATCGTGCAACAAATCCAATCCAAAACCCAACAAATGCATACAGACTTTTCTCAAATCAAATCTACAATCAAAAATTTCTTCAAACCCCTCTTTGCGCAATTTTCCCCAAAAATTCTTCACTACTATGAAAATCCATTCTTCCCCAAAAAACTTCTCCCCCCAAAATTAAAACATGCATTCCTCATAAATCAAAAATATCTAATACAACCCTAATTCACATTGCATGCAAAGTTGAAAATTAGATATTAATTTCAATTTCAATTTCAATTTTCAAAAACCCACTTTCAATTTAAAATGCAATTTGAAATAATAAATTAATTTCCAAAATTGAGACTAATTTCCCAAATAAACATTTAATTACAATTTATAATTTAATTCCCACAAGTAGAAATTAAATTCCAAAATTAATTTTCTTTTCTTTCCTTTCATCTTCTTGCATCACAACTAATTAATTAATTTAATTATTTAATAACTAAATTCATCATTTTGGATTAAATTTAATTAATTAAATAAATTAAATTTAATCAATTAATTTAAATAATAATTTCAATCAACAAAATATAATTTTAATTAAATAACCATCAACATGATTTCATGCAATAATTCTAAAAATTGATTAAATAAATACGCACCTTTTAGAATCAAATAATATTAAAATAAGGTAAACTATGACTCAACAACCAAGACTGACGACACACTAAGTCTAGGGCATAGACTTGACACATGTTATCTAGCTACTATCTCCCGTTCAAATTAACCTTTGGATCGACACACTCAAACCTATGAAATCAGGTGGAGTCGATGTCATGTACCTGCAATCCTAAAACGAAGTAAACAACATCATACAATATATCCAACATATAATACACATCATGAAGAAGAAATCATGGATTCGCAGGGTGCTCGCAAGCGAGTGATGTGAACCCGTCCTCTTCACCAATCCAATCATCAAAGACTGACATTAACATCATAATCAATAATCTCATAATAACACCTCATGCTAACTCTACAACATCATTAATCCAAAATGCATGTGAAACAATAATCAGATAACCACATCCCACAATAATAGTTGTCGCTCAATAGTAGCGATCAAAACATCATAACAAAATGTATCCAGTATCAAAGTAGCTGCAACCAAACATAGAATAAAGCAAACCGAACAAGAAGCAAAATGGAGGGGTATTACAGAAAACATTGTATGGTTCCACATATGAAGAGGCTATCAAATTGATAATTAATAAACGAGCCTTGATCTTAAGAACTTTGACAACATCTAGGACTACATTGTTAAGGTTAATGATCTAAGAGAGAAATGTAAAGCATGTGGAATTGATAATGACATTCATTTGGTCTACAATTCATTGAACAAACCTGGTCCTGATTATACTACTTTTGTTTCTATCTTTCATACTCATAGGTTGACTATGGTGTCTACATATACTACACTTTTATTTGCATCATTTTCTGAGATGTTAATACATGAGCAACAAAATCTTATCTCGATGGGTCTCATCAAGTATTCTAAATCTCAGGCATTCTTGGCTACTCAGGTGAAAGAATAAGAAAATAATGATAAGAAATGTAAGAAATCAAAGATAAATCCAAATTTAGATCAAAAAAAGAATAAATCATCTTCCATAGATAAATCATTTAACAACGAAAATTCTACATGTTCATATTGCAATAATCTTGGGTATGATGGGCATTCTTGCTATAAAAAGGATATTGATGAGTTGAAAAATCTACTAAAAATGAATCAAATTGATTTTCCCTCTAGAATGTCTAACTCACCTTCTTCTTCATCTTCTTCAAAACAGTCTAAAAAGGATAAACATCAGAATACATGTAAAGCTATTTGTGCTTTTTCAAGTCATGGATCAGGGAGATGACTTCTAGATTCAGGAGCATCTCATCATATGGCATCTTTTCAATTTATATTATCTTCTTTTGAGCCTTTTACTATGTCCTATTTTGATGGAAAATAATAAATACAAGAGTATAATTGGGAATGGATCTATTTGGGAGGGCACTTCCAATGATGTTTTGTGTGTACCTTATTTGACAAACCATCTCCTTTCCATATATCAAATTACACACAGTGGAGATGAGAGGATTGTGGAGTTCACCCCTAATTTAGCCACCATTCAAGTCATGGAGAGTAGATATATTCTTGCTTCTTGGATGGTTGATCATTCATCTCAGTTATATATCCTTACAAATTTTGCTTCTGACGGTGGAATTGTTCTTTCTATTGTTGATCACATTTCTAGTGTGAACCATGATTTAGAGGAGATTTTTGGACTCTTACACTTGGGCGTTCTCACATCTGATCCCATTATTGAGCCTTACATTTCATCTCCTCCATCTTTTGTTGCATGTGATAATGCTCATATTGCACAAGTTTTTCCTCTTGTGATTTAGTGCAGTGGGATCTTCATCATGTTCTAGTTACATCTACTTGGGATGCATACTTGACATACATTAGTGGGTTGTTTGTTGAGTCTCACATTTCACATTTGGGAGACACCATTGATTATATACATCTCCTCTTTGATGGGGATGATCCTTCATTAGTTGTTGTAAAGGAATTCTCTAACCCTCTTGTTCATCCTCTACATGATCACTCTTTGCAGCTTGACATGAGTGTGGATACTTTTGGACAACATTTAGAGGAGGCTTCTTTGTCTTCAGAGGATACATCTTTATCTTTGGAGTGTGTTCTATATCCTTCCCTAGGAGGTCCTGGATTGAAATATTCAGTTGTGTGGCCTAGAATGTTTGTTTGGAGTCTATCAATTTTTGACATCAATATGGAGACACTTGAGCGTCATTCAAAGACATTGCATATCATTCTTCTTTCCACATCTTCCTTTTAGGAATTGGAAGACATCTCATATATCATCTAGGTTTTGTTTCTTTCTAAGGGTAGTAATATTGTTTTATGAGATTGGATCATCTTTAACATTCAATTTGGAGCTTCTACCATCGTAGGAGACTCACCATTGAGTGGGGGTTGCATGGTCTCTCTTTTTCTCTCTTATTGGGGGTCATTTTCCTTGGATGTGATTTTTTCCCTCTATCTCTTTCTCTCTATCTATATCTATATATCTCTACCTCTCTCTAAAGCTATCTCTCTTTTTAAAAATCCCCTATATCTTCCCTATCTCTCTCTATCCCCTTATGTCCCTCCCTCCTTCTATCTCTCCATATCTCTCTCCCTCTCTCCCTCTATTTTTTTCTAATTCTTTGTTATCTCTCCCTCTCTCCCCTCTCTCTCCCCCCTTATCCCTCTTTATCTATTTCTCTATCTCTCCCCCTCTCCCTTGCTATAATTATATCTATCTCTCTCTCTCTCTTTATATCTCTTTCCCTCTATCTATCTTTGTCCCCTCGCCTCCCTCTCTCTCCCTATCAATATCTCACTCTCCATATTTATCTCTCACTATCTCTCCACCTCTCTCTCACTCATTCACACTATCTCTCTATCTATCCCTCTCTCTTTTTCTCTATCTCACTCTTCATCTCTATCTCTTCCTCTCTCTCTCTGTCTCTCTTCCTCTCTCTCTCTCTCTCTATATATATATATATATATATCTCTCTTTTTTACTCTCTCTTCCTCTCTATATTTATATTTATTTTTCCATCTATCTCTTTACCTCTTTATCTATCTCACTCTCCCTCTCTATCTATATCTCTCCCTCTCCCCATATCTCTTCCATCCACCTCTTTCTACCTCTTCACTATCTCTATCTCTTCCTCTATAACTCCATATTTCTATACATCCCTCTCTATATATTTTTATATATCTCTCATTTTATCTATATATCTCTCCTTCTCCTTATTTATCTCCCTATCCCTCTCTCTCTATCTTTGTATGTCTTCCTCTCTATATCTCCCTCTCTCTTTCCATCTCTATATACCTTCCCCTTCTCTCCTCCTCTCTTTCTATTCATTTTTATCTTCCTCACTCAGCTCCCTCTCTCTTATTTCTATCCTTTTATCTATCCCTCTAACTTTATCACTCTATCTCTCTCCCTTTTTATCTAATTCTCCTTGTCTAACCATATCTCTTTACCTCTCCCTCTTTCTCTTTATATGTCTCTTATATGCCCCCTCTTTATCTCCCTCTCTCCCCTCTAACTCTCCCTTTCCCTCTGCATCTATTTCTCTTATAAATCTATCTATATCCCTCTCTATCTTTCCCTCTCTCCATCTCTTCATATCTCCTTTTATCTTGATCTCCCTCTCTATACGTATCTCTCTATCTCCCCCTATCTCTAACTATATTTCTTTATATTTTTCTCTCTCCATCTCTTTATTTCTCTCCCCCTATCTCTATATCTCTATCTCTCCCTCCCTCTCCCTCTCTATTTTTATATGTATCCCTCTATATATATATCTCAATATCTTCCTCTCTCTATCTCTCTCTATGTCTCTACCTTTTTCTCTCTTTATATTTATTTCTCTCCTTTCCTAGTGCAGGGGCACCATGTTAGTTTTGTAAATAAGGTCATGTGATGGTTTTTGGAGTGTTTGAGTCTAAATTCATGCAAAAGTCATAATAGACCATTTGAGATGTAACTTAAGTCATTTCAAGTCAGTTTAGAGTTCATTTTTAAAAATTTGTTAATATTTTCAAAACTTCTCATATTGCAATGTTACAAAAATGCGAAAAAGTGCAAAATTGGAAGTTCAAGAGTCAAGTTGGTTTTGTTTGGTGGAAAGATAGTTGAAATTGAATGGTCACATTTTATAATTATTTTTAAAATCTTGGTGAATGTTGGGAGAGAGTTTGGACATTGTACTTTTGAATTTTGAATAGTCAACAAACTAATTTTCTACATTTTCCATTAAAATCTATTGCTCCAAGTAACTGTACAGCTCCGTATTATTAGACCTTCATCTATAATGGATTGAATTTTATGGTCGGGTGATCTAAGAATGTTTTGGATTTTATTTTATTTTATTTTATTTCATCAAGGTAGAAGTATTTTAGAACCTTTTTTCTGTAAGTGGTCTGTGAAACCTTGTTTTGAGGGTTTGAAGTAGAAAAATGGAAATCTAGGCCATTCCACCCTACAAAAATTGTGATAGCTTGGTGGAATTACATAATTAGGGGTAGGATTATGTTCTATGTGCTTTTTTTAAGAGCAAGGAAGGTGGTTTGATGGAACTTAATTGTTGCCCTAGTTGAATTTGCATGAGTTTTGGATTGAAATTGATTGCTACAAGTTGGAGTTTTCTTAAAATGTAATGATAAAGGTTGGGAGTTGTTTTGAGAAGGATGTGAATACCATATAGGGTGTTTTTTATGCATTGGTAAAGTGAAATAGGGCTTGGAGCCTTTATTTTCAATAAACCCTCCTTGTTTCAAGCATGAAATGGCCTAAATAAGGGTTTTGAGATTTGTTGAATTTGTGATTGTTCCCACTGACAAAAATTGTGGATTCAGCCCTTTTGTGACATGTTGAAAGTATTTGAGCAGAGTTTGGAGGTTTGGGTGAAGGATTTTATAGAGTTTCTTTGGAAAAGTGGCCTAATTGGCTTAAGGGGTAGCATAGCAGCAATTTTTAGGAAGGTATGTTCCAAAACAAGTGTTGGTACAAATTGGATATATTTAAGAGGGCCTTAAAGGGTATCTAAAAATAAAATCCTTTGGTGGGTTTGAGGAGGTTTGTGAAATATATTCTTAAATTCCATCATTTGGAATACTATTAGGAAATGAAGGTGAATGATGAGTAAGACAACAAATTGAGGTTTTGTGATTGAAGGATTGTTTGAATCTAATTCAATTGTGATTGTTTTAAGTTTTCCTCCTTACTTTGCATCAATTGGTATCAGAGCATAGGTTTTAGATCTTTTGAAGGAGAAAGGTTACAATTTGAAGAAGTGAAAAGTTGAAAGTTGAAGGACAAGATGTTTCCTAAAGGTAGTGCAGTTCTTGCTAGAGAGATAAAGTTGTTAAATGAGTCAAAAGAAGCAATATTAGCTAGATTTTCAGCATTAGAGACAAAGCAAAGAAGAGGAAAGACCACGAAAGAGGAAAGTGACCGAGAGAAAGAGGGTGAAGGTGAAAACCCTCGAGGAAGAGTCCAAGATGATGAAGATGAATTGGACCCTGAAGAGAGAAGGATGGTGAAGATGTTGAAAGCTATTAAGGGAGATGCTTCTGATGTGAAAATATATTTCCCAATGTATAGTGGAAAGTTAGATTTTCAAGAAGTATTGGAGTGTGTTGATGCACTAGACAACTACTTTGCATACAAGGAGGTTGTTGAAGATCAAAAGATAAAGTTTTCTAAGACTAAGTTGAAAGGGCTTGCTCTGACATGGTGGAATTATGTTCAAGAGGAAGGAGTGAAGAAGGGGAAAACAAAAATCATTTCATGGGATAGGATGGTGTCAAAGATTAAGAGCCAATTCTTGCCAAGTGATCATGCAATACAAACTTTTAAGAAGTTTAAAAGCTTAAGGTAGAAGGAAAAGGATGTCATGGCCTAAATTGAATAATTTCACAAGTTGAGTATTAGGGATGGTCATGTGGAAGATAAAAATGAAAAGATAGCAAGGTATATTTGTGGGTTGAGATTTCAAATTTAGGATGAGTTGAGTTTAGCCATGCTTAGGATAGTTGAAGAATGTTTTTAGTTGGCTGCTAGGGTAGAAGAGAAGTTAAAAAGAAGGAAAGAAAGACAAGGAAGAGGAAAAGGTAGCACTAGTAGAGGAAGAGGTTCAAGGCAGTCATATGATGACCAAGAAGATGCAAGCAAAAGCAAAGACCAAGTTGTTGATCAAAGAGGTGATTTTAGGGGTTTTAGAGGAAGATTTGGTGGACAAGGTAGATGTTCAAGATAATTTTTAGGGAGATGTTATCATTGCAATCAATTTGGTCATCTAGCATGGCAATTTCCAAAAAAAAAAGCTTCTACTTCAAGTGGTGGTGATAAAAGAGTTCAATTGGCACGAGAGGAATATTGTGAGAGTGTTAACTCTCCTAATAAGCTTGTTGCTCTAGAAGTTGGAGAATCTTTGATGGTGAGAAGAACACTACTTAAAGAATCTAAGGAGAAAGAATCAACACAAAGGAGAACAATTTTCAAGACGACCTATAAGTGCAATGGAAAGGTATGCAAAGTAGTAATAGATTCAGGGAGTATTGATAACATGGTGTCTATAGAGATGGTTAATAAATTGAAGTTAGAAAAGGTACCTCATGAAACACCTTATAAAGTGTCTTGGTTGAATGAAAGTCAATCTATTTTGGTGAGTGAACAAGCTTGGGTTGAGTTTAATATTGGTGGATATAAGGACAAGATACTTTTTGATGCGTTGTCTATGGATTTTTGTCATTTTTTACTTAGAAAACCATGACAGTTTGATAGGCATGCAATTTATGATGGTAGAAAAAATACTTATGCCATTGAAAAGGATGGAACTACTTTTACACTAACACCATTGCAGGAGGATGGTAAAGGACATGGTAAGGAAGCTAAGGTGATAATGCTAGGTAAGAAGGAGTTTATAAGGCACGAGGAAGACAAACATGAAGAATGTGCACCACTACAAAAGAAGAAGATGCTAAGATAGTAAGTTTGGAAAATGATCCAATATTCGAGGGAAAAGATGACGAGTTGGTGTCAAAAATAGATAAAGAGAAGGTCAAGGATGAATTGATTGTGGAAATATAAGATTTACATGATAAGGTCATGATAGGAACAACACTTTTTTCTTTGGTTTCAAAGGAGGCTAGTGGACAGTTAAGTTTTCTCAATATAGAGGTTGGTAAACCAGATAAGGCATGGGTTCTTGGGGCAGAGAATCTGGTGAAAGAGATAAAATAAAAAGCTAAGGTGATTCAAGGTGAATGGCAGGGGAAAATAGGCGAGTTTAAGTATGCATCAAATGTCAAGAAGAAACCATTTCATAACAAGGATGGTAAGGGTATGTTTGCAGGTATGAAGGTAGGTTTTGCATTAGTTTTAGATGAGGAAAAGTTTAGAGGGCATCCATCAACTCGGGTTGTGAAGGTGGATCAATGTCTAGGTGGCAACAAGTTCAAGAGTGCAAATAGTAATACTAATCTTCAATAACTGATCTAGTGGAAAGGATTACCAGGTGAAGGAACATTTGGAGATCAAGGAGATGAAGTGATCAAGCATGATCTACAACAAGCAGTCCTCAAGGGACTTGAGTTCTTTTTAGTCCAAGTGTATGGTGTAGGGGCACCATGTTAGTTTTGTAAATAAGGTCATGTGATGGTTTTTGGGGTGTTTGAGTCTAAAGTCACACAATAAGGTCATAATAGACCATTTGAGATGTAACTTGAGTCATTTGGGGTCGGTTTCGAGTTCATTTTTCAAAATTTGTTAATATTTTAGAAACTTTTCATATTGTAATGTTACAAAAATACAAAAAAGTGTAAAATGAGAAGTTCAAGAGTCAAGTTGGTTTTGTTCGGTGGAAAGACAGTTGAAACTAAATGGTCATGTTGTGTAATTATTTTAAAAACATTGGTGAACTTTGGGAGAGAGGTTGGCCATTGTAATTTTGAATTTTGAATAGTGAACAAATTGTTTTTCTATGTTTTTCATTAAAATTTGCTGCTCCAAGTAATTGTACAACTCCCTATTGTTAGACCTTGATCTATAATGAATTGAATTTGATGGTGGAGTGATCTAAGAATGTTTTGGATTTCATTTTATTTGATTTCATCAAGGTAGAAGCATTTTAGAAGCCTTTTTTTGTTTTAGACACATAAAATTGACCTAGACCTATGAACTCAATTTTCTCATCAATTCCTCTAAACATAATTCGATTATGTCACTCTGACCAGATTCATCTATTTGTTAAATAATGACCAATTATTTTTTAATTCATATCTCTTATTCTTCTATTTAAGTAAATCACATTTATTTAAATATGCCACTAATGTCTAAAGTCCTCTTTTAATTAAATAAATTATTAAATTTATTTAATCCATTATTCCCTGTTGATTATTTAAATAAATTAATTTTATTTAAATATGTCTCTAATATTAAAGTCCTCTCATAATTAAATATATTCCCCACAATTTATTTAATTATTAACCCACCTCTTCCACAATTAAATAATTTAAAATTAATTATTTAATTGTCTCATTTAATTCATTTCCAAATTTAAATAAAAATCATTTATTTAAATTTCTCTCTCTTCAAGTAAATTATTTAAATATTATTTATTGTCACATCACTTCACCATTTTGAATTAAATTAAAATATTAAATTCAAAATAACATTTCCCTCCACAAATTAAGTAATTTCTAAAATGACTTGATTTTCTAACTCATTCTTTTTCTACTTACTAAATCTCATCTCACTGTCGCACATATTCTCATCCCTTGATTCAATTTTTTAAATTAAATCTTGTCCACTCATTTTGAATTTCACCCTAAAGTTGTCCTAACCCTAATTAAGGGGTTGTTATTTTGAATCTTCACCATATTTCCTAGGGCACTTCTCAATCTTTAATCTCATTCGTCCATCCAAAATTGTATTTTCTATAAAATGCCAATTTTGTCCTCATTTTGTCATCTCTTAATATCTTGAAAGCTTTTTCAAAATCTTGTATCTTGCAATTGTTGAGTCTTGCATTTGCTTATCATTTGTCATTTAGTTATTTAGCTTTGCATGTAGGATTTACTTCTCTTGCATAGTCATTTGAATCCTTCAACACTTGTTTAGGACTAGTCATAATCTGGATTGCTCATCATAATCTTTGGGCAGCCTCAAATTTTCAACAAGTTAGAAGGTGTAATGGAGATTAGTCATGGAGGATAAAGAACTTGGATGAGATCGTTTCATTCATTTCTTTGTTTATTCCTTTGCACTCCACTATTTATTGTGGGTTTTTACATGTTTTGCATTTAAATTTGCTAACAACCTGACCAAAACTACCCTCAATTACATTAGTGAACTTGACTCCTTTTCAAACACGTTATTCAGATTTCTATATGACCTTTTTGTTATTTTTGTAGGTACAGGTGTACAGAATGCCACATCTTCCATTTTTTGTGACGTAAGTGCTTTGTTGTGCGGCATCTGCCTTCGCAAATGACGCAAGCACTTTGTCGTGCCGCATCTGACTCGTCGAGCAATGCATCTAATTTTACATGCCGCATTTGACAGAGACCGAGCCACATTCACCTTACCGAGTCACATCTGCCATTCCAAATGATGCATTTTCCGTATCGAGCCGCATTCGCTCTGTTGCGACGCAATCGACTGGTAAAGAAGTGTTTTCTTCTTTTTTTCTAGATTTCTCATTTTTTATCTGCTTCTAGATTAAAGATTTTTGGGTTACTAATCTGTGTGTGATAGCATTTGGCCAACTGGAGTCTAATCCCTTTTTATTGTTTGTTTTTCTACAATCTAATCAATCAAACAAACAACATGCATTACACTCATGGTTTAAAATGAACACTCAAACATTTTCATTGGGCTAAAAAGAACACAACATGCATGCTCATTCATTGGTTTAATAAGAAAAATCACGCATTTTCATCAGTTTAAAATGAACTCTTGATTGATCATACTACAAACGGTTAAAATGAACCCTTGTTTGATCACACTACAAATGGTTAAAATGAACATGTGTCTGAAGTGTTTTGTGATTTAGTAATGACCTCCACATTATGTATGCAATTTTGTTGTGCCTTGTGTGATATGGAGAAACAAAAACACTAACAAGTTGGTTATTATATCATGCATTCATATTTCAATTTGGGCTTAACAATGAACAATCTAGCTAGTGTGAGCTAAGTACATGGCATGTGTTCTCTCTTTGTTTATGCAAAAAAAGATTGATCGAACTACAGGTGTACTAACTCACTTTTGTTTATCTTAGAGGGTCTGCCTGGTGGGAAAAAGTAATCACCCCAGGGAATGACCCAACCGGTAACATGCTAAAGCCAAGCGACTTCCAACCGGTATATAAGTGTGGGTTCTCGAGGAAAGTTCAAGAATCACGAGCATCATTCTAATAAGAAGGGCAGCAATGGTCTCTTGCTGCATGGATGGTGCCCCATGAACGGAATGACCAAATTAAAACCCTTGTTCTAGAGTGACCAAAAACCTTTTCTATTCTTTGGTGCAACAACGGTCATTGTGTAGGCACCCACATCTTCGCAAATTTTAGTAGAGATGATTAGCCTACCATGGGAGAATCATGGGGGTTGGAAGCTTGGTTGCCCTGAGAAGTGAGTGCACTGTAAGGGGGAGCCCATAGGGCCAAGCTTCTGGATTCATTTGCTAAGAATATGCGGTTGGATTAAAATCCACATGGGATCCAAAGGAATACAGTCTTTTTCAGCCATAGGGATTATACATGTTTTCTATGTGGTTATTTTTCAATTTCTTTCAAGACAATGTGCTTGCCAAGTGTATTCAAATCAAATGAACAAGTCAACATCCTCCTCAAAACTGAAACACGTCTCTCGATCTGCCAATTTTTTTTGCCACAAGTTAAATATTATGACGCATCTACCATTTTGAACCATAATTGCTTATTTTTGAGCTGCGATTGCTCTGTTGCACCGCATTTGAAACCATAAACACTGCAATCTCCTGTCATATGCCACATATTCTAGACCAAACACAGTAACTACTCTATCGAACAGCATTCATCTGCTTAAACGCTGCAATTTTTTATTTAGTGATGCATTTTCTCTCTTGCAACACATTTGTTGTGACACGTTTGCCTATACTTTAACATTTCATTCATTGTCCAGAAATCAAGGTTCAACTTGTCCATACAAGATTCCAAACATCTTCCTCTGTTCTTTCTATCCACAACCATATCTTGAGTAGCTCAACTTCCATCATCTTTGCATTATAGGTTGCATTCTTAGGTTTCCATAGGTTTCCATTGCATTTCCTTAATCGCATTGCTAGGCTTTACCATCATTCTAGACACTCATTTTGCAGATTTTAGGAGTAGATTCCTTACCATCCTTTGTCAAAAAAATTCCTTCAAGAGTAGGTTATCTTTGGACTTGACCATTTTCCTTACTCATTGTCTTTTATGAACCATTTCCCACTCATTAGTCTAGTGTGGAAACTTCACTTTGTCCTCTTTAGTCCTTTTACAAGTCCATTAACATTCCCAAATTGAGACATTTCCAACACTTTGTATGGTTAAGTGTGCATCTCCTTAAGTTTTCCAACATTGAGTGCATCTTAGAATCATTTACATTTGCATTAGTATCCTTTGCATCATAGCATTCCTTATTCCAAAAAAACCCAAAAACATAGTGTCATAACATTTGCATATTTAGGTCATCCTTCACTATTCCCAAAGTTGAGCAAAAATTTTTATGGTTGAAACTAGATTATAGAGAAAAAGAAGACTCGTGAATTCTTTTGGTTAAGACACTAACCGAATCAATTTTTCCAATGACATGAATACAAATACTTTCCCTAATGACATGAATGGAAATAACAACATAGGGAATTCTCTCATTAATCCATTGAGTGAGATGTCCATGCCATCCTCTTCACGCAATCATTTTGAACAATTCATTCATAGAGATGCCAATGGGAAAGTCTTTGAAGAAGACATACAAGCTGCTGCCCAAAATCCAGAAGTGGCCTCCTTTGTGAAAGATTTTGTTTTAAATGATTCATCCAGATATCTAGCTATGCTCCTCGACCAAGGGGCTAGGTTACCAAAAGGATTTGACCTCAACACTATAAGAGAAAAATCTCCTGATCCTACCAATCAGACAAGCCAATCACATGATGCAAACAATACTTCCATGGGAGCTACCACATAAAATGTCATCAACACCATTAATGCTACCTCCCTTGGTCATACTACCACCCAAACCACAACCAATGCATCCAATATGGTCAACACAACGTCTATTGGGGGATCATCAACCCAAACCAACACCACATCACAACCCATCCCTCAACAAACATCCTCAATTTCTTCACAAACTATTGGATCAACAATGGGTCACAACACATCAAACCTTTTTGGGGCATCATCTACCTCTATGGGTACATCATCGAACCTCTTATTAGGTTCCTCTAATTCAATGGCAATAAACTCATCAAACCCTTTTGGGAGGAATAAATAAAGAGTTGTCATTCAAGGAACTCAACCTAATGTCCCAAATTCCTCACAAGTTAATACCAACATTCCTCCAGGCCATAATTATCTATTTGGGCAAGGCAATCAAGGTACCCAATATTCCACTCCATTTGGGCATCAACATGCTCAAGGCTAACAAGGCCCTCAAATTCAATCCAACATGGCTAGATCCCACATCCCAACTTATGCTTCTCAAGTCCATACACAGCAACACATACCTCATCAAAACATTCATTTCCAACACATGCCAAATCAGAACACCCAATTTTCTCACCAACAACAAATTCTAAATCAAAACACCTCATCACAATAGGTGGGAAATCAATCCATACCTATCACCAACGTGTGTGATGCTACCAACAACCCAATTGTGGAGGCACTCACACTCAAACTTGTTGCTCTTCAAATGTAGGTAGAAACCTTGAAACAGTCAAACAAAAAATCTTACATGTCATATGAACTATGTCCATATCTGTTTGACACAACATTGTCTATGCCACCATTTCCTCATGGATAGGTGGTGCCACATTTCCATAAATACAAAGGCAAGACAAATCCCGTTGAACACATCCAAGAATTCACTACTAGTTGCATGGACATTGCCTATGAACACACCTATTTAATGAGACTCTTCTCTAGGAGTCTCGTAGGGCACACACTAGATTGGTTCACACAATTACCTAAAGGAATCAAATCATGGGATGAATTTTAAAAAAAAAATTGTTGAAAACTACGCCTATAACATTGATACAGACATTGACATTGCCTCCTTATGCAAACTCACCCAAGAGGATGCAAGAGAGACTTTTATCCCATTCTTCCAAAGATGGAGAACTCTAGCAAGCCAATGTCTTGTGGAGATACCTAAAAAGGAAAAAGTCACAATGTTTGTACAAACTCTCCTCGGCCTGCTAAGATATGGCTTACAAGTCCATTGTTGCACCACCTTTACTGATCTTGTTGAAAAAGGTGTCCAACTTGAGAAAGCCTTACTTTCCAAAGGCAAACTTAAGTATGGTAGAAAAATAATTAACACTACCAAAAACACCAACCCAAGTACTTCCAATGATAAAAATAAATATTGGGTTAAAAATAAACACATCACCAATAATGGCATGGTTGATCCAACAACGGTCAACACAATAGGTCATGTACTCACTATCAAAGGATTCCAAACTCAAAATGCACCTGTGATTGCACCAACACCAACTTCTAATTCCATTCAAAACAATCCTACTCAATTGAACCAAAGGAAACCTCGTCAGACAAAGGAATTCCCAAAATGCACATACACCCCTTTGAGTGAACCCATCAAAGTTGTCCTAAAGAAACTCATCCAAAATGGTGTCGTAACTTTGGAAGAACCTAAACCATATGATCCTAGTTAGTTTAAGCCGTCACGATGGGATGATAATGCATTCTATGACTACCACCGTGTTAAAGGGCATAAAACTTCTTCTTGTCGTCAACTCAGAAATCTTGTCCAAGATCTTAGAGAAAACCACACCGTTGAGTTAGGAGGTCAACCATTTACATCTAATGCAAACCATAGCATCCATAAGAACCCATTGTAGGACCATGGTTCAGGTAAACCCTCCTCATCTGACACAAAGAATAATAACAATCAAGCCAATTATACTCGTGCCGCCTACAACTATACCGATGGTACTATCATTAATAATCTTCACGCTGCTGATGAAGATAAATGCATCAATACCATTACTATTAAAAAGACCTTGGAATGCAATGTCACCACACACAAAGGAAAGGTCACCATCCCATGCCCTTTTGCTCATCAACCCAAAATTACCATACTAGGTCCATATGTCAAGAAGTTAATACCCAATCTAGAGTTCAACCTTATCGAGCAGTTAAATAAGACCACTACTCAAATTTCCATCCTAGAATTACTCTGCGTTTCACTAGCACATAAGGCCATATTAGATAAAATCTTGCAAGATTCCTCCATCCCAAATGATATTGATGTCAACCATTTTGAGACTATGGTCGGATATTTGACTTCACCTCACCACATTACCTTTTTAGATCTTGACTACTCCTCACCCAAACCATCTCATAACAACGCCCTGCATATTGAGGTTTTCATCCATAAGAATAAGGTTTGATAAGTCCTAGTAGATGGTGAAGCAAGATTGAACATCTGCTCTTTAAAGTTGGTTAAGGCTCTTGGCTTCTCTGATGCATGTGTAGATGCTACCAAGAGTATTGTGATAAAAGCATATGATGACATGGAGCATTCTTCTAAAGGAATCATCACACTCCCAATTCATGTGGGACCAATTATCATAGAGACAACATTCCAAGTCCTGGATTGCAATATACATTACAATATCTGACTTGGTTGCCCATGGATTCATGCTCTAAAGGCCATTCCTTCCACATACCATCAATGTATGAAGTTCCCCTTTGATGGCACCAAAATTACTATCACAGGAGATCCTGATCCATTTCAATATTGCACCAACTTGAGAGCTATTGTTGAGCATCAAGTGCCTATCAATCGAGAAGCTTCAACATCCACTTCCTTTAAATACATCGACCCATACACACTTACCAAGTCATCCATATCCACTCCATCAACTTCCGCCACACCATCCTCCTTAGTCTCCATACCAAGTACTGACTTTAAGATCTAGGGCATGGGTTGTGGAAGATTCAAATTGAATATGGCTTATTGTATCACCACAATGCCTAAACCACCTAAAGTCTATGGTCAACCTTGTTTCACAGTGAAACCTAAGACAACTTTCAAATTCCCTTCGAAAAGGGTCTTTACACTATGGGGAGATATGAGTGATGAAGCCATTATCGACATAGCTGATTGGATCTACAGGGACCCAAAAGGATTAACCCCGCTACTAGTACATATCTACGACAAAGGCTATGACATATGAAAAGCACATGGTTTTGGTGGAACTAGTGGCCTTGGACCAAACAAAAATGGAAGGAGAGAGCCTATCATCATTTCTAAGAGACCAAAGAATCTAGCACTAGGGTTTGAGCAACTTGAAACTGACGATCAACATAACTATGTACTTTCAGGTAAGGAGGTAACGACTCCTGAACATGTCGAGACATGCAAAGACTCCCCTACTGAAACTAACTCTCATGAATGGGAATGGGGATCTACTCAAACTTTGAGTGACTATGATATTGATGAACTATTCCTCAAACCCGACCAACTCTCTTTTGAGGAAAGATTCAACCAAATGTACAATATTGACCCTATAGATCACCATTCTAAACATAAAGAATGGATAAGAATCCCTTGGGACCCAAGTAAGTATAAAATACCGACGGTAACATTTGCATCATCCTACCCCATTCCCGAGCCAACCCAAAAGCCTGACATTCCTGAACATACCGAACATGCCTCTGAATTACCTTTCATCGATCATGATATTGATCTATTTGTCCCATATTATGACCAAGAGCATAACTCATCTGACTCTGAAGATGGTCCTTGGATCGAATCTAATTGGGAAAGTGAAGATGATAATTCTTCCTTCACACTTGATGCTTCCATTTGCATGCTTTCTGCATCTTCCCCCCCTTTACCAATACTGATGATGGGATATCCCTTGTCTACCCATAGCTCATTGATTGGAACCAACAAGACCCAACTGCCATGGATATCTTCCAGAATGACAAAGCCATTGTAGAATTTATGGGACTCCATGAGGGCATTCCAAGTGGTGATCACAAGGCAGGATTCTCTATTGATTTAGATTATGCAGCATACTTTGGGGAGACTATGCAATCCTCCAGTCGTAAAAATATGAAAAATAAAACAAAAAAAGACATGTCTTTAGGTGAAAACTACAAGACACCTTCTGAAAATTCAATAGTAAAAATAAAGGACGTATCTGAAGGTGAAAACCTCTCCGAGGCACCTAAGGATGGAGGATTGGAATTTCTTCCCGTAATAGAGGAAAAATCAGAAATGCTTATTGAAGACACCATAGAAGCTAAGATAGCTACACCAGAGAATCCCAAAATGGTTCTCTTTGCCACATCATTGACAGAAGAAGAAAAACCTAAATTCAAACAATTCTTCTTAGAAAGAATAGTTAACTTCGCATGGCCATACGTCGACATGCCAGGGTTGGACCTCGAGCTAGTATTGCATGATCTTCCCTTGATTCTGAGTATTAAACCAGTAAGCAGAAATTACAGAAAATGCATCCGTAGATTTCACTACTTGTGAAGGTTGGACTGAAGAAGTTATTGGATTTTGGATTCATAACATCAATAGATTATTCTGACTATATTTCCAACCTTGTCCCTGTCACCAATCCCAATGGACAAATCTGCATTTGTATGGACTTTAGAGATCTCAATAGGGCATGTCCAAAAGATGATTTCCCATTAACAAACATACACATTATTGTTGATCTCGTTGTGGGTTACCAGATGTTGTCCCTCATGGATGGTTTCTCAAGCTACAATGAAATAAACATCACCCCTGAGGATGAACACAAAATGACATTCACATGCCCATGGGGAACATACTATTGGAATGTCATGCCTTTCAGCTTAAAGAATGCAGGCGCCACATACTAGAGAGAAATGACAACAATATTCCATGATCTCATGCATACCTTAATGGAAGATTATGTGGATGACCTCTTGGCCAAATATTTGACATGGAAATATCAGCTCAAGGTCCTAGACAAAAAATTTAACCGGCTAGAAGAATACAAGGTTCGTTTGAACCCAAAGAAATGTGTTTTTGTGGTTACTTTAGAAAAATTATTGGGCTACATAGTTTCACGAAGAGGCATAGAAGTGGACCCTACAAAAGTAAAAGAAATAATAAACATGCCTCCACCAAAAGGAATCAGTGAGCTAAGGACACTACAGGGTAGACTACAGTCCATCTGATGCTTCATTGCTCAGCTAGCAGACAAATCTCAACCATTTCAATACCTGTTGCGTAAAAGTATCCCCTTTGTGTGGAAAAATAAATGCCAAACAACCTTCCAATAAATCAAAGAATATATATTAACACCACCTATCCTAATGCCTCCCATTGAAGGAAGACCATTGATCATGTATGTCTTTGCAACCACCAATGCACTGGGGGCACTATCGGCACAAAATGACTATAAAGAAAAAGAAAGGGACATATACTACATCAGTCGCACACTAATCAGATATGAAGTGAATTACACATCTGTGGAACATGCCTATCTCGCAGTTATCTTTGTGGTCCAAAAATTAATACATTACATGTTGAATCACCAAACATAATTGGTAGCGAAGATTGATCCACTAAAGTATCTTTTAAGCCAGGCATCATTGACAAGTCGGTTGACAAAGTGGGTCATGATTTTTAGTGAATACAAATACAATATGTCGAGCACAAGGCAATAAAAGGGTAGTTAATATCTGATCAACTAGCCGATGCACCCATCCAAGGCACTCATCCATTAATAATTAATTTTCCTAATGAGTCTATCTTTCATGCAGAACCTGCATCACCTTGGAAACTATATTTTGACGGGTCTCACACTGGTCACGGCTCAGGAGTTGGTATCTTGTTCATCACACCACAAGGGGATTCCATTCCTAAGGCATTTTGGATCGCCTTCCCTTGTACTAATAACATTGTAGAATACGAGGCACTGGTCACAAGACTCAAAATGGCAATAAAATGGAAAATTCAGACACGGTTAATATTAAGGGATTCTCAGCTAGTTATCAACTAGGTGAATGATGATTATGAAACAAAGAATGAAAAATTGCTTCCCTACAAGCGAATGGTGGATAGATTTTTGACCTATTTCAAATTGATTTCCTTTGAACAAATCCCTAGAGCACAAAATAAGGTCGTCGATGCAATGACAAATATCATATCTCTTTTGGACATCCCCAAAAATGTGTCACAATTTGACTTTTTAGTGGAACACTGCTGATGCATGTATACACTGTTCCAAAGATAGAGATGGTTTGTGAAATTATTGGTCCCATCTCACCTTGGTACCAGGACATTTATGATTATCTGAAGTCCCAAACCCTTCCACCCAACTTATCCAATAATCAACGCAAATGCTTCATCTGAAAAGCCGCCCGATACACCATCGTCAGTGACACACTTTACCGTTGTAGCTTTGACAATACCCTTCTTCATTTTCTTGACATTGATGAAGCTCACACAACTTTACATGACATACATGAGGGTATATGCGGATCTCATTCGAGTGGCCCAACTCTAGCTACGAAAGTCACTAGACTGGGGTATTATTGGTTGACACTAGAAAAAGATTCTCTTCAGTTTGTCAGAACATGTCGGAAATGTCAGGTACACAGTGGCCTAATCCATGCACCTACATAGGAGATGATACTGATCACTTCTCCATGGCCCTTCACACAATGGGGACTCGGCCTCGTGGGAAAAATCCATCCATCCTCCTCCAATGGCCATAAGTTCATCATTACTTCCACTAACTACTTCACTAAGTCGATTGAAGTCGTCCTCCTCACTTACATCACTGGTAAGCAGATCTCAAAGTTTATTCTTAATTACATCATCTGTTAGTATGGTGTCCCACAATCCATTATCACATATAATGGTCATCGATTCAAAAATCAAGATGTTCATGAACTCTGTGAGAGATTCCACATCCAACATCATTTCTCCACACCATATTATCCGCAAGGCAACGGTCAAGCTGAGGCATCAAATAAAACAATTCTTTGCATTCTTAGGAAGACCGTCAATGACGCTGGCTAAGATTGGCATCTACAACTCAATCTTGCCTTGTGGGCTTACCATACCAGCATTCGTACACCCACTGGAGCCACTCCATTTTCCTTGGTCTATGGATCTAAAGCTATATTACCCATCGAGGTCAAAATTACTTCTCTCTAAGTCTCCTTGAAGGGAATGATCAATGATGAAGAATACAGACACTCTCGCCTACATGAACTAGAAATGCTACAAGAAAGAAGAAAAAATGCCTTGAACCACTTACATGCATATCAAAATCGTCTATGCAGGAGCTATAACAACAGAGTGATGGTCAAAAAATTTGAAATTGGTGACATGGTCCTCATGCAAAATCCAAAAAATCAGGTTGATCATGAGAAGCCTAGAAAGTTTGAGCCTAATTGGCTCGTTCCTTATATCATTAGTACAACATTTGGTTCTTGAGCATATTAGTTAGCCACACCTAATGGAGAATAGTTGACATAACCCATCAAGAACCTACATCTATGAAATTTCTACACATAGCATCAAAGAGCTTGGCAAAAACCTCAAAAATACAAAACAATTTGAAAAATAAAGAAAAAATCGCCACCTTGATGAAAACCTGGAAAATAGGTGTCTTGGTGACACCAAAAAAATAATTAAAAATGGCAAAAATAGTAAAAAGAAATAAATTCGTCCAAAAGTGAAAATCTGGCAAACAAGCGATTTGGATAAGTACCGTGGTGAAAACCTAGTAAACAGGCACTATGTATAGTCAATCATTTCTTCACCATCTACTATCATTCCAATTGGCCTTCATTCACTTTGCATAATTTTGACATCCCAACATTCATGAAATTTCCCATTGGTCCTAAAAATTTTGTCCATGGCTAGCAATGGTTGATATCACGCCTTGCATATCCTTGCCTTTTATCCTACATACACCCTTTTCCATGTCATTCTACTTAGGTAATCCCTGACCTACCTAGGGGAAATACCTTTATCATTCGACTATAGTGGGTATTGCACATGGCCCTGATATTTGTAAAAGGTCCTAAAAATCAGAAAAAGTCCTTAAAAAAGTCCTAAAAATCAAAAAATGTCTTGAAGAAAAACACAAAAACATTTAGAAAAAGTCAAAAATCTCAAAATAATGTCAATGCTTGTCCCATCATTCAATTCAAGAACATCAGTCAGTATTTGTCCTAGTCTAAACTATGTTGTCTCTACGCATTTTCTATGTTGGCAAGATTCATCTTTGAATCCTCAAGACATTAGGTCCATCCTTCTGGGTTTGTCAAAATAAAAATCATGACTCAACCTTATTTCCTTTAGAAAAATTCATTGGTCGTGTCGAACTACGAGGTCTCTGAGTGCATGATGTAGGCAAGACCATCAATCAATGAGCCCTTGAGGCTGCACTAGGTCAATCCATTAGGGTTCATGACACTCCACTTTCACACACGTCAAATATCTTCAAGTCAATCAAGTTGTCCCTCAATTCTACATAGGCAATCTATCATCAAAATTTAAGCAATCTTTAATGAATGGAAGGATGGAATGAAGGACGGAGTGGATGGACGGACGGATGAATGGATGGATGGATGGAGGATGGATGAGGAATGGAATGGAGGATGGATGGAGGAAATGGATGAGGAGGGAGGATGGATGGATGGATGGAGGATGGAATGGAGGACAGGGATGGAGGAGAGGAGGAATGGATGAAGGAAGGAGGAATGGACGGAGGAATGGGAGTGGATGGATGGAGGAGTGGAGGATGGATGGAGGACGGAGGAAGGATGGATGGAATGGAAGGATGGATGATGGACGGAGAGTGGATGGAGGAAGGATGGAGCCGGAAGGATGGAAAGACGGAATGGATGGAGGGATGGATGGATGGATGGAGTGGATGGATGGATGATGGATGGATGGATGATGGAATGGACGGATGGATGGACGGATGGATGATGGAAGGATGGATGGATGGATGGAGCCGATGGATGGAATGGAATGGATGGATGGACGAATGGAATGGATGGAATGGAGGAATGGAGGAATGGAGGATGGATGGAATGGACAGGAATGGATGGACGGAATGGATGGAATGGAAAGGACGGATGAGGAGGAATGAAAGATGGAGAAAGGAAGGATGGATGGATGGATGGAATGGATGGAATGAAAATTTGAGAAAATAAAAGTCGGGAAGGGGTACTTACCGGTGGCTCTACGCCCATGGGTCATTGGAATGTCCTCACTTAGTAGCCGCAGTGGTCTGTCACGGAAATCACCATCTTCTCCTCGCACTCTGCTCTCCAAAATCTCTAACTAGCAAATATGAAAATGACACATGGTTTGCCTTTTCAAACCTATTTATAGGTTGGAAATTAGGGTTTGACCTTTTGGGTTTGTACTAGAGGCTCATTTGACCAGTATTGACTGGCATTTTTGCTATCTTAACGTCCTCCGTTTTCAAAACCGATCGCGTCATTTTTTTTCTGGGCATCAATTTAGCTTATTAGGACACTTTCCAAATTTTCTGACCCCTGGCCAAAATTCAAAAAAAATCCCGAGGGGGCATAGGCACTTTGTACCTTCGCTGGCGCATATTATTGACTTGTTTTATTTGCCATAACGCGATAAACTGCATTATGACAAAGAGGGGGAAAATGTAGACACATAAAATTGACCTAGGCCTGCAAACTCAACTTTCTCATCAATTCCTCTAAACATAATTCGATTATGTCACTCTGACCAAATTCAACTATTAATTAAATAATGACCAATTACTTAATTAATTCATCTCTCTTATTCTTCTTGACTATTTAAATAAATCATATTTATTTAAATACGCCACTAATGTCTAAAGCCCTCTTTTAATTAAATAAATTATTAAATTTATTTAATCTATTATTCCCTATTGATTATTTAAATAAATAAATTTTGTTTAAATATGTCTCTAATATTAAAGTCCTCTCATAATTAAATAAATCCCCCACAATTTATTTAATTATTAACCCACCTCTTCCACAATTAAATAATTTAAAATTAATTATTTAATTGTCTCATTTAATTCATTTCCAAATTTAAATAAAAATCATTTATTTAAATTTCTCTCTCTTCAAGTAAATAATTTAATTATTATTTACTGTCACATGACTTCACCATTTTGAATTAAATTAAAATATTAAATTCAAAATAGCATTTCCCTCCACAAATTAAGTAATTTCTAAAATGACTTGATTTTCTAACTCATTCTTTTTCTACTTACTAAATTTCATCTCACTGTCACACATATTCTCATCCCTTGATTTAATTTCTTAAATTAAATCTTGTCCACTCATTTTGAATTTCACCCTAAAGTTTCCCTAACCCTAATTAAGGGGTTGTTATTTTGAATCTTGACCGTAGATTCTATGGCATTTCTCAATCTTTAATTTCATTTGTCCATCCAAAATTGCATTTTCTATAAAATGTCAATTTTGTCCTTATTTTGTCATCTCTTCATATTTTGAAAGCTTTTGCAAAATCTTGTATTTTGCAATTATTGAGTCTTGCATTTGCTTATCATTTGTCATTTAGTTATTTATCTTTGCATGTAGGATTTACTTCTCTTTCATAGTCATTTGAATCCTTCAACACTTGTTTAGGACTAGTCATAATCTGGATTGCTCATCATAATCTTAGGGCAGCCTCAAATTTTCAACAAGTTAGAAGGTGTAATGGAGATCAGTCATGGAGGATGAAGAACTTGGGTGAGATCATTTCGTTCATTTCTTTGTTTATTCCTTTGCACTCCATTATTTATTGTGGGTTTTTACAGGTTTTGCATTTAAATCTGCTAACAACCTAACCAAAATAACCCTCAGTTACATATGTAATCGATCAATGAAACCCTATTTTGAGGGTTTAAAGTAGAAAAAATGGAAATCTAGGCCATTCCACCTCGTGAAACTTGCGATATCTTGGTGGAATGACATAATTAGGGTAGGTTGATGTTCTATGTGGTTTTTTTAAGAGAAGGGAAGGTGGCTTGATGGAATTTGATTGCTGCCCTAGTTGAATTTACATGAGTTTTGGCTTGAAATTGATGGCTACAAGTTGGAGTTTGCTTAAAATGTAATGATAAAGATTGGGAGTTTTTTTGAGAAGGGTATATGCGCAAAGTTGGGTCCACGAAACATGGAATTTTTTGCCTTAGCAAAAAAAAAAAAATCGGCTAAGCAAAAACAGTATCCCTATTTTTAAGAACGGGATCCCGAGCCTGAATCACAAACGGGATCCCGTTTGCTAGAGGGTCCCGAACCCACGGAGAGAAAACGGGATCCCGTTTCGTAAGACTATTTTTTTTTACAAATCAGGATCTTGTTTTTTACAAACCGAGATCCCATTCCCCTGCCAATGGTCACTGCATTGAATAATTGGAAACGAGATCCCGGTTTTTATAATTTGGATTTTTTTTTGCCTTGTAGTCGGGTTTTTGCCTCGAATTTTGGTTTGGGAAAAGCATTGGGAGTCTGAACCTACGCCTTCAACCTAGTTTGACCTGCAAGTTGAAGGTTCTAACAATGTTAGGGAAAAAAATCGAGTTTGGACATATGGGTGACGACTTTTTTTGCATAATTTTTTGACGAAATTAAAACCCATTTTAGATGAGACAATGCAGATTTTAAATATGTAATTTTTTTTACAATTGGATTATTTTTTCTATTTTTCAATTAATTTTTGATGAAATTGGTTCATAAACTTAGTGTTTTTTACTATTTTAATAACTTTTGATCAACATAACATTTTGACAAATGGATTGCACAAGGACAAACCTCAGACAATTCTTTTCAATTTAAAAAAAAAATTGCAAAAAAAGGATAACTTTAGGTCATCTTATGTGTGTCGTACACGATGATTTTTCTAAATGTCAAATATGCCTAATAAAAAATTAAAAAAAAAAAAAAAATCAGTAAAAAATTACAAAAAAATATCCAGGACACGCTTCAGTAAGTCACAAGTCTTTTCCCAAAAGGATTTAGAAAAATATGATAATTTAAGTCAAAATATGGATGTCGTACACGTGCATGGTATGGTAAAAAAAAATGACTTTTAAATAGTGGTTTTTACAAAAGCCTATTGAAACTCAATTTGTACAATTTGGGTATTGAAATAAATTACATATTTGGAAACTAGACTCCGAGTACTACATTTTATGAGTACTGACTTGTTTGAATATTTCATCTCTAAGTGCTTCAAATTTTAAGGTCAAATGTGTCAAACTCTGAAAATCAGGGAAAACACTTCCACTTTTTGGCCAAAAAGTGGACTCAACTTCTTGCCAACACCCAGAAGCATGTGCAAACCATATAGGGTGTGTTTGATATTTTGGTAAAGTGAAATAGGGCTTGAAAACTTTAGTTTCAATAAACCCTCCTTGTTTCAAGCATGAAATGGCCTAAACAAGGGTTTTGAGATTTGTTGAGTTTGTGATTGTTCCCACTGACAAAAATTGTGGATTCCAACCTTTTGTAACCTGTTGAAAGTATTGGAATAGAGTTTGGACGTTTGGGTGAAGGATTTTATAGATTTTCTTTGGAAAAGTGGCCTAATTGGCTTAAGGGGCAGCATAGCAACAATTTTTAGGAAGGTATAATCCAAAACAAGTGTTGGTAAAAATAGGATATGTTTAAGAGGGCCTTAAAGGGTATCTAAAAAGAAAATCCTTCGGTGGGTTTTAAGAGGTTTGTGAAAGATATTCTTAAATTCCATAATTTGGAATACTACTAGGAAATGAAGGTGAATGGTGAGTAGGACAACAGATTGAGGTTTTGTGAATGAAGGATTGTTTGAATCTGATTCAATTGTGATTGTTTGAAGTTTTCCTCATTTCTTTGCATCAATTGGTACCAAATCATAGGTTTTGGATCTTTTGAAGGAGAAAGGTTACAATTTGAAGAAGTGAAAAGTTGAAAGTTGAAGGAAAAGATGTCTCCTAAAGGTAGTGCAGTTCTTGCTAGAGAGAGTTTTTAAAGGAGTCACAAGAATCAATCTGAGCCAAATTTGCAACATTAGAGACAAAGCAAAGAAGAGGAAAGTAACCGAGAGAAAGAGGGTGAAGGTGAAAACCCTCGAGGAAGAGTCCAAGATGATGAAAAGGAACTGGACCCTAAAGAGAGAAGGATGGTGAAGATGTTGAAAGTTGTTAAGGGAGATGCCTCTGGTGTGAAAATAGATTTTCCAATGTATAGTGGAAAGTTAGATGTTGAAGAAGTATTGGATTGGGTTGATGCACTAGACAACTACTTTGTGTACAAGGAGGTTGCTGAAGAACAGAAGGTAAAGTTTTCCAAGACTAAGTTGAAAGGTCCTACTATGACATGGTGGAATTATGTTCAAGAGGAAAGAGTGAAGAAGGGGAAAATAATAATCAGTTAATGGGATAGGATGGTGTCAAAGATTAAGAGCCAATTCTTGCTAAGTGATCATGCAATACAAACTTTTAAGAAGTTGAAAAGCTTAAGGTAGAAGGAAAAGGATGTTATGGCCTACGCTGAAAAATTTCACAAGTTGAGTATTAGGGTTGGTCATGTGGAAGATGAAAATGAGAAGATAGCAAGGTATATGTGTGGGTTGAGATTTCAAATTTAGGATGAGTTGAGTTTAGCCATGCCTAGGACAGTTGAAGAATATTTTTAGTTGGTTGCTAGGGAAAAAGAGAAGTTAAAAATATGGAAAGAAAGACAAGGAAGAGGCAAAGGAAGCACTAGTAGAGGAAGAGGTTCAAGGCAGTCCTATGATGACCAAGAAGATGTAAGCAAAAGAAAAGACCAAGTTGCTGATCA
>CM021102.1:842089200-842153754 GCA_007115665.2 Sequoiadendron giganteum
CATCAATCATCATCTCCCTTAGTCTCCTCTCTGCCTCATCCTCCATCTCCTCATCCTACTCATCCCTCTCCTCTTTGCTAACCTCCTTAACATCAATGTCTAGTGAGTGGTGCTCTGCATGTATATCCTCCTCTCCCAGCTCCTTCGCCTCCTCTGCTTTGGTCTCTACATCCTGCCTACCTGGCTACTCTCCCTCCTCACCCTCCTCCCTAATGGGTGACAATGGTGCTCCACCCACCCACTACCTCACTCTCTTGGGCTTCCTTCACCCTTCATCCCCCCCCCTCCTCCTCCCATCCCTGCCATCACCACCACCATCTCCACCCCCACCACCTTGTTCATCCCCTCCACCTCTCCCCCCACCTCTGCCAACTCTGTCATCTCCCCCACCTCTCCCACCATCGCCCCAGCCACCATCTCTCCCTCCATCCCTTCCCTGACCACCATCTCTCCCTCCATCCCTTCCCTGACCACCATCTCTCCCTCCCTGCCCTCCCCTCCGCAACCATGGAATGACTGCTCGATGATCAATCGATGCAAGACCATCCAAATATATTAATGGAATGGGTCTATGAACCTACCACTAGGCATCATACTCGGCCAATGTCCCTACATATGTTCGCCCTCCCCTCCATCCCTATTATTGCACAACCAGACCATCAATCTGCTACTCTGCCTAGGCCATTGCTATAGGTGGCTCCCACATGGTCTCTCTGGACGATCGTGCATACTTGGCCATCCCCATAGGCACAGCCTTCTACTCTCCAAACTGTTGTAGTACCCATTGGGGTAGGTACATCTCCATGATCCTCCGACTCTGCATAGTCCACCCAATCAAATACCTAAATTGTCTACACAAAGAAAGATGACCATCCTCATCCGACCATTGGGAACAATCTCTAAAAGGCCTCCAGAAAAAACTCATCAATGTGTCAATCCTGTGACGCCAGTACCCTGTATCTCCTACTTGGGTCTGGGTAACCGAATCTGCATAGAGATACACATAGGGCATATCGTCGCCCAACTGCTGAATCTAAATTGGTGGACAAAAAATGGGAATGTGCTCCCATTCCTAGATCATCAGTAAAGTGGTACCATAGCTGATACTCTGACCCTCTTGATATACAACCTCATGGATTTGGTGGTATAACATACCCAACAAACATGACCCATAAGCAAATACAGTCTTGTCCCTATGCATCTGCACCAAAAAATCCTCCCATCCTATGGGAAATTCATGCCCATGGCAATCTAGTATAAGGACCTCTACAATCAGTTTCATCATCATAGCATCCTAGCACGCATAACGCTCATCCATGAAATCCCATCCGATCTCATACCCATGAATATTGAAACCGACATCATCCATTGCCTCATACATCTCTCCCAAGGCCTGTCACCCTCTTTGTGGATCATAAACCATTCGCTCCCCACTGATCAGGATGCGCAGTATCTTGCTTACATCCTCTAGAGTAACAATGGCCTCTCCTGTGGGTAGGTGGAACAAACATGTCTCTAAGTTCCACCTCTCACACAATATTGTTGGTAATCCCTTGTTTGCCTGAATAATGGGCATGTAAGTGACATAATAGAGACCCAATCTCATCATTCATCTCCGCTCATTGTCTCGTAGTTGGTCTCTAAAGGCATAAGTAGCTAGTTTGAACTCGTAGGTATAAATGGGTGGTAATCGTTTCTGCACATGCATAAACGAGAGTTAGCACACATGGATTAGCATTGCAAAGAATTACGACTATAGGCATAATAAAAAATGCATCTAAAAAATGAGTCTACACTAAGTC
Organism: Sequoiadendron giganteum; assembly: GCA_007115665.2. Taxonomy (NCBI): domain Eukaryota; kingdom Viridiplantae; phylum Streptophyta; class Pinopsida; order Cupressales; family Cupressaceae; genus Sequoiadendron; species Sequoiadendron giganteum. The sequence continues at coordinate 842,091,003 of CM021102.1, forward strand.
AACTTTGGTCAATCCTTGTCAATGTCAATTGTGTCGCGTTGACTGCAATTATGTTGCACTAAGTCATATGCGGCTCGACATTTCGCACTTGCGTCACATTCAAGTGGTTGTGTCATTCCTGCTCGCAATCATGAAGCTTTATAGAAATTACGTCATTCTATATGGAAATTACGCCATTTAATAACAGTTGTGTCATTTGGCATTGCGGATGCATTGCAAGAGTGCACTTGTGTCATGTGTTTCCACACTTGCGTTGCATTTTGGCAATTGCTTCTTTTGACCTAGTGTTTACATCATTTTTAACCTAAACCCTACCCATCCCCTGTGCTTGCATCGTGACGCAAAAAATGCATCGAACGCGAAAGCATTTGCAGTTTACGCGAACGCATTTGCGTCGCAACACATTCATTTTTGTCCCCTAAACCCTAATTAATGCATGAAAATTTGAGAAAATAAAAGTCGGGAAGGGGTACTTACCGGTGGCTCTACGCCCATGGGTCATTGGAATGTCCTCACTTAGTAGCCGCAGTGGTCTGTCACGGAAATCACCATCTTCTCCTCGCACTCTGCTCTCCAAAATCTCTAACTAGCAAATATGAAAATGACACATGGTTTGCCTTTTCAAACCTATTTATAGGTTGGAAATTAGGGTTTGACCTTTTGGGTTTGTACTAGAGGCTCATTTGACCAGTATTGACTGGCATTTTTGCTATCTTAACGTCCTCCGTTTTCAAAACCGATCGCGTCATTTTTTTTCTGGGCATCAATTTAGCTTATTAGGACACTTTCCAAATTTTCTGACCCCTGGCCAAAATTCAAAAAAAATCCCGAGGGGGCATAGGCACTTTGTACCTTCGCTGGCGCATATTATTGACTTGTTTTATTTGCCATAACGCGATAAACTGCATTATGACAAAGAGGGGGAAAATGTAGACACATAAAATTGACCTAGGCCTGCAAACTCAACTTTCTCATCAATTCCTCTAAACATAATTCGATTATGTCACTCTGACCAAATTCAACTATTAATTAAATAATGACCAATTACTTAATTAATTCATCTCTCTTATTCTTCTTGACTATTTAAATAAATCATATTTATTTAAATACGCCACTAATGTCTAAAGCCCTCTTTTAATTAAATAAATTATTAAATTTATTTAATCTATTATTCCCTATTGATTATTTAAATAAATAAATTTTGTTTAAATATGTCTCTAATATTAAAGTCCTCTCATAATTAAATAAATCCCCCACAATTTATTTAATTATTAACCCACCTCTTCCACAATTAAATAATTTAAAATTAATTATTTAATTGTCTCATTTAATTCATTTCCAAATTTAAATAAAAATCATTTATTTAAATTTCTCTCTCTTCAAGTAAATAATTTAATTATTATTTACTGTCACATGACTTCACCATTTTGAATTAAATTAAAATATTAAATTCAAAATAGCATTTCCCTCCACAAATTAAGTAATTTCTAAAATGACTTGATTTTCTAACTCATTCTTTTTCTACTTACTAAATTTCATCTCACTGTCACACATATTCTCATCCCTTGATTTAATTTCTTAAATTAAATCTTGTCCACTCATTTTGAATTTCACCCTAAAGTTTCCCTAACCCTAATTAAGGGGTTGTTATTTTGAATCTTGACCGTAGATTCTATGGCATTTCTCAATCTTTAATTTCATTTGTCCATCCAAAATTGCATTTTCTATAAAATGTCAATTTTGTCCTTATTTTGTCATCTCTTCATATTTTGAAAGCTTTTGCAAAATCTTGTATTTTGCAATTATTGAGTCTTGCATTTGCTTATCATTTGTCATTTAGTTATTTATCTTTGCATGTAGGATTTACTTCTCTTTCATAGTCATTTGAATCCTTCAACACTTGTTTAGGACTAGTCATAATCTGGATTGCTCATCATAATCTTAGGGCAGCCTCAAATTTTCAACAAGTTAGAAGGTGTAATGGAGATCAGTCATGGAGGATGAAGAACTTGGGTGAGATCATTTCGTTCATTTCTTTGTTTATTCCTTTGCACTCCATTATTTATTGTGGGTTTTTACAGGTTTTGCATTTAAATCTGCTAACAACCTAACCAAAATAACCCTCAGTTACATATGTAATCGATCAATGAAACCCTATTTTGAGGGTTTAAAGTAGAAAAAATGGAAATCTAGGCCATTCCACCTCGTGAAACTTGCGATATCTTGGTGGAATGACATAATTAGGGTAGGTTGATGTTCTATGTGGTTTTTTTAAGAGAAGGGAAGGTGGCTTGATGGAATTTGATTGCTGCCCTAGTTGAATTTACATGAGTTTTGGCTTGAAATTGATGGCTACAAGTTGGAGTTTGCTTAAAATGTAATGATAAAGATTGGGAGTTTTTTTGAGAAGGGTATATGCGCAAAGTTGGGTCCACGAAACATGGAATTTTTTGCCTTAGCAAAAAAAAAAAAATCGGCTAAGCAAAAACAGTATCCCTATTTTTAAGAACGGGATCCCGAGCCTGAATCACAAACGGGATCCCGTTTGCTAGAGGGTCCCGAACCCACGGAGAGAAAACGGGATCCCGTTTCGTAAGACTATTTTTTTTTACAAATCAGGATCTTGTTTTTTACAAACCGAGATCCCATTCCCCTGCCAATGGTCACTGCATTGAATAATTGGAAACGAGATCCCGGTTTTTATAATTTGGATTTTTTTTTGCCTTGTAGTCGGGTTTTTGCCTCGAATTTTGGTTTGGGAAAAGCATTGGGAGTCTGAACCTACGCCTTCAACCTAGTTTGACCTGCAAGTTGAAGGTTCTAACAATGTTAGGGAAAAAAATCGAGTTTGGACATATGGGTGACGACTTTTTTTGCATAATTTTTTGACGAAATTAAAACCCATTTTAGATGAGACAATGCAGATTTTAAATATGTAATTTTTTTTACAATTGGATTATTTTTTCTATTTTTCAATTAATTTTTGATGAAATTGGTTCATAAACTTAGTGTTTTTTACTATTTTAATAACTTTTGATCAACATAACATTTTGACAAATGGATTGCACAAGGACAAACCTCAGACAATTCTTTTCAATTTAAAAAAAAAATTGCAAAAAAAGGATAACTTTAGGTCATCTTATGTGTGTCGTACACGATGATTTTTCTAAATGTCAAATATGCCTAATAAAAAATTAACAAAAAAAAAAAAATCAGTAAAAAATTACAAAAAAATATCCAGGACACGCTTCAGTAAGTCACAAGTCTTTTCCCAAAAGGATTTAGAAAAATATGATAATTTAAGTCAAAATATGGATGTCGTACACGTGCATGGTATGGTAAAAAAAAATGACTTTTAAATAGTGGTTTTTACAAAAGCCTATTGAAACTCAATTTGTACAATTTGGGTATTGAAATAAATTACATATTTGGAAACTAGACTCCGAGTACTACATTTTATGAGTACTGACTTGTTTGAATATTTCATCTCTAAGTGCTTCAAATTTTAAGGTCAAATGTGTCAAACTCTGAAAATCAGGGAAAACACTTCCACTTTTTGGCCAAAAAGTGGACTCAACTTCTTGCCAACACCCAGAAGCATGTGCAAACCATATAGGGTGTGTTTGATATTTTGGTAAAGTGAAATAGGGCTTGAAAACTTTAGTTTCAATAAACCCTCCTTGTTTCAAGCATGAAATGGCCTAAACAAGGGTTTTGAGATTTGTTGAGTTTGTGATTGTTCCCACTGACAAAAATTGTGGATTCCAACCTTTTGTAACCTGTTGAAAGTATTGGAATAGAGTTTGGACGTTTGGGTGAAGGATTTTATAGATTTTCTTTGGAAAAGTGGCCTAATTGGCTTAAGGGGCAGCATAGCAACAATTTTTAGGAAGGTATAATCCAAAACAAGTGTTGGTAAAAATAGGATATGTTTAAGAGGGCCTTAAAGGGTATCTAAAAAGAAAATCCTTCGGTGGGTTTTAAGAGGTTTGTGAAAGATATTCTTAAATTCCATAATTTGGAATACTACTAGGAAATGAAGGTGAATGGTGAGTAGGACAACAGATTGAGGTTTTGTGAATGAAGGATTGTTTGAATCTGATTCAATTGTGATTGTTTGAAGTTTTCCTCATTTCTTTGCATCAATTGGTACCAAATCATAGGTTTTGGATCTTTTGAAGGAGAAAGGTTACAATTTGAAGAAGTGAAAAGTTGAAAGTTGAAGGAAAAGATGTCTCCTAAAGGTAGTGCAGTTCTTGCTAGAGAGAGTTTTTAAAGGAGTCACAAGAATCAATCTGAGCCAAATTTGCAACATTAGAGACAAAGCAAAGAAGAGGAAAGTAACCGAGAGAAAGAGGGTGAAGGTGAAAACCCTCGAGGAAGAGTCCAAGATGATGAAAAGGAACTGGACCCTAAAGAGAGAAGGATGGTGAAGATGTTGAAAGTTGTTAAGGGAGATGCCTCTGGTGTGAAAATAGATTTTCCAATGTATAGTGGAAAGTTAGATGTTGAAGAAGTATTGGATTGGGTTGATGCACTAGACAACTACTTTGTGTACAAGGAGGTTGCTGAAGAACAGAAGGTAAAGTTTTCCAAGACTAAGTTGAAAGGTCCTACTATGACATGGTGGAATTATGTTCAAGAGGAAAGAGTGAAGAAGGGGAAAATAATAATCAGTTAATGGGATAGGATGGTGTCAAAGATTAAGAGCCAATTCTTGCTAAGTGATCATGCAATACAAACTTTTAAGAAGTTGAAAAGCTTAAGGTAGAAGGAAAAGGATGTTATGGCCTACGCTGAAAAATTTCACAAGTTGAGTATTAGGGTTGGTCATGTGGAAGATGAAAATGAGAAGATAGCAAGGTATATGTGTGGGTTGAGATTTCAAATTTAGGATGAGTTGAGTTTAGCCATGCCTAGGACAGTTGAAGAATATTTTTAGTTGGTTGCTAGGGAAAAAGAGAAGTTAAAAATATGGAAAGAAAGACAAGGAAGAGGCAAAGGAAGCACTAGTAGAGGAAGAGGTTCAAGGCAGTCCTATGATGACCAAGAAGATGTAAGCAAAAGAAAAGACCAAGTTGCTGATCAAAGAGGTGGTTTTAGGGGTTTTAGAGGAATATTTGATGGACAAGGTAGAGGTTCAAGCTCATTTTCAGGGAGATGTTATCATTGCTATTAGTTTGGTCATCTAGCATGGAAATGTCTTGAGAAACAAGCTTCTACTTCAAGTGGTGGTGATAAAATATTTCAATTGGTGCAAGAGGAAGATTGTGAGAGTGTTAACTCTCCTTATAAGCTTGTTGCTCCAGAAGTTGGAGAATATTTGATGGTGAGAAGAACACTACTTAAAGCATCCAAGGAGAAAGAATCAACACAAAGGAGAACAATTTTCAAGACCACCTGTAAGTGCAATGGAAAGGTATGCAAAGTAGTAATAGATTCAGGGAGTATTGATAACATGGTGTCTATAGAGATGGTTAATAAACTGAAGTTAGAAAAGGTACCTCATGAAACACCTTATAGAGTGTCTTGGTTGAATGAAAGTCAATCTATTTTGGTGAGTGAACAAGCTTGGCTTGAGTTTAATATTGGTGGATATAAGTACAAGATACTTTGTGTGTGTTTCCTATGGATTGTTGTCATTTGTTACTTGGAAGACCATGGTAGTTTGATAGGAATGAAATTTATGATGGTAGACACAATACTTATGCCATTGAAAAGGATGGAACTACTTTTACACTAACACCATTGCAGGAGGATGGTAAATGGTAGGGTAAGGAAACTAAGGTGATAATGTTGGGTAAGAAGGAGTTTATAAGGCATGAGGAGGACAAAAATGAAGAGTGTGCAACCACTACAAAAGAAGAAGATGCTAAGATAGTAAGTTTGGAAAATGATCCAATATTTGAGGGAAAAGATGATGAGTTGGTGTCAAAAATAGATAAAGAGAAGGTCAAGGACAAATTGATAATGGAAATGCAAGATTGGCATAATAAGGTCATGGTAGGAATAATGCTTTGTTCTTTGGTTTCAAAGGTTGCTAGTGGGAATTTAAGTTTTTTCAATACAGAGGTTGGTAAACCTGATAAGACATGGGTTCTTGGGGCAGAGAATCTGGTGAAAGAGATAAAATAGAAAGTTGAGGTGATTCAAGGTGAATGACACAGGAAAATGGGTGAGTTTAAGTATGCATCAAAGGTCAAGAAGAAACTAGTTCATAATAAGGATGGTAAAGGTATGTTTGCAGGTATGAAGGTAGGTTTACCATCATTTTCAGATGAGGAAAAGGTCAAAGGGAATCCATCAGCTTAGCTTTTGAAGGTGGAGCAATGTCTAGGTGGCAACAAGTTCAAGAGTGCAAATAGTGATACTAATATTCAATACCTGATCTAGTGGAAAGTATTACCAAGTGAAGGAAAATTTGGAAATCAAGGAGATGAAGTGATCAAGCATGATCTATAGCAATGCAGTCCTCAAGGGACTTGAGTTCTTTTGGTCCGGGTGTATGGTGTAGGAGCACCATGTTAGTTATTTAAATAAGGTCATGTGATGGTTTTTGGGGTGTTTGAGTCTAAAGTCATGCAATAAGGTCATAATAGACCATTTGAGATGTAACTTGAGTTAATTGGGGTTGGTTTCGAGTTCATTTTAGAAAAGATAATTTTTTCAAAAGTTGTCATATTACAATGTTGCAAAAATGCAAAAAAGTACAAAATGGGAAGTTCAAGAGTCAAGTTGGTTTTGTTCAGTGGAAAGATAGTTGAAAATGAATGGTCACAATGTGTAATTCTCTTAAAAACCTTGGTGAATGTTGGGAGAGAGGTTGACCATTGTACTTTTGAATTTTGAATAGTGAACAAATTGATTTTCTGTGTTTTCCATTAAAATCTGCTGCTCCAAGTAACTGTACAACTTCAAACTTTTAGACCATGATCTATAATGGATTGAATTTGATGGTGGAGTGATCTAAGAATTTTTTGGATTTTATTTTATTTTATTTCATCAAGGTAGAAGCATTTTGAAATCCTTTTTCTATAACCGGTCAGTGAAACCCTATTTTGAGGGTTTGAAGTAGAAAAAAATGGAAATCTAGGCCATTCCACCCTATGAAACTTGTGATAGCTTGGTGAAATGGAATAATTAGGGGTAGGCTGATGTTCTATGTGGTTTTTTTAAGAGCAAGGAAGTTGGTTTGATGCAATTTGATTGCTGCCCTAGTTGAATTTGCATGAGTTTTGGCTTGATGATGGCTACAAGTTGGAGTTTGCTTAAAATGTAATGATAAAGGTTGGGAGTTGTTTTGAGAAGAATGTGTAGACCTTTAGTTTCAATAAACCCTCCTTATTTAAAGCATGAAATGGCCTAAACAAGGGTTTTAAGATTTGTTGAATTTGTGATTGTTCCCACTGACAAAAATTGTGGATTAAGGCCTTTTGTAACTTGTTGAAAGTATTGGAATAGATTTTGGAGGTTTGGGTGAAGGATTTTATAGAGTTGTTTTGGGAAAGTGGATTAATTGGCTTAAGGGGTAGTGTAGCAGCAATTTTTAGGAAGTTATGTTCCAAAACAAGTTTTGGTACAAATTGGATATGTTTAAGAGGGCCTTAAAGGGTATTTGAAAAGAAAATCCTTTGGTGGGTTTGAGGAGGTTTGTGAAAGATATTCTGAAATTCCATCATTTGGAATACTACTAGGAAATGAAGGTGAATTGTGAGTAGGACAAAAGATTGAGGTTTTGTGATTGAAGGATTGTTTGAATTTGATTCAATTGTGTTTATTTAAAGTTTTCCTCCTTGGTTTGCATCATTTCCATATCCCTTTCTATATCTCTATATATTTCTTCATGTATCTATTTATCTCTATATCCTCTGTCACTTTCTATATATTTCTTCATGTATCTATTTATCTCTATATTCTCCGTCACTTTCTATATATTTCTTTATATTTCTCTATCTCTCCCCCTCCTTATCTCTCCCTCTCTCTAAATCTATTTATCACTCTTTCTAGCCCCCCCCTCTTTAACTCAACTCTTTATCTCTATTTAACATGAACACTTTATATAATGTACTTGTGTTAGCCATAGAGTGAGTATGTAATATATTGTACTCACATTATGGATAACATGAGAAATTTATGTAAAATTTTGCATAATGTTCTTGTATTTTATTTAAAATATATTATTTGGTCAAGGTTTTTCGTCCCCTTATTTAAGGCACTCACTCTATAACCTAATATCAATATTCTTGTTTAGGGATTTGGGGTATAAAATAGCAATAAGAGAGTATAAGTGATTCTTAGTGATGAATCTTTGGGAAATTCTTATTTATAGGGCATAGCTAAAAATGTTTGACCATTTTAGTTTCATTTTTCTTTAATTGTCCAATAAATCTCGAGGAATACCTTCCTTGGCCTAGTAAACATAAAAGTGTGTAAGAGCTATCCACTCTTACCAATTGTCTCAAAATACTCATAGTTTTATCATGAGTCTTGCCTAGTCTATCCAAATCAAACTTGTTTCTTGGGTTTAGATTTTGAGGTGTGTCTTTAGAATTGTAAGATACAATTTAGAGCACCAAATATATCATACTCTACCATCAATCACACTAAATGATTCACATAATAATAATTTGTGAGTGCCTTGGTGGTGAATGGTGGTGTAGCTACCTCCCCAATCTTGAATGGTGAACACTAATTCCTCTTATATATTGGTGGAGATCTAAGGAAACACTCTATTATAGGCCAAACTATATAAGGACATACTCATAATGAAAACATGATCTAAACATGTTTTTGTTCTCCCATAATTCCAACATGACTATCTAATCTTCTTGAAATTATGTTAGTCCTCCATCCATCTTCACATCTTTTTATGGCCTCTATATAAGTTTGGTCAATGATAGTTTACCAAAATTGATCTCCTATCTAAATAGTGTTACCCTTTTTCTCCACCTCCCCATCTAACTATTATCCTATTGGCATGACCTAGGTCTACTAGAAACAATGTCCATATGTAAATGTATAGAATGAGGTGTCTTGATGTGATCATATTACCAAAAACTAAATAAGTTTTTTGGTCTATATATTCATCCCATTGGTATCATAATATTGGTGTGACTCATCATAAAGACCATGGCCTAACTCTAGCATACATCTACCTCGTGAATGAATGATGTCATGAACCAAGTGAACCAAGATATAATAAATAATTGACCCTTATCCATATGGAAGAATTAAAATAGTGAGGGTCACCACTAATCATATGGATGATGTTCCTATAATGATATTGCATAGTGGCACTCCCCCTCATGCATTTTATGTCAAATTGGTACAATACCAAGGGATGCCATATCCTACTAACTATATGGTATGGTATTTAGTGACTACATGTCTCCCCTACACTAGTGATCTAATGGTTTATCACATATCCTCAATTATGATGGTTTACCTCAAGGGGTAAATGAAATGTTTTTCTATTAGAGTCCCAATTGTCTATAATTGTCATAATCAACTATATATCATACCCAAAATTTGGCATCTCTCATTTAACCAAGAATAATGATATCTACCATCTAAATTTTTGTGGGTGTAAGATATAGGTCTGTGTCGCCAAAAATTGTATACCTTTGAAGAAAAGGACAATTTTGTGCCCGTTTTGGTCCTAATTTAGGTCCCCTTTCATCAAACATCACCCTAAAAAATATTTATAGGCCCCTAAAGTTCATTATGTTTTACTTTGAGGCCTGTTATACCTAAGGAATCATTCAACCACTGACAAACAACATCAAAAATATTCAAAAAACATTAATCCCACTTCAAAATCCCTTAGTGGGACTAGGTCGCCCAAGTTCGCGACCTAGTCCTTTTTGAGAATTTTTGCATTTTTAAGCGGGAAAATGTATATCTTGTTAAAAATTCTTGATGGGCGTCGGCCTCTTAGGTCAAAATTATCGACAATTAGGTCTTATTGCTTATAAATACTTGTTTTTAGGTCATTTTCACAACTTTTTTGATCATTTTTCACAAGCAACTTCAAGAGTCAAGAGCAAAACATCTTCCTCAAGAAGTTTCATCTCTATCTCATAGAAAAGTTCAAGCTTTTGGACAGCAAGCTAGGGCATTTTCAGGTCTTCAAGCTCACTCCACATCCAAGAAATCACATTGCCAAAGGTTGGAGATAGATGCCTATGGAGATTCATGGAGAAATCTAGGTTGAGGAGCTACAACTAGCCACCAAATCACACCTAAAGACTATTTTCAAAGTGACTCCGTCTTCTATTTTCAGCCCATCTTCAAATTTGAGGTTTGCATCCCATTTGCATTCATTTTTACATACATTTGTAATGTTGTAGGGTTTCTAGGATTAAATTCTTGCATCATTCCAAATATTTTGCATGCATCTTATTCTAGCACAATTGAATAAGGTTTTGTCTTATTTTTAGGTTTTCCTAGTTCTAGACACACTTAGGGCTAGGGTTTATGCAAATTTTCTATCTCTTTACAAGTTTAAATACAAATTAGGGGTTTGAACAAGGCAAACCCCACATTAAAAACCCAAATATATTATGTTTTGCAGGTTCGAGTCTGGATTCCCATGAAGAAGCAAAATATAGATCATAGGCCTCCATGTCCACTTTCAGTTTTCCAAAAAAGTTGAAAAGGACTAGGTCGCCCATAATGGTGACCTAGTCCTATTGGAGGTTCCTGACAAATAACTTTGCGGATTTGAGCACCCAGTTGGCTAAAATGAAGTTTGGAGCAGTTTGCTTGAAAAGGGACTAGGTCGCCCAACTTGGCATAAGTGTCCCTGTTGACTCAAAACTCAGATTTTCTAGGTTTTCAGTGGCTTCCACAATCTCTATTTCAGCCCTCTTTGGTTTCTAGGTGCACTTATTTGATATATTAGGCTAGTTTGTTTCATATTGCCTTTATTTTATTATTGTTGTATTACATCATGTGTTTTCTAGCAACATAAGTTTCATTTCATTACATGCAATAGTTAGCTTCATTTACAAGATTTCAGCACTTAGCACATTTCAACACATATTAAATCCCTAGTATTGAATGAATCACAAGATTTAATGCTCTCACAGAAAGGAAAGTCCTCTTCCTTCTAGGTGAAAACCCTAGAAAGTTGTAGGGGACTCACTCCTTTACCCCACCCAAAATCATTAAATTTTGTGGTTCATTTTGGTGAACCTGTATTTAGACACATCCTGCTTCTGATTTACTTTACATTATCATCCTAGGAACTCTTTCTTTTAGCATTGCATTGTATGTTGCATTGTTTAAAAAGTCATCCTAGCGTTTCATACCTTGCATTAGTGAAAAAGACTCATTTTTTGCATTCGTATCCTTGTATAATAGAGAAAATTTTCCTTAACCATATAGCTCTAAATATTACATTCCAGAACACTGCATTTTGTATAAGAAAACATAGAAAAAACTCAAAAATACCCATACTAGGAGTAAGTCACCACCTTGGGAAACCTAGTCCCAGTACACATTTTTCATTAGTAGTTTATGAATTTACTTTTTAGATTGTGAAGTTTATGTTCCCTTCAGTTTTTACTTTGTTTCAGTTCTATTATTGTTTGTTATATGGTTATCATTAACTTAAAATGGTGTTCATGAATAGCATTAGATCTTTACAAGTTTCATTTTTAACATTAGTTCCTAGTTCTCTTAAAGCAAATTCATTGGAACCTGAAAACAAAACCATAGAAACATCACATGAAACACTGCACACACTTCTTCACTATAGGAAAACTATATCATCAACACCTTTTAGTAGTGATGATTTGGATAAGTTAGATGAAGCCCTCCAGGGCTTCCACTCACTCACTTCATCCACTAAAGTTGTTGATGATAAAGTCAAAACCGCCCCTCCCTTATCCCCCAAACCTTTTAGTTGTGATGATATGGGTATGTTAGATGAAGTCCTTCAAGATTTCATCTCACCTAACTCATCCACTAAGGTTTGTTGTGAACAACCTCAAACGAAAGATGTCAATGCCATCTAGCCTCAACTTGTTCTCTACCCACCTTCCCCTCAACCTCCAACCCCATCTCAACCTACATTTTCCCTCTTCCCACCTAAACCCGATACTATTGCCCACACCCATTATACTCGAAATAACCCACATCCCCAACCAACTCCTACAACATCCTACCATTGCCCAACCCCATCTTACCTATAGCACCTCATTTAAACTCACATCTTAGGGAGTATGATTTGGTTGAACAACTTACGAACACTCCTGCTAATATACCCCTTTGGGATCTTCTTCAAAACTCCCCTAACTATCATTCTATGATTCAAATAACATTGCAACAGATAGTGGTCCCTCCTGGAACAAATTCTAATGATGTGGCAGCTATCCTCCTAGAAATGCATACTGCTAATATGGACATTACCTTCTATTAACATGAGCTTCCTTTGTTAGAATTATGAAAGAAAAATGAAGCCATTATGATAAAGCCCATTATGATCGAATAGGCATCAAAAGGACCCTCGTTGACAATGGCTCTACCCTAAATGTGTGTAGTGTGAAGCTTCTTGATAGGTTACGTGTGGATAGATCGCAAACTAAATCTGATTCATTATCCATTAGAGGCTTTGATAATGTTACAAAGAAACCCCTTTGTTGAAAATTATGCCTCAACTTTCTAGCTTGTTTCTTCTTGGACTTAGGCATTTTCTTCTTGATTCTACCCTTTACCGTGGTGGTTTGGCTTGATCTTGGCGGTGTTGTGGTGTCTGTCTGGTGGTTACCACCTTACTGCGTGCGGTGAGTTCACTCACCATGGTGACGCAGTAAGGCCGCTTGCAGCCTGTGCTAGCGGTTACCGCCTTATTGTGCGCGCTGAGTTCTCTCACCGTGGTGGCGCGGTAAGGCCGCCAGTGGCCTGGCTTGGCAGTTACCGCCATACCACAGGTGGTGGTCCCTCTCACCGTGGTGTCCACGGTGAGACCACCAATGGTGGGCTCGATGGTTACAACCATACAGCAGGTGGTGGTTCCTCTGACCGCAGTGTCCGCGGTGAGACCGCAAGTGGTCGTCCTGGCGGTTATCGCCCTAGCATGGAGTGGCTTAGTGGCCCCCGCGGTAGCGCAGTGTAACCGCCAGCGGTTTTCCTGACGGATACCACTGCACTACGATAAGGCATGGTTGACTCGGCGGTAGTGCGAGATAGCTGAGGGTGAGCTTGGGTGATCTCACCGCCATACCATGAGGCGACTCAGACAAGGGTGCAGTAGTGCGGTGGAGTCAAGGTGCGAGCCCGGATGGCCTTACCGCCATACCGCGAGGCGAGTCGGATGGGGCAGCAGTAGCGTGGGGAGGACGAGGGTGAGATTGCGCGAGCTCACTACTGTACCATGGCTAGGTCAAAGGAGCTTGGCGGTTGCGCGGTAAGAGCCCGAATGAGCTCGGAACTCAGTTGACTGAGCTGGACAGGTTTCACCGACTATCAGAAGCAATGAATGAATTGTTTGGTGACATGTGGCAAGTTCTTTGAGATCTCATTGGCCGAGATTATTTTATGATGTGCGATTGAGCTGCATTATTAAATGGAGGTTGACGGACATGTCTGAGACTGATTTATTGTTGTGCGGCTCGATGCTTGCTGATTATGCAGTGCATGTTATCAGGGAATGGTTGAAGCTTGCAAGTAGGATAATTTATTAGCTTGATGACTATTGCTAGTAGGGATGGGCTGAATAGGTAAGCACACGGTATAAGAATTCTTGTGTGCAGCTCGATCGGATTGGATGAGCGATTAGAGAGAGGCTGAGAGTGTTCGAACAGTCTTGACTGCGAACAATTAGTTTCTTGTTTTTGATCGATGTGAACCTGTGATGCCTTGAGGTTGGGATGGCTGCAAGGCTGGCTGAGAGTGTTTTATGAGGAGTTGAAGGGAATCTACATGATATGTCATTGAGGACATTGTAATCATGTGATGATTATGTTTTGTTGTTGCCTGTATTCTCCAGATGGACAAGATGTAAACTCCTGAAGAGCATAGCTTTGGTTATGTATTGTAATCCTTTTTGTTACTGAATAATACATGTGAGCTGAATATTTTGGAGGTTGGGGTTTTTTACCCAAAAGGGTTTTCCCCACGTAAATTTGTGTCTCCATATGTTTGTCTTTCATGTTGCTTGATTTTTTATCTTGAATCTATGCTTGTGTTGAATCTGTTATAAGTTTAGCATTTACTTTTCTCAAAGGATCAATGGGGGATTTACTGTGCCTGTTTCCACTTCATGGCATATTTGTTTGTCTTTAAAGTGATAAAAATGAAAATCACTAAGGCATTGCTATCTTAGATGTCCATTCTATGATGACAGACCGACTCCTTATCCCTAACAAGTGGTATCGAAGTTGGTTGGATGAGGTCAAGGCTTGATGATACCAACAAGTGGTGTCAAAGCCTTATCTTGGTTACTAAATTTTTGGGTATTTCTCCTGTGATGATTTCTTAGCCTGGAAAGCTTGAGGAAATCTGGAGAAATTGGTTGGTGATTGATCCTTTGATGAGTGGAAGTTGCTTCTTTGATTCAACATGTAGGTTTAAAAGATGTTGGAGTTGACTGGATTTGATCATATTGTTGCAATATGGTTTGAGGCTCTTGGCTTGCATAAAATGTTCCTGATGCAAGGAGCGTGAGGTATGCTTCTAGTTGTATTGCAGTGAAGCATGGTTTCATACTGGGTGTCTGTGTGAAAGGCTCCCTGGTGGTATGGAGTTGCTTGTGTTGTTCAGCCATGGAGTATTGTTCTTGTGCTGGGTGTTCTGACTTATGACTGAAGGCGGTTTCTTTGTTGCTTTGATTGCATGGAGGCTATGAAGTTGATCTTGGTAGTCTGCAACTTCTGAATAGCCTAGCTCTCTCATATGCTTGAGCATGGTTGTAGGTTTTGGAACTAGTCTGAAATGGACCTGTTGTTCCTACTTACCTGTTTCTTGCACTCGCATGGTTCAGATTCATGTCTTTGGCTCTAAAGGTTTTGTGTAGATTTTTCTAAAATGTTTATGATGCATATTCATGTTTCTTTTCATTGTTCTGGTTAACCATGATGGTTGTGTGTAGACTCCTGAGTCATCCAAATGAGCAGTGAATATGGAGATGTGTGGGTGTTTTATAAACACTATGGTTTTGCAGGTTTTACATAGTCAAGAAAAACTTGTGGTGTGTGGAGCTGTTGTTCAACTATTTTCTAGACCCTGGCTTCTGGGGTGTGACTAGATGAGATAGTTGTAGTTCAACATGGTTTGAGGAGGTGTGATGTCTTCTCTGCATGGGAGTGTTGGTGTGAGTTTCTCTTTCAACATTCTTGTGGTGTGCTTGTTGGTTTCCTAGACTATGGTGCTTGAGTTGTGAATGTTATTGGCAAATCGGATCTATTGCTAATCTGGTGTTTGAGTCATGTTTTCTACGTGGGTTGCTTGCTTTGATTATCTTAGTTTTGCAGTTTCTAGTGTGATGATAGATTTGCAGGGTTTTTCATTGAAGTGGATCTACGAGTTGTGCATCTTTGTGGGCTATCTTTACCTACATGTTTGTCATGAGTCAACTCAGAAGTGGACTATCATTATCCATGATATTGCTTCTGTGTTGGTGCAAATCTGTTAGCTGACCTTGTTTGTGGTCACTTGTGCATTGGTGTGGCTATTTTGAGATAAGAGGATGGACAACATTTGAGTACTTGAATAGTCAGTGGCAGGGACCTGTAGCATCTGAATCATGATGTCATGGAGAGCTTGATACATTGGCTAGTGTAAGCTTTTGATAGTGATGGGGTGGTCGGTCATGGTGCTTGGAAAGCTCAGTGTCATAGTTCAGTGGGAGCTTTAGCAGTGACTCTGGATTGATCACTTGGTGGTGAATGATCTTCTTTGGTGTTGCAAGATGCTTCTTGACGACTCTTAGATCCTGTTGTTGTAGAAGAGTTATTTTGCATCTTCATGGTCACTATTTGAAGATGTGCAACATCTTGGAGCCATGGAAGACATTGGTTGTTTTTGGCTGAGATGTTGGTAGTGCTTGATAGGTGATGTTGGTTTAGAGTTTGTTTGCTTTATGTCATGGCATACTCTTGCTTATACATTAGAGTTTTGGCATGTTGCTTTGCTCTTGAGACCATGGCTTGTTCACTTGAAGCATGGTATCTCCTAATGGAGATGTGTAGATCATGATGTCATGATAAGTTCCTATCCTAGGTTTTGGAGCTTTGACAGTGGTTCGGGGTTTCTCTTTGTTTTGAGTACATTGGTCATATGCTGGAGGACTTCATGTTTATTGCAGTGATGCAGGTTGGAGTTAGCATCAGATGACAGGTTGCTGGTGCTCATGGATGCATGGAGAATAAGGTGAGGCTGGAATTCTTTTGAGAATGTTGTTATTACAGCTGAAAGTCTGAGTAGCCTACAACTTGGTTGAACGTGAGTTCAACAGAGACCGTGAAGGAAATTGCTCTTGGGTAAGTCACGGTGACTTGTATATCTTGGAGGAGCATCTTTTCTTTTCTTCTTGGTCTGCTCAATAGTAAAGTTTATTTGAAAGGTATTCACCCATTATATCTTTCAGATGTGTGTTATACTTGCTTTCATGATATGAATCTTGAGTTGTTTTGAGATTCTGGAGGATTCATAATGAAAGGTAGACAACATTGTGTATCTCCTTTTGCTTTTGAGGATTGATAGGAGATGGTTAATATGGGTGAGTCTGATCTTCTTTGAGGTGCTTACATCCATGGAGTTTTTGGGTGTTGTTATTACTTTTCCCTTTGGGATGTGAAGAAGATCTCTCTTGACACAGCTGGCATTTAGAAATGTATGTAGGAGGATGCTACATGTTATGATTTGTTGTTTCTCTCTAATCTGGTTTTTTCTTCCTGAATGTTCTTGACTTTAGATGTGAGATGTCTTTGTAGAGCTAGGTTGATCACTATTTTTCTGTGATCTTGTGTTGCCACTTGGGTGATGACACGAAGGTTCCTATGCTCTCTTCTTCAGTCAGATATGGAACCTTGGAAGAACTGTGAAAGATTGATGAGAGAAATGTTCCTTGCAGCAGGAGGTTGCAGGTCATGCATATCAGTGTAGGTGTTCATCGTAACTACATGGTTACTCATTTCTAGGTGTAGGGATTGGTGGACTTGGTATGCTTGGATCATGTGTGATGGTGCTATGTTTGCATTCATCTAGACAGTACCCTTGCAGTGGGAGTATCTGGATGTGTTTGGTCTTTTTTAACTAGTTGATGCATGGTGCTTGTTCTTACTTGCTGATGGGTGGTTATGTGATGGCGTGAGTTTACTAATGTACATATCTTTGAGGTATGGGTGATTGGATGGTTTTAGCATGAGTTGTGGGTGTTGGTTTTCAATCACGTGGGTTTTATCAGTTGGATGAGGGCAGTCAATTTTGTGGTTGTTGTTCTAGCTGATGGTTTCTTGTTCTAGAGAATGGTTTATGTGTTTGTGTTGTGCTTTGCTACTTTTTTTTTGGTGCCTTTATCACCTAAAGGATCAAAAGCTTGTGTTCCTAAGACTGGTGCTTTTTTGCCTTCGTGTGTTCCTGTGTTTGGAGTTGTTGCCTAAGATGGTGGACATTTTTGATGTCATTGTAGGGGTCTTGGTTGGAGCATGGAAGCTTGGTGTTGGTCCTTGTTTTGGTGTTTGAAGGAAGCCTAAAATTCTTCGGCAAGTGGGAGATTGTTGGGAAATTATGCCTCAACTTTCTGGCTTGTTTCTTCTTGAACTTAGGCATTTTCTTCCTAATTCTACCATTTACTGCTTTACCGTGGCAGTCTAGCTTGGTCTTGGCGGTACCATGGTGTTTGTGTGGCGGTTATCACCTTACTGCGTGCGGTGAGTTCACTCACCACGATGGCATGGTAAGGACACCTGTAGCCTGCGTTGGTGGTTATCGCCTTACTGTGTGCATTGAGTTCTCTCACCGCGGTGGCACGGTAAGGCCGCCAGCGGCCTAGCTTAGCAGTTACCTCCATACCGCAGGCGGTGGTCCCTCTCACCGTGATGTCCGCGGTGAGACCACCAGCGGTGGGCTCGGCGATTACCACCATACCACAGGCAGTGGTTCCTCTCACCGCGGTGAGATTGCCAATGGTCGGCCTGGCGGTTACCGCCCTACTGCGGGGTGGTCTGGCGGCCCTCGTGGTAGCGTGTTGTGATTGCCAACAGTTTGCTCGACAGATACCGCTACACCGCGTTAAGGCACGGTTGACTCGGCAGTAGCACGAGATAGTTGAGGGTGAGCTCACTGCCATACCACGAGGCAACTTGGATAGGGGTGTGGTAGTGCGCTGGAGACAAGATGCAAGCTCGGATGGCCTTACTGCCATACTGTGAGGCGAGTCGAATGGGGTAGCGGTAGTGTGGGGAAGACAAGGCTGAGCTCGGGTGAGCTTACCATTGTACCGCGACTGGGTCAAAGGAGCTCGGCGGTTGATCGATAAGAGCTTGAATGAGCTCAAAACTCGATTGACTGGGTTGGATAGGTTTCACCGACTATCAGAAGCAGCGAAAAAATTATTTGGTGACACGTGGCAAGTTATTTGAGATCTCATTGGTTGAATGATTATTTTTTGATGTGCGATTGAGCTGCATTATTAAATGGAGGTTGATGGATATGTCTAAGACCAATTTAATGTTGTGCGGCTTGATGCTTGTTGATTATGCTGTGCACATTATCAGGGAATAGTCGAAGCTTGTAGGTAGGATAATTTATTATCCTGATGATCGTTGCTAGTAGGGATGGGCTAAACAAGTAAGCACACGGTATAATAATTCTTGTGTGCAGCTCGATCGGATTGGATGAGTGATTAGAGAGAGGCTGAGAGTGTTCGAACAATCTTGACTGTGAACACTTAGGTTTAAGTTTCTGATCGATGTGAACCTATGATTCCTTGAGGCTGGGATGGCTGCAAGGTTGGATGAGAGTATTTTCTAAGGAGTTGAAGGGAATCTACATGATATGTCATTGAGGACATTGTAATCATGTGATGATTTTGTTTTGTTGTTTCCTGTATTCTCCAGATGGACAAGATGTAAACTCCTAAAGAGCATAGCTCTGGTTATGTATTGTAATCCTTTTTGTTATTGAATAATACATGTGAGCTGAATGTTTTGGAGGGTGGGGTTTTTTACCTGAAAGGGTTTTCCCCACGTAAATCTGTGTGTCCATATGTTTTTCTTTCATGTTGCTTGATTTTGTATCTTGAATCTATGCTTGTGTTGAATCTATTATAAGTTTAGCATTTACTTTTCTCAGAGGATCAATGGGGGATTTATTGTGCCTATTTGCGCTTTATGGCATAGTTGTTTGTGTCTTTAAAGTGATAAAAATGAAAATCACTAAGGCACTGCTGTCTTAGATGTTCATTATATGATGATAGACCGAATCCTTATCCCCAACACCCTTGGTGTCATCACTTTACCTATCATTGTTGGAGTGGTCACACTGCAAACTCCTATTCATGTCACGCCCTATGACCTTTCTTATAATCTCCTCTTGGGTAGACCATGTCCATACATGAGTTGCATGCGGTACCCTCGAACCTTCATCGCAAAATGAAATATGTCTATGCTAACAAATTTTATAACATTTACATAGATCTTGAGCCTGAAAGTTTCCTACAACTTAAAAAGGGCACATCAAGTCCCCTCAACACTTTGATTCCTACCTCCAACATCACCCCTTCTGAGATGAATCAACCAAAAGACACATCCAAGTTTAACTTACTTGGTGATGATTGGGGATCGTTAGAATTTACACCTTCATTTATGGGTGAGTGTATTATTACACGAAAAGAGGATGATAAACAAGTACAAGAAACAATCCTCTCTACCCAAAATGAAGATCCTCCCCATGCCTCTACCTCATCTCTTTTGGAAGAAAATTCTACATATACAACCAATTTTCATGAGATAGATTATCAACAACCCCCTAATCCATAGGAAATGGAAAGACTTTATGGGCATGGTTATGACCTTGTAGAACAATTAGGCTACAATGGTAAAGGATGTGGAAAACATGAACAAGACATTCGTGTTCCCATTGAACCTAATACACAAGGAACTAAGACTGGTCTAGGGTTTTCCTTTTCTAGAATTACAAAAGCCAATCAAAGACCTTCCCTCAATATAAACACTATTATCTACACCCCAAGCACCAATCTCATGCTCAAGCATCCTGAATTCCTTGATATGGATTCTCCCCTATTCACCTATGTTCATGATGATGAAGATTTGAAACACTTTTTAGGTGCTTCAGATAGGACTTCTCGCTCCAAGAAAAGTGCCTCTTGTGCTATGATAAGTTATGAGCTCAACATCAATAACATTGATGAATGCCCCACAAGCATGGAACTCTATGATCTTGACATTCCTAAATCAAATGCACTCCCTTGAGGGGATACCCTTGACATTCCAATGGAAATTGATGATAAGGATAAATTCATTAAAATTGGGAAGTGCCTTGACAATGAAGAACAAGAAGATCTTGCTACCTTGCTTCACACCTTTCCTGAACTCTTTGCTTGGACATATTATGATAAGCCTGGAATAGATTTGAAGATCATCACCCACAACATTGTTCTTGCTGAAAATGTTAAGCCCGTTCACTAGAAGATACACAAGATGAACCCTAAGATAGCCTTGCATGTTAAAGGAGAACTCAAAAATCTCCTTTTCATAGGTTTCATTCCCCCTATCAATTATTCTCCTTGGATATCAAACATTGTCACAATTGCTAAACCTGATAATCATGTTAGGATGTGTACAAATTTTCGAGACTTGAACAAAGCCTCTTTAAAAGATGACTTTCCTCTTCCTAACATTGACATGATCGCGGATTCCACCACTGGACATGCTTTGCTATCCTTTATGGATGGATTTTCGGGTTATAATCAAATCTTCATCGACCCATAAGATCAATACAAGATTGCCTTCACATCCGCATGGGGAACATTTTGTTGGGTTATGATGCCTTTTGGCTTGAAGAACGCTGGCGCTACTTATCAATGGGAAATGACCTTAATCTTCCATGATTACATCCATATTCATAACATCTTAGAAGATTATGTTGATGAAATTCTAGCTAAATCCTTAACCCACCAAGATAATGTGAATGTCCTTTGATAAATCTTCGAGCGCATGCACAATTATAACATGCGCTTAAATCCCAAAATGTGTTTCTTTGGCATAGATAGCGGTAAAATTTTAGGGTTTATCATATCTCATAGAGGAATTGAGGTGGACACGAAAAATATTGATGCTATAATTAACATGCCACCTCCTCACAACATCTCCCAATTGTTTACATTACAAGGAAGGATTCAAGCCATCCATCGTTTTGTTGCATCCCTAGCCGATCGTACATTACCTTTTACACACCTTCTCAAAAAGGATGTAACCTTTGATTGGAATGAAGATTGTAAACGGGCCTTCTAGAGTTTGAAAGAGTATCTTGCAACTCCACCTTTTTTACAACATGCTATCCCAAACAAACCTTTCATCCTTTATATCACCACTTCTACCCATGCTTTGGCTGCCTTATTGGCTCAACAAGACAACAATAGTAAAGAGCATCTTGTTTATTACATTAGTAGAACTCTCATAGATTATGAGACCCACTATACACCAATCGAAAAACAATGTTTGGCTCTTGTATTTTCTACTAGTAAGTTACGACATTACTTATTAAATGTTGAAGTACAAGTAATGACAAAGTTTGATCCTCTTCGATATCTTTTCAATAAAAAAAACCTTTCAGGATGCCTAGCTAAATGGGTTATGTTGTCAGCTAAGTTTGACCTTACATTTATTTCTGAAAAAGTAATAAAAGGCCAAGCCTTAACTGACCATTTAGCTAATGCTCCTTCTCCTTTAGCATTACCTACCGATGACTCATTTCTCGATGATAGTGTGTTTACCATAGAACTTCCTACATGGGAATTGTACTTTGATGGATCCAAGTGTTGAACAGGCTCTGGTGCTAGAGTTATATTAATTCTGCCTATTGGTAAGCCTATTCACTTGTCCTAATACCTCAATTTCCTATGTATAAATAACATGTCTAAGTATGAAGTGTTAATCACTGGATTGCATGTTGCCTTAGTCATGGGAATTAAAGATATCAAAATCTATGGTGATTCACAATTAGTGATTAAACAAATTAATGGTCTCTATCAAACTAAACATGACAAACTCTCACAATATAAGGATCTTGTTCTATCTTTGTTAGAGTAGTTTGACTCGTTCACCATTGATAACATACCTTGTAAAGATAATCGACATGCGGGTGCAATGGCTAGCGCAGCTTCTCTTATCTCCCCTACCGATCCTTCCAAAAAAGTCATGTTTACTATTCACCCCATCATGAAACATTCCATCAGCGATAAACCTAATGATGTCCTTCCAACCTTTCCTGATAATTCATGTGAATGGTATGATGCCATTTATAACTATTTAAAAGATGGTACCATTCCTGAACCCACAACCAAAAATACCCGCATTCGCCTTAAAAAGTTAGCCACTAAGTAAATAATCCTTGCTAGTACATTGTATAGAAGATCTTTTAATGGCATTCTTTTGCGATGTCTCAAGGATGTTGAAACTCAGATTGCCCTCGAACAAGCCCACTCTGGCACTTGTGGAGGTCATTTTGGAGGAAAAACCTTAGTGCAAAAGCTCCTTCGCATGGGTTATTACTAGAAGAACATGGAAAAAGATTGCTATGAGTATGTTAAGCGATGTCATAAATGCCAAGAACATAGCAATTTGATCCATACTCCTGCTTCTGAGCTCCATGCCCAAATCCCTATTTGGTCGTTTGATGTGTGGGGATTGGACCTCATTGGAAAAATATCACTTCCTTCCATTGGACATATGATCATCATTACCGCTATTGACTATTTCACCAAATGGGTAGAGGTTATCCCTCTCTGGTCTACAACTACTGATGTGATATGCCATTTCTTATTAGAACACATCATCACTCACTTTGGCCTTCCCTCCGTGTTAGTCTCAAATAATGGCACACCATTTAAATATAATGATGTGAAGAAGTTTCTTGAGACCTTTCATGTTCAACACCACTTTTTCCACACCTTATTACCCCCAGTCTAATGGTCAAGCCAAAAAAACTAACAAAATCCTCGAATAAATCCTCTGAAAAATTGTTAATCTCAACCAAAAAGATTGGCATACGCAATTGCAATATGCGTTGTGGGCCTATCGCACCACTGTTCACTCTTTTACGGGAAATACACCTTTCAACCTTGTTTATGGTACTGAGGCTATTATCCTTTTAGAGTTAGAAATCCCCACCTTGCGGATTGCTCTCCAAGGGCTTATTGATAATGAATCCTATCAGCAACAATGATTGCATCAACTTGAAATGCTCGAAAAACAACACATTAATGCTCTCGAACATCTTCAAGCTTATTCTAAACAAATACAACGTAAGCATGATAGTGGTGTCATTCCTCGGATATTTAATAAAGGTGACTTGGTTTTGTATGAAAATCAGTGGAACACTACCGCTGACTATTTTGACAAAGGCAAGTTCAGTCCTAATTGGTTCGACCCCTATGTGGTTGATACGAATTATGGCTCTAGTACTTATACCTTAACCAAGTGCAATGAAACTCCTCTTAAAGACCCCATTAATGTCGCACATTTGTGTTTGTATTATGTCTAATCCAATTTTGAATATTATGAATTATAGAGCAGTGTTGTTAAAGCTATTAGGCTCTATCCTATATGCTTTCTAATTGCTTTGTTCTTGACAAATAATTATGCATGTGTCTTGAACACTAAAGTGATTATTTAATTCATTTTTTATAATTACTTTAGATTTCATACTATTCAATATTCCCTCCTATGTGTTATGTTGCTTTAACATCATAAGTGCATAACATACTTCCACTTTCTATTGTATCTAAGATAACTCTAAACATGTTTTAATTAGATCACATAAATTTTGTTAAATCATGTTGCCATTAATTAAATACTCTCACAAAGGCTATTTAATTAATCACATTGTCATTTAACATTCACACATTAAATTACACCATATAAAATACAAATGCATATATATGCATATCTCAAAAGTCTTTTGTACATATCATCATAATATGCAGTGTCAGTGAGGAGTATGATTACTAGATCCCTCGGGATCTGGTACTCATGCAACATCAGTAGTAGGTCATCGGGAGACAGTCGTGCGTGATCGTGATCCGCTACATCTGAGCGTGAACTCCATCCTCTCCATCTTTTCAAGTGTCACTCATTTCTCCCCTGCTATCTGATCCCTCTCTGCCTATAGTCTTGCTACCTCTCTCTCCAGTCTCTCCACCTCTATCGAGGTCTAAGATGACTATGCCTGTGGTATAGTACTGACTTGGCGAATCTATCTCCTCAACCCCTCGTATGCTAACCATAATCTCAGGAAGGTTCTTAGAACCTTTGGATCTCACTCCACAATCGATGGGGGAAAGTACTCAAATTCCACCTCCTCATTGTCGAAAGATGTGGGCATTATCTCTGCAGTAGCCTGACGGTATAGATCCCGCCAATCCTTTGTGAGCCCTGCAAGATAGAAACAAAATATAATTAGTACACATCATGATCTATATATATGCATCAAAGAATACATCAAAGAATAAAATACATGTAGCAAAATTAAAATATCATCACCTATATCTCTGGTGGGATGATCTATATCAACCTCATCCTATGCAGGGGGCATGGATGATGTGCTTACCTCTCCTCGGCTATGAGTATTGGTGCCTGTCATTGCTGTTGTCTGGGATCTAGTCATATGGATGGGTGAAGCCCCTCCCCAATCATATCAGTCCCCAATTGCTGCCTCATCACTCTCACTAACTAGTGGTCCCTCCTCCTGATCACTCTCACATATGCTCTCTAAATTATCTAATCTCTTCAATTCTACTCTAATTCATCATGCAAGTATGCTAATGTTGTTTTAGTGTGCTTTTTATAAGGCCCTGGACACTTTAGGACCCTTTTGGGACACTTCGCGAAGAAACGGGGCACTTTGTGAAGAAAAGGGACACTTTGCAAACAAAAGGGACACTTTGCGAAAAAAGGGACACTTGGAAAAAAAAAAATCAGGATCCTAAATTGACCTATATATGCATCAAATTCATCCCATAATTTAAAAATCTCAAAGCATAGGCTCCAGAATCGACTCACCTCATGTTGTCGCTCATCATTGGCCACTGATCACACAATACGTCTAGTCTCACCGGTGTGAATCCATGTGTGCTCGACATCTTTCATTCTCTCCTCGTCACTCTCCAACACTACACAAGGCAAATGAGCAAGTAAGTGAAAATTTACTCCATTTTCCTTCCTTTTACTCTATTTCACTTTTTTATATGTGCACATTGTGCGTTTACCATATTAGACCTTTTAGTGTGCTTATTTCCTCAAATCAACATACCAGGTGCTAGTGAGCTCCATTTTTGATGTCATTTGTTGTGTCAGAATCATATCTCCACGCCCTACATCATCCCTCCCCTATCATTATGTGGCATGGTACTTGGAAATTCCCTCCAATATGCATGTCCTTATTCAACATGGTTAGATTGCTACCTTGATTCCACCTTCGTAAAGCAAGTAGAATCAAGGGGGGGCATACATCTACCCTCAAATTTGATCTCTAGGGATTAGATAAGAGGATTTTTAGGACTTCTAATGAATATTTGTTGCATGATGTGGTTTTGTAGATAACTACATAGGGGGCTTCATTCTCCCACCTTTTTAAATTAGTATCCTTTTATGAAAATAAAGTGCATTGTTTGCTTAGAGTCCTTTAGCTTACATATGCACATAGAGTCATATGGGCGTTAAAGTGGGAGCTAAATGTGTCACCAAAAATTGTATACCTTTGAAGAAAAGGACAATTTTGTGCTCGTTTTGGTCCTACTTTAGGTCCCCTTTCATCAAACATCACCTTAAAACAATATTTATAGGCCCCTAAGGTTCGTTATTTTTTACTTTGAGGCCTATTATACCTAAGGAATCATTCAACCCCCGACAAACAACATCAAAAATATTCAAAAACCAGTAATGCCACTTCAAAATCCCTTAGTGGGACTAGGTCGCCCAAGTTGGCAACCTAGTCCTTTTTGAGGATTTTTGTATTTTTAAGTGGGAAAATGTATATCTTGTTAAAAACTCTCGATGGTTGTCGGCCTCTTAGGTCAAAATTATTGACAATTAGGTCTTGTTGCTTATAAATACTTGTTTTTAGGTCATTTTCAAAACTTTTTTTTTATCATTTTTCACAAGCAACTTCAAGAGTCAAGAGCAAAACATATTCCTCAAGAAGTTTCATCTCTCTCTCACAACAAAGTTGAAGCTTTTGGACAACAAGCTAGGGGTTTTGCAGGTCTTCAAGCTCACTCCACATCCAAGAACACACATTGTCAAAGGTTGGTGATAGATGCCTATGGAGATTCATGGAGAAATATAGGTTGAGGAGGTGCAACTAGCCACAAAATCACATCTAAAGACTGTTTTCAAAGTGACTCCATCTTTATTTTCAGCCCATCTTCAGATTTGAGGTTTGCATCCCATTTGCATTCCTTTTAACATACATTTGTAATGTTGTAGGGTTTATAGGATTGAAGTCTTGCATCATTCCAAATCTTTTGCATGCATCTTATTCTACCACAATAGAATAGGGTTTTGTCTTATTTTTTAGGCTTTCCTAGTCCTAGACACTTAGGGCAAGAGTTTATGAAGATTTTCTATCTCTTTACAAGTTTAAATGCAAACTAGGGGTTTGACCAAGGAAAACCCCACATTAAAAACCCAAATATATTATACATTTTGTAGGTTATTTTGCAAGTCTAAGTTTGAATTCCCGTGAAGAAGAAAAATACAGATCATAGGCCTCCATGTCCACTTTCAGTTTTCCAAAAAAGTTGAAAGGGACTAGGTCGCCCATAATGGTGGCCTAGTCCCACGAGAGGTTCTTGACAAATAAATTTGCAGATTTGAGTACCCAGTTGGCTAAAATGAAGTTTGGAGTAGTTTGCCTAAAAAGGGACTAGGTCGCCCCGCTTGGCGTAAGTGTTCCTGTTGACTCAAAACTCAGATTTTCCAGGTTTTTAGTGGCTTTCACAATCTCTACTCCAGCCCTCTT
The DNA here is from genome assembly GCA_007115665.2 of Sequoiadendron giganteum. Taxonomy (NCBI): domain Eukaryota; kingdom Viridiplantae; phylum Streptophyta; class Pinopsida; order Cupressales; family Cupressaceae; genus Sequoiadendron; species Sequoiadendron giganteum. The sequence continues at coordinate 842,118,210 of CM021102.1, forward strand.
CAGTTTCTAGGTGCACTTGTTTGATTTGTTAGGTTAGTTTGTTTCATATTGCCTTTATTTTATCATTGTTGTATTACATCATGTGTTTTCCAGCAACATAACTTTCATTTCATTACATGCAATAGTTAGCTTCATTTACAAGATTTTAGCAGTTAGCACATTTCAACACATATTAAATCCCTAGTATTGAATGAATCACAAGATTTAATGCTCTCACACAAAGGAAAGTCCCCTTCCTTCTAGGTGAAAACCTTAGAAAGTTGTAGGGGACTCACTCCTTTACCCCACCCAAAAGCATTAAATTTTATGGTTCAAGGTCACAACAATATGTATCTAGTAGTTTTTGGATCACACTCTAAACTTGATCTCACCTTACATCAAAAATTAACAAAAAAATCAATAGTATCATGTGAAATAAAAATAATAATGATAAATAAAGTTTAATTGTCAAAAATATATAAATATGAACATTCTAGATCACTTCTTTATGTATTAGTAAATTTTATAGATGAGATCCATGCATATTAGTTCACATCTACGACTATACACATCATACATTAATTTCGTATTTTAATCATTTTTTGAAAGTGAATAAAATTACAAAAAATATAGAAATTGATGCTTAATGCCTTCAAATGGTTGTTGGCATCTATCTAGGCACACAATCTCTTAATGAATCTTGTCTTAATGATGAACCATGGTGTTGTGGTAGAAAATCTCTCTCTAGTGGGCGATAGAGCAAATGACTTGTACATTTCAACCTCTACCCTTCTATATATAGCTAAGGTGTATATGAACCTCTATATTAATTTTGTATCCCAATAAAAAATACAAGACAATAATATTCATGATGATTAAACATTAAATAGCAATGTCATGAGATATGGACACATTTTTCAGCAAATTATATGGTGGCGTATTTATTATGGTGCTTAGTTTTCTAACAACATTTATGTCTTATATAGATACACTAGACATTATATTTACTAATTATTTTCACAAATATTGACATCCTCTTCACATTATTTCATTTATTTTCCTAGGTTATTCACTACTATATCTATCACCCTAGGTGACTAGGCTATCGTTTGACTATTCCATGTGCGTTCACTCTCCAATATTTAAATGATTATCATGTGTGTTATTCACCTAGTTTACATCCTATAAAACATGTTTCATTGTAATTATAAGGTTCATCCTTATCAACTATTGCTTGGTTTTCCTTATCAATATGAGAAAACCTTTGGGGCTATCTCATATCCTTGGTTGTGTGCGCTCATATTCTTACCTCATACTTATTGCTTTGCATGCTTGTTGCTCCTTAAGCAATGTCATCTATTGTTATTTATTATGTGCTTATTGTGCCTTACATGATGTTACCTACTAATATCTAATGTGCCTTATACAATGTCATATTTTATAATATTAAATTTTTAAACTTACATGAGATTATTATTTTCCTCTCACCTCCAATACCTTGTGTCCTTTGTAGACAACCAATTGGAGGGGGCACGTATTAGACTCACTAATGTTTCTTTATGGTTATTATCACACTGATGCATTTATAAAAAATAAGATTATCTTTTGGTAGTAGATAAAGCTTTATCATAATATCTAGAGAGTACACTCTTGCTTAGTTGGAGACATTATAATGTTATCGATGAAGTCAAATCCTATTCATCATAGTTGGAGTCCTTCGATGCCTTATTCACTTGGTCAAAGTCCTTTTTCTTGGTGGATTAATACTACTTTCCACTAAGTTGATTGCATTGTAGCTCATCTCCAAAAAGTGATAATCTTTAAATCTACCATTCACTACTTTGGTTTAGGTATGTGAGTGCAAAATTAATGCAAATCATTTATGCGCTTGCAAATACGAACCTTAGAAATTTAAAATTCAAAAGCTTGCGAACATTTTCACTAGTAGTTGTGAGTTTACTAAAGTGAAAATTATTACAAATTACTTGCTAGGGTGACGTATTTAAGGACTAGCCCTAATTCATTTAAATAATTCTTAGAATGTAAAAGGAATAAATAGGTCAAAGAGTTAAAGGAAAAACCAATTATCCATTGTCTACTCATGACGTCATTCTAGAAGCATATTGCATGTTTGCTTGTCATCCTCAATTTTGATTCATCCTCATTGAATCATTCCACATAGGGGTCTCACTAAACAAACCATAACTTTCACGTTTAGCAAATTCCCTAAAGATGTTTGCAAATACCCTTTATTCCTTACTAAATTTAGAGCACATGAAAAAAGACAAACAAATTTTAATCATCAATTTTGAGCAAAATTAGATTCATAAATTACTAGTTCTACGTAAAAGTTCAAATATGCACTCAAGAAAGTGAACCAAGAAAGTGTAGAGTCAAATTTCTAGATCATAAATAATTGTATGATAGATTATTCAATTTTGATGTCATAAAAAATAAACATTTAACATATATATCATTATATCTACATTAAATCCAAAACTAAATACCTTCACATTCAACAAAATTCATTTTTACATATATTATATTATCTAATATCAATCTCAACTCTTTGATTTAAATTTTAATTCTTTTATCTAAATGGTTTTCTTTTCCATCTTTCAATTCATAAATGAACCATATTTTAAAATTTACCAATGCAACTGCAACTATGATTTTAGTTTTCCAGTTTAAAGACTTGAAAACAAAGTATCTTAGCAGGAAGTGTTTGTCTCAACATGGAATTATTTCATCTTTCTTAATATTGAAGCCCGTCATGTCTTGAGTGATTCTGAAGGAAATTGAATTTTATTGTGCCTTCTCTGCTTCTGGAACAGGAAATGTGTTGGGTTCTTCTATGGTCTTCATACTATAGTTTATGGAGCTAAAGATATTTTTCAGCACTAAACTCTGTTTGTCTATTGCTATTGATGCTTCTGGCTGTTCCTTGTCTTGTCTTTGGCTTTTCTGAAATAGTCTCTTGTTTCATCGGGTCATGATCTTATATTAGTTCATTGTAGCGTATTATTTTTCTTCTTCAACTACTAATTAGTAGTTACAATTCTTTGTAATCTTATTTAATTCAATAAAAAAAAGTGTTCAACATCCCTCTTTTAACTATTATTTCTTGTCAACACATTCTTGTAAAATGTGTCTATCTAAGCTGCTTGTCAGCATGATACTGTCATTTATTTATTTAATCCAATATCAAAAAACTTTTTCTGCTTTGCAGTGAAAATGTAGACAAGAGAACTGATTATGTTCAGTTTGTACTTTGCATGCAATACAAAATTTGCAAACCTGGAATTTCAAATCAACTCTGCCTGTCAGTTGAACGGTGCACATTTCCTGACTGTTTTACTTGGTACTGTCTCTGTATTGTACCTTGGAAGAAGACTGACAGTGTATCTTTTTCAGTAAAATAATTTTATATTGGGAAAGTTGATCTCATACAGTGTCTGTTAGTCCTACAGCCTGTTTTACCTAAAATGTCCTTGGAAAATAGAGGCTAGAACTGTAAATAGAGGCTACATACCATCAAATTCGGGGCCTTGAAGAGTCCATTAATAGCTGATCTTGGAAAGCTTTTTTGAGACACGTTCCACAACACAGATTTATTATTAAGAGAGAAATGTTTATTACCTAGCTTATAGACGTGGAGTAGGTGGTTTTTTTAAATATCAGATCAAATTAGTCTATATTTATTTAGGTGTAAGGGATACATCTTAGTTTTAGGTTGTATTGGACAAGCTTATTCTAAATTATAGTGTAGAAAATCACAAATAAATTTATTTTTCTTCATATTTGAATGGATATTTTGAATTCAATTTGTAAAATCAGATTTACATAATTATATATATTTCAATATCTAAAGTCTATTAAAGAAATGTGTGTGATTTATTATTGTTTTTTGTATTTAAAGATGTTTATTTTCATGCATTTAGATTCAATAATCAGTACACTTCCATTGATGTACTAAAATGAATCTACACTACACATTCATCCTATAAGAATTTACATGTTTGAATCTTGTTTTTTTATCATTAACATGATGATAAAACCATCGTTTTTTTGGGGTTGATCTAGTAGAATTCCTTCCCTTATAAGCCAACAACTCTCTAAAGATATTTCTAAATATTGCTAATCGAAATAGTAGAGTAGATAGAGACAAATAAAGTAAATTAAATATAAGAAACATATAGACAACCACATCCCTACATGGATTACATAATAGACTCTACATCCACAAAAAGGCCTAGACCCATGAATTTGAGCCCTCATAGAATGTGCAGACTACAATCACATACAGTTAGTTTCAATCTCAAGACAACCACGATTTAGTGATCTATTAGTATTGTTTACTTTTCTTAAGTATAGAGCTAAGTACTTTCATTTATCACAATTACTTTTCATACTTTAGCATTTAATTATGTATTTACAATGTCCTTAACTTTCAAATACGTGATGTAGGTTAATTTATGCTTGTGGTTTAAGCTTAACAAAAGCTATTTTTCTTTACAATTTGGTGAACCCCTTTGATCTTAAATGACCTAACTTCATTGTTAGAGTTTCTCATCGCTATTAATGTTTTCAAAATTATTATTATTTATTTCACATCTTATTTACAGATCCGGTCTTCCTTTTTTATCTTTGTTCTTTATTAGTATATCATCATTTTAAAGTTTGGCGCTTATTTACATATCCTATATTTCATGCATCCATCTCATCCTTGTGTTGCCCCTAGAGTTTAAATTTTTACACTTGTTTTCAATATTGATATATTAAGAAATTTTATTGGATTGTTAAGTCTTAAAGTAATTTACATTATATCATCAACTTTGTGTATGTAAATATAGAAGGAATGTAATTGTTAACTATAAATTAATTATATTTAGGAAAATGTGTGCAAAATATATTTTATTATCAAAATTAATAATTCAAATAATAATAATTATGGTAAACAAACAACAAAATTGTTAACAATAATAGATATATTATTTTAAGAATAAATATATAATATCTTATTTTTTAGTAAATTTATGTTCTAAAATTTCACGTTGATGAATAATATTTCTAGATTTAATTGTGTTGGTGCTTTTGTTACCAACGTTTTGATCATACTCTGTGATCCAACTCTCTATTCTATTCTGATGATAAATTGTGAAATATGATCTAAACATTGATAACAAAAACACCAACACAATCACATTCAAAAACATATTATTCATCAGCAAAATAGATTATAAAAACTTAATATCATTAAATGATTCCACCTTGCTTACATCTTTTCAACATTTTACAGACTTGATTGGCTTTGCATTTGCATAGTCTTTGAAGCGACGTGAGTCCAGACATCGGCATTGATTACGTTCAATTTGTACTTTGCATGCAATATAAAATTTGCAGACCTAGGATTTCAAATCAAATCTGCCTGTCAGTTGAAAATTTGCTGACTGCTTTATATATTTTTATTGTGCTTCAAATTTGGAAAACTAATAGTTTCTCCCTCTTTTATAGTGGAAGAGTGAAACTCATTTTTGTTTTAGATATATGAATAAAATTACAATTTGGCATAGAGAAATAACACTTTTAATCTACAGCCTGTTTTACCTGGAAAGATTCCCAGCAGAACAGAGGCTGGAACACCGAGTAGTCAAATTCAAGGCCTGTCACTAGCAGGTGTTTGAAAGCTTTTTGAAACACGTTCCACAACACAGGTTTATTAGCCTCTTGCTTTGTAGATAATAAGTCCCTATCTTATAGATAATAAGTCGCTATCTTATAGATAATAAATCCATATCTTATAGATTTAGATTATGTGATTATTTTTAATATCAGATCAAATTAGTCTTTAAGAGATGTCAAACATATTGTCATATTCTAGATAGAACTCTGAAACTTGTCGGACACCAATAAGTTTTCTTGTGTGCCACTCGCCATCTCTTTGGTTCACACTCTTTATCCTTTCAAGGATAATGAAAAGATGTTGCTGTTCTCACTGGTTGGGAGCCAATAGATGACTCTACCTACATTAATGTTTGGGGGAAACCTGATGATCAAGACCCTCCTCTTCTTGGCATAGCCAAGACAACTTAATAGTGTTTCATGGCTTGAATCTTTTGTAATGGTTCTCTAGTTAGACTTGTGGGTGTGTGGTTTATCCCCCTCACTTTTTAAAAAAAATATTGTACTATTTTCTCTTTATTAATGCTTCTCTTTATTAATGCAAAGTTAAATAGAAAATATTCATTAAAAAAAAACGACATACTACCATGTGATTAAAACTAAAATTAGCATCTAGATGCAAGATATGCTATTGGAGGTATATTGCTTTGATGTTTAATTTAATGCATTTGATATATAAATTGACTTAAGTTTAAGTTTGTAGCATTGTAAATTGTCACTCATGACAATTTCACACTATGGTTTGCTCCCCTTAATTTATTGGACCTAATTAAGCTCCTAATTTCCTAAATTATGCATCATGTGGCCCAATTTAAAGCAGTTTTTGATCGTTCGCAAGCATATAACAAATGTTGTCATTTAATACTTTGTCCCCGACACTTAAAACCTTGCAAAATATGATAGGGACATTGGCACCTATGTCCCCCTATTTTGGCTCCAAATTCAAATTTGTTGGTTGTGACACTTTATTATTTGAAATTCAAATACTTAAAGTTAGCCATCGGGATCTAATTTTTGAGAAATTAGAATAATAGCATATAAATACCTAGTTATTGCATCATTTGAATGAGAATAGGAAAAAGGTAAACATTGAGAGAAAGTATTGTGATCAAAAGCATTATTCAGTAAATCAAGAGCAACCATTAGAGTCTTATTGCAGCAATTCAAGATCCAACATCATGTTCAATTTTATGTGTATTCATATTGCTTTGTGAAGGCTAACATTGTTGTAGGTCTCCAAGCATCCAAGCATTCAAGCATTCAAGTCAATCCATCGAGCATGATCCAGGATCCTTGAAGAGATGTGCATAACTTCAGTCCTTCAAGGAAGCCATTAAAGGGTGGTGAGTTGTAACATTTGGTTTATTCATCGTTTCCTTCCTTTCTATTATCAGTTTATCATTGACATTGCCATTGTGAAAGTGAAAACACTAACATGGGGTTTGAATGAGGCAAGCCCCTAAAATGGTACAACATTCTCCCTCTTTGTGAACGTGTCGGTTACAAGTTGAAGAAGATCAAAGGAAGATTGAAGAAACTTTGTTCTTTGTTGCATTCGAAACCCTAGTCCTTGACAACCCATGAAAATTCAATTACATAAATATCCATAAACGATCTAGACAATTTACAAAAGAGAAACGAAAATACAGATCCAACATTAGAGGACTACAAAAACAAATCTGAAAAAGCCCTAGTAGGACAATGACACCCTTAACAGGTCAGCGTCCTAAATTTTTTTGCTAAAATTTACACCACGGGTGCACAATATCCTCCCCTTTCTGATTCTAGTGTATGTTTCCTCTATGATATTCCAAATCTATTATTTCTACATAAAAGTGATAATTTGCATCATTAGAACAATTAGATCATTGCATTTCATAATTAGGTCATTTCTAGATTTGGTCCAGGGTAGGTTGGATCACCTTTCAGGTTGTAAGTCAGTCGCATGCCTTATCCTAATCTATCAAACCCACACTACCACATCAAATCTCTGATAAATGAATGAACCATTTGAAAAAGGTGTTTAAACCCTAAGGTCAAATATTAGGGTTTACCCTTTTCTATCTTTCAAAGTTTATGGATAAAAAATCTATAGATATCATTTTAGTTAGTATTGGTTTGATTTTTAGATTATTTGTTCAGAAATAAATTGAAGCTACAAACAATTTAATGTATGAGATATAAACAATGATACTTAAATTAAAATAGTAGAATATAATTGCTTCCTATAAAGAGATATATGAAAGTACAAGAAATAAAATAACATTAACAAATCTCACAATAACATGAATGTATAACATGTTAGAGGAGTGAAAACATATATAGAAAAGAGAGGAGATAAAACCAATCAATAAGAAAATAACTTCACCTACTCAAACATAGGCAATAATTATATTCATTAAAAATTTAATTGACTTTCATAATGACCCACTCACTACAACTAAGTAAATTAAAATTATTAAGAAAAATATAAAAACCTACACTAACACCCCACTTAAGCACAACTTAGGTGGGTGAAAAGATAGGTCCCAAGAAATGAAGCCTAATGAGTACCTATTTACAAAACAAATCCCCCCAAACGAAAAGAAGCCCCCAAGATTAGAGATAGAGTCCCTTCAAATAGATAGAGAAATTATTTTCCTCTGGCCCAAAGTAGAGAGAGAAAATAAAGATTAAATATCTCCTGAAAGAAGTAAACTCTGTTAGAGTAAAGGTTTTAACTTAATTATGTTAATTAAGTTACCTTTATTCCTCTCTTAAGATTTCACTTTAGTTTGCATAATGTGACATTTAATAATTATATTAATTATTAAATGTCTTCCTATTCTAGGGTTACTTTTAGGTTTGCATGATCTCCTTTCTTAAGGATTGATCCATTGTATATTTCATTCATTCTCTTGATCTGATAATATAATCTCTCAATATTTTAGAGCTTCAAACCCTCATTTTCTTTTTCCTCCATTCTCTTTCCTGTGACAGGTATCCATTTGCATGCAGGTGTTCTTGGACTCTGAAGTTGGTTTTGGCAACTTCTACATGGTATTAGAGTGGACCTACTAGAGCCTATTCCTGTTTGAAGAATTTGGAGCTATGAAGGTTGGATCAGGCATTCACAGTTTTACAGGGTGATTTTCTGTGGATCCGGGATACTTCATTTTTTGGGTTCACTTTGGGCCCAAACGGACCTCGCCGTTGGATTCGCAGTGTCCAAAAAGCCCCTAAATTAACTATTCATTCATCGATTTTGGTCACAGTTGATCAAGGAGGAAAAAAAAAGAAGCCCCAAGGTCGTATGGCCCTAGGGCATGACTTCCAAGGAGAAATTTTCAAAAAAATAAAAATAAAAATCAATTTTAAATTGATTTTTTTTAAGGTTTAAAAACAATTTTTGCACTTCCAAGTCTATTGGAAGTCATCGTCGCCCTGCAGCCAAGTGGCCACTAGTAGAGGCAACGGTTGCCAACCATTGCTATCGGTTCGCCACCTCCATTGGTCGGCCACCCAACCACCGTCGACGCTCAGCCTCTGTTGGCCAGCTACCAGATCTCAGCTGCTGCACCGCCCACATGCCACCACCACGCCACCCCTACGTCACCAGCCACCGGAGCACCACCAAGCCCCTCCAAAAAAAAATTCTTACCCACTTTCACTCAAACAGGCATATGGGTATGTGCAAGATCATGATGGGCCAAAAAGTGGCAATGAGAAAAAAATTACGTTTTGGATCGACTCAAAAGTGCGGAAATGCCGAGTTGACTTTTCTAGGTTTGGGTGTCAGTACATTTAGCCGAACCAAAACCCAAACCTAGTTTCTACAAATCAAATATCCGATCCAAATCGGATATCCAATTTGTGGAAACATTATATAAAAGCCAGTTGATTCTTATAACTTCATTTTTCACTGTTTGCACGTGGGCGCACAAGGAAAAGCGAAAATCCGATATCCGCTTCTATTAGATATCCAATTTCAAAGGTAAGTATTTGGTTTTTTAAATGTTTTAATCAATTTTTCAAGTAGATTCTCTTAATTTGAAGTAGTTTTTATGAAATTTTTATCAAAAATAGGGTTTTCTATTGGTTTTTATCAAAAATAGGGTTTTCTATTGATTTTTATCAAAAACTAGAGTTTACATTGAATTTTTATCTAAATGAATTTTGATTAAAAATTAGTGTTGTTGATGTATTTTAATAAAAAATTAGAGTTTGTTATAGATTAATGTGAAAAAGTAGGATTTTTATTAAAACCTAGGGTTTTTTTACAATAATTTCATTTATATTGTGTAATTTCAATTAGATTAATTAGTTTTTAATTTTAATCAGGTATTATGGCTAAGAATGAAAATCCACAAATGCCAAACGCTCCACCACCTCTGCAGTCAAATGTTCCACCACCTCTACAGCCACCAATTGAAGACTTAATTGGTGAAAATTTGGGGCAATTCAGGGGCATTTGTGAAGTTTATAAGACAATCCCTCGATTGAGAGATATGACAAACACATTGAAACAAATAATAAAAAATATAGAGACCCTCTCCACCCAACATAATTCCTTTCATTCGTGGCGAGAAGACATGAGGGAATATTATGGATGTGGATTGTCTTACGATGATGTGAAAGATCTCCAAATAACCAAAGCCCAAATAGCCTCTTTATTCATTGACCCCCGCACCAGTTTGCCAGTGAATGTGAATAAAACAAAACTTTCTATAAAATGGTGCATTCATAGGGACATTGTAGCTAACTTTTGGGATCGTTGGTGTATGGTTTTTGATAAACCACCGAACAATAATTTCGATATACCATTTTACTTTATTAAAAAATTATATGTTGAGTTTGTGTTAAGGCATCATGTCAATTACTTTGATATTAAACCCTTCAAGGGTGTCAGTGGAGGTATGCCCCAGGATAGACCAGGGGCAGTTAGGGTAGTCTCGCGCCCAAATGTTCCCCTTCCTCCCCTTCCTCCCCTTCCTTCGCCAACTCCAATATATCATCCAAAGATTATCCAGGATGCTGCCACACAAACTATTCAGGCTATTCACTCTTTGAGTGGTCATTTGGTTTTGCATTCTTCTACAGCAGCTCAGCCACATTCTGGTGATGTTGGTGAAGGCTCGAGTGCTGGTGCATCATCCTCCTCAGGTCCACATATTTGTGTGCCACATATTTGCACTATGTGCCACCAGATATGCTTGGGTCCTCTTGTACAGCCCGCTGAGCATCCTTTGGACACTTCTGATTATGACATCCATGATTTGGACATTATAGATCAGTCGTAGGGGAGTGGAGTGCACCCTACAGAGTCCTCTCCTGCTAGAGAGGGGGATGCTAGAATAGTGACACGGGTAAGATTTAAGTTGTAATTTCATAACTTGCATTTATTTTTAAATGAATATTAATAAGAGATAGTATCAAGTACTAATATTTATTTACATGGTCTATTTAACAGTTGATGTATGAGGAGGAGCTCACACGGGTGACTGATAGCACCCTTAGGGCCTTTTCATTTGGCTTGGACACACACACACAGTATATAGTTTTGCACTCACTCGTTTATATTTTATATTATATACTTGTTTGTCATTTGAATTGTCATTAATGAAATTATATAATAACTTATATGCTTATCTTATTTTCCTCTTGTAGCAAATACCTAGTGCGAGTGAGGTGCAGCCTCGTCTAGACTATGGAGGCGCAAAGTTAGATAAGCGGAAGGTAATTGAACTCAAATTGGATTGAATTAAGATTTTTAAGATCTTATATTGATTATACATACATCGACATAGATTGGTAGTTTCATGTGTACTTGTCAATTTTATGTACAGGCAATTATGAGCTAGACAGATTTATTGACAAAGGACACACCACCCAAAGGAGTAGGTATTGGAATACCTCAAAGAGTAGGTGTTGAAACACCTCAAGGAGGAGTTGTTGAAATACCTGAAGGAGATAAATAAAAAGATCAACCTAAAGAGGTATGTGTTTATTTTATTTTGTGTTTGGTAAATATGTTCCTGTAATGATCTAAAAATCTTGCAAGATTGAATTCAAATAGTTAGTTGTACCTGCAAGTTAATTTAAATAATCACAATAGAATGCATTAGAAATAATAAAGAAATAAATGGAAGAACTAGTAAGATCTCACCCATTTACTAACTCCATGTCTAACTTCTATTGCACCTTCTTAAGCTTCTTATTGATGATGAAATGCCCTCAAATTTGTGAGCACACTCTAAGATGTCTAATTTTAACAAAGCTATTTGAAGGATTTAAACTATTCACTATGCAAGATAGAAACTCAATCCTAAATGCAAGAAATAATGAATATCAAAGCCTAGATGAGAAGAATGCCTATAGTAAAAGTGTAAACAAATGATCATGGATCCGAAAATGAAATCAAGATTGTCATTTTATAGAAAATGCAATCTTAAATGGACGGACAAGATGAGAGATTGAGGAATACCCTAGAATCAAAGGTCAAGATTCAATAAGGCAACCTCAATTAGGGTTAGGGAAAAATACCCATAGGTGTAAATAAGATTTAATTAAATGAATTAAATCCAGACTGAATGTGACAGTGGAGATGAAATTAGTAAAAATCAGAAGACAAGAGGATGAGATTTTAGAAAATCAATAATTTTGGAAATTACTTGATTTGTAGAAGAATATTTCCCTTTTGAATTAAATTAATTCAAAATAGAAGATTTTGTGAGGTAATTAGTAATTGATTTTTGAAATTAATTACTAAATGAAGAATTAGTGAGATATTTTTAAATGATTTGTTTTATTTAAAAATATAGAAGTGTCACATGCCCTAATTAAATAATTAAAATAATTATTTAATTTAGAAGAAGTAGTTAATTAATTAAATAAATAAATGAATTTATTTAATTAAGAGAGGATTTAGGAATTAGTGACATATTAAATAGATATATTAAAATATATTAATTTAATAATCAAGAAGACTTTTATGATAAGGATTAATTAAATAAATTGATGTCTTTATTTAATTATTAGAAGACTTTGATAATTAGTGACATATTAAAATAAATAAATCAGATTTATATATTTAATAATCATGAAGAATGAAAGATTATGAATTAATTAAATAATTGTGAACTATTTAATTAATAGTTGAAGGTGGGTTAGAGACATAATTAAAATGTCATAATTATGCTAGGATGGAAAGTGGTAAAATAGTGTTCGCAGGCCTAGGTCATTTTTAGGTGTCTACATTTGCCCCTCTTTGTCATAATGCAGCTTGTCGCATTGTGGCAAAGAAAACAAGTCCAGAATATGCCCCAGCGGAGGTATGGAATGCCTATGCCCTCTCGGGAAAATTTTTGAATTTTGATCCGGGGTGAAAAAAATTGGAAAATATCCCGATTAGCTTGAATAATTACCAGATACATAAGGGCGCAAATGATTTCAAAAACGGAGGATGCCAAGGCAGCCAAAATGCCAGTCAAAGGTGGTCCAATGAGCCTCCAGTACAGCCGATTAGGTCAAAACCCTAATTTTTAGCCTATAAATAGGTTGAAAAGGTTAAACCAAATGTCATTTTCTTACTTGTTATTTAGAAATTTCTAGAAATTAGAGCTCCGAGTGAGGATGGTGATCCCTACGACTACACACCGTGGATACCGCGTGCGTTCATTCCGACGACCCGAGGGTGCAGGTGCACCGGTAAGTACCCTATCCAACTTGTAAAATTTTAAATTTCTCGCATTTATGAGGGTCAAAAGGGGGGATAACAATTGCAGCGCGATGCAAACGCTATCACGAAAGCCGCAATCGCCTTCGCGTTCGCCGCATTTGATTGCGTCGTGACACAAGCGCGATGGGTAGATAGGTCTATTTTGTGCGATTGTGCATATGCGAGAGTGAACGACGCAATCGCATTTTTGCAACGCAATTGACAGATTTGCAACGCATTTGATAACTTTGCAACACATTTGATAAAGTTGTGATGCATTTACTTATTTGTGCCGCAATTGACAATCTTTACGATGCAATCATTGTTAGATTGTGCATTTGCTAGTCAAAACGACGCATTTGAAAGATTGTAATGCATTTGTCTTGCCCCGAGCCGCAATTGACTAGTTGTGGCGCATTTGTGGTCAACGCGACGCAATTGAAGTTGACCAAAGTTGACTTTTGTTGACTTGTGCTTAGATTAACCTTTGTGTCCCCTTGACTTGCCCGTAGTATAAAACTTTCCAAAATGCTTCTCAATATGTTCTAATCCTTGGCCTTTCCTTGTGCAGAGTCGACTTGTGCCTATCTATACCCAGGAGTTCCGGCCAGCTACTTATGCTTTCCGAGATCGTCTCAGCAATAGACAGAGGCAGCGGCTGATGGCCCTAGGCCTATATCATGTGACATATATGCCCGTTATTCAGGCAAACAGAGGTTTGCTTACTGCTCTTTGTGAGAGATGGCATTCTGAGACCTATTCGTTCCACCTGCCTACTAGAGAGGTGACTGTCACCTTGGAGGATGTTTACCGCATTCTTTGCATTCCAATTAGTGGAGAGAGGGTGCTCTATGATCCACACCGAGGACGACAGGTCTTGACAGAGAGATATGAGGGTACCGACGGTGGGCAGTTAACTTTGGATTGTTATGAGATTGGCTGGGATGTTGTAGCCGACCGATTGCCCAGATTTGATGCCATACTTATGACCCTAATCGCCGGATTGCTAATCCCAGATCGTCGTGGTCATGGATTTCCCATTGGATGGGGGGATGTTCTAGTTCGTATGAGGTCACAGAGGACTGTTTTTGCTTGGGGGCCTTGCTTGTTAGCCATGTTGTACCACCAGTTGCACGAGGTAGTTTATCTCCATGGGCATAGCATCAACTACAGGACCACATTGCTTATGATTTGGGTATGGGAGCGTATTCCCATTTTTCGACCGCTAGTATAGATGCAGCAGTTGGGTGATGGGATGCCCTATGTATATTTATATGTAGGATCAGTTAGTCAGACTCGTGTTAGAGATACTGGGTACTGGTGTCATCAAATAGACATGATGATCATCTTTGTTTGGAGACCATAAAGAGAGTGTGCTCAGTGGGTAGATGAGGACGTGCACCTATCCTTCTGCAGACAGTTCTGATACCTTATTGGTCGCACAGTTCAGACCCAGAGGATCATTGAGATGTACCTGCCCCAGCGGGTACTATGGCAGTTTGCGGAGCAGCAGATTGTGCCAGTAGGCACAGCATAGTATGCTCGGTCTTCCAGAGAGACCATGTGGGGGCCGCCTATATTAGTTACAGTAGTAGAGCAGCAGACTGATGGGTTATTGGCAGTTCCGTGGGTATGGAGAGGGGGTCCAGCAGATGCAGGCACATCGACCGAGTTTAATACATGGTGGCAGGTTCACAGGCCCATTCCCTTGACGGATCCAGATGGTCCACTGCCCATTGATCAGAGATCAGTTATTCTACGTGTATCGAGGAGAGGTCGCAGTGGCAGAGATGGAGGGAAAGATGGCAGAGGTGCTAGGGGTGGAGATGGAGGTAGGGATGGAGGTCGAGATGGGGGAGATGGAGGTGGAGGACGAGATGGGGGAGGTGGAGGTGATGGTGGAGGTGGAGGAGATGGGAGGGGTGTGAGGAGGAGGAGGGATGGCGGAGGGCGGAGGCAGCCTAGGAGAGTTAGACAGAGAGTAGGTGGAGTACCATTATCGCCTAGTCGGGAGGAGGGGGAGGAGAGAGAGTTGGAGGTGAGGACCGAGGAGGAGGTGGAGGTGGAGGCTGAGGAGGAGAGAGTGGTGGTGGTCCAGGAGGAGAGAGTGGAGGAGAGAGTGGAGGCGGATCCACTTGTTGGGGGACATCCTCCCGACATAGATGTGGAGGAGGTCCGGACTGAGGGGGAGAGAGATGAGGAGGATGAGGAGGAGGATGAGGCATATCAGCGGCTACGAGAGCGCATGATCTTTGGGGATGATGAGGGTGATAGACTACCCATTTTGCCCGCGGATGCCACGGTTGACCAGAGGATTACTGATTTGTAGAGCAGACTAGATGCGGCCTTGTCTCAGAACAAGGCCTTGGCAGCGGAGTTGGAGGTCACTCAAGTTGAGAGGGATCAGGTCATCATTTGGCGACAGGAGTCAGAGCGGTGGGTTATAGAGTTTGTCGGGTTATGCACAGGACCGACAGGGGACATGGCTCTAGAGTTGGCCAGGGTAGCAGAGAGCAAGGGCCGATACAGGGCATTATATGAGCAGGCCATTCCACCAGATAGACAGAACCCAAGGTTGTCTCGATCTCATAGCAAGACAAGTAGTGGTAGTCGGACACACAACAACAGGTCACACGATAGTAGTCATACCCATGTTGGGGGGTCCACTACATCAGGGTAGTCATTGGGCCATAGATTACATAGCTCACACAGGCATTCATAAGGGCACGACCATAGATCAGATCATGGTCACCAGTCAGAGCACGGTCACAGGTCAGTGTCCTCAAGGCAGCAGACAGAGTAGAGCCAGCCTCCCATTACCGATCCCTCAGGATCATAGAGTTAGATGCAGGAGAGGACACCCATTCAGTTCACTGTTCATCTGATGGATCAGTCACAGTTACCTCGTCGTTCACCCCCACAAGATGGAGGAGGACCATCCTAGGACTTGTTTGAGACACATGTGTACTTTGATATTCGAGCCTGCGAGCTCTATTTTTGGGATATCATTTGACTCTATCTTGTGACAACATTTTTTTTGAGATTGTATATATATGCGATGCAGTTTCGATGTGGCCTATATGATGTAACATGTTATGGTATTCTATGTTTTTATGAGATGCCTATGTTATGTTTTTATGATGCTATGAGATGTATGGATATTTATGTTTATGAATGCGATTATGGATGTATGTATGCATTGTGTAATGTTGTGATGATGTAATTCCTATATGCTGATGTAAATTTTTTATTTATGATATGCTTATATGTTGATGCAATGTGAATTGTGGTATCTGATATATGCAGATGTGAATATGAAATGATTATGCCATTATGTATGCAATTTTGTTTTTGTATGTCACGGGATATCATCAGAGAACCATAGAAGAGAAGATGAAGACAGATGTTAGTGCAAAGAAAGATATGTATGTTAGTGCGAAAAAATTAAAAAAAATCCTTCAAAAGCTTTGCTATAGTGCTATCCTAGTTGCTCTTTAATCATCATTGGGTGAAAATGTCATGATAGTCGACAAACACTATGATATGACATAGATCAATAGTGTGCAAGGTCGAACCATCACATAGATCAACGATCGCAGACAGGGATGATCATGACTCATGCCAGGAACACAGTTGCCCCTAGTCACTTTATCATGACCAACCACCAGAAAAACCAACCAATCATGAGACGTCACTGCTTCTCTAAATCCTGATGATAGGACATCCTTGAGAAACTAACCTCATGATAGTAAAAAATAATAGACAATAAAATCATCATACTATGTCCTTGCTTCTCTAAATCCTAAAGTCAGGACATCGTGGAGAAACTAATAGCAGAGTGATAAGCAGACAAGGATAATCATCATGATATGTCGCGGTTCCTAGGACATAAGGAACTAATATCATGATTATTATCAAAAGATAGAAAAAAAAAAGTTTGCCAAGTGTTTAAATGTTAGGTGTTGTTTTAAGTGTTGGGTGATATCAAATTCAGGAAGGACACATCTTGAATGACGTTGATATCTAGGAGATCGATTCTCGGAGTTAGGAGAATCCATCAAAATGCCAGATGATGATGATGCTTAGGAAGGACACATCCAAAAGAATAAGGAAGTTGACGAGAGTTGCTCTTCAGAAGGACACATCTGAAGAAGAACCCAAAGCTTTCCCATGATAAATTGTTTTGATATGATTTTGACTACATGTCGTTGCTGACATGCTGCATTGACTGAGAGTGTTGGTGGAACAAATTGCCGATAGGTTGATAATTCAAGATTGACATAAGACTTTGTTTGACTCGAAGATTCGCTTGGTTCGAAGATAGTTTGATTCGAAAATAGCTTGATGTGCGTGAAAATATTGTGCCATGAACCCTAATGGACTGACCTAGTGCGGCCTCAGGGGTCCATCGATTGATGGCCTTGCCTATGTCATGCACTTAGAGACCTCGTAGTTCGACACAACCAATGACATTGTCCAAAGGACAAAAGTTTGAATCATGATTTTATTTTGACAAACCTAGAAGGACTGGCCTAATGTCTCGGGGATTCAAAGATGAATCTTGCCTACGTAGCAAATGCGCAGAGACAACGTAGTTCGGACATGGATAAAAGATTGGTTGACGTGATCAATTGAATTGATCAGATTGACTTTGATGTTGGATTTTGACATTTGATTTGGATGTTTTTGTATTTTCTCAGGACGCTTTCTAATTTTTAGGTCTTTTTCAGGACTTTTTCAGATTTTTATGATTTTCTCAGGACTTTTTTAGATTTTTATGATTTTTTCAAGACATTTTTAGATTTTTATGATTTTTTTTCAGGACTTTTTGAGAATGCAGGATCATGTGCGGTACCCACTACAGTTACATGATAAAGTTCTTGCCCCCAGACAGGTCGGGGAATACCCAAGTTCAATGATATGAAGATAGGTAGACACAAGGTAAAGGAAAGGATATGCAAGGAATGATGTCAACCAAATGTTAACCATGGTTGGAATTGACTGGAGTTAGGACGGATGTCATGAATGTGTCAGGCCTTTGTGATGATGACAAATGGGTAAAGGTCAATTTGAGGGAAAATAGATGGTGAAGCAATGATCGACTACACATGGCGCCTGTTTGCCAGTTTTTCACCATGGTACCTATCCAAAGCGCCTGTTTGCCAGGTTTTCACTATTGGATGAATTCATTTATTTTTACTATTTTTGCCATTTTTTGATTTTTTTTTTGTTTTTTGGGTCACCAAGATGCCTGTTTGCCAGGTTTTCATCAAGGGACAATTTTTTTCTATTTTTCAATTTTTTTTGTATTTTGTAGGTTTTCAGCCAAGCTCTCTGGTGCTATGTGTAGAATTTTCTCAGGTGTAAGCTATTGATGGGTTCTGTCAGTTGTTCTCCATCAGGTGTGGCCAACTGATAAGCTCTAGAACCAAATGCAGCAGTAATGATATAAGGACCAAGCCAATTGGCCTCAAACTTGTCAGGCTTTTCACGGTCTACTTGATTTCTGGGATTCTACATGAGAACCAAGTCACCGATTTTGAACTTTCTCACCATGACTCTTTTGTTATAACTTCGGCAGAGATGATTTTGATATGCCTGTAGATGATTTAAGGCATTTTGTCATCTTTCTTGTAGCATTTCTAGCTCATGGAGATGAGTATTTCTGTACTCTTCATCATCAATCATTCCTTTCAAAGAAACGCGGAGAGAAGGAATTTTGACCTTGATGGGTAATATGGCCTCGGATCCATAGACCAGGGAAAATGGAGTAGCTCCAGTGGGGGTACGGATGTTGGTACGATAGGCCCATAAAGCAGGATTGAGTTGTAGGTGCCAATCTCGGCCAATTTCGTTGATGGTCTTCTTTAGAATGCGAAGAATTGTTTTGTTGGACGCCTCAGCTTGGTTGTTACCTTGTGGGTAGTATGGAGTGGAAAAATGGTGTTGGATGTGGAATTGCTCACAGAGTTCACGAACGTCCTGATTTTTGAATGGACTGTCGTTATCTGTGATGATGGATTGTGGGACACCATACCGGCAGATGATGTAATTCAGAATAAACTTGGATATTTGTTTACCGGTGATATAAGTGAGAGGGATGGCTTCAATCCACTTAGTGAAATACTCAGTGGCGGTTATTATGAATTTGTGGCCATTTGAAGAGGATGGATGGATCTTACCCACGCGGTCTAGTCCCCATTGTGAAAAAGGCCATGGAGAAGTGATAGGTCTCAATTCTTGTGCAGGTGCGTGAATCAGATCACTGTGTACCTGGCATTTCTGACATGTTCAGACAAACTGAAGAGCATCTTTTTCCAATGTCGGCTAGTAGTATCCCAGTCTGGTGACTTTCCTAGCTAAGGTTGGACCACTCGAATGAGATCCACATATACCCTCATGTACTTCTTGTAAATTTGTTTGGGCTTCATCAGTGTCGAGACAATGAAGAAGGGTATTGTCAAAGCCACGGTGGTATAAGGTGTCACTGACGATAGTATGTCTGGCTGCTTTTCGGATGAAGGATTTTCTCTGGTTATTAGACAAGTTGGGTGGGAGGATTTGTGATTTAAGGTAGTCGTATATGTCTTGATACCAAGGTGAACCGGGACCAACAATCTCGTACACCATTTCGAACTCTGGAATATCATACGCAGACATCAGCAGCTGTTCCACTAAGAATTCAAATTGTGACACATTCTTAGGGATGTCTAGGAGAGATCCAATGGTAGCCATTGCATCAACTGCTTTATTCTGTGTCCTCAGGATTTGTTCAAATGCAATCATTTTGAAATACATCAAGAAATTATCCACCATTCTTTTGTAGGGAAGCAAATTTTCATCTTTTGTGTCATAGTCATCATTCACTTGATTGATGACTAATTGAGAATCTCTGAATATGAGCAATGTATGAATTTTCCATTTGATTGCTATCTTGAGACCTGTGACCAATGCCTCATATTCTGCAATATTATTTGTACAAGGGAAAGCAATCCGAAATGATTTAGGAATTGAATCCCCTCGTGGTGTAATAAATAATATGCCAGCTCTTGAGCCGTGACCAGTGTGGGATCCATCAAAGTATAATTTCCATGGTAGAGTTGGTTCTGCATGAAAAATAGACTCATCCAAAAAATCAGTTATCAGAGGATGAGTGGCTTGGATTGGTGCATCTGCCAGTTGATCTGCTATTACTTGACCTTTTATAGCTTTGTGCTCCACATACTGTATGTCATATTCGCTTAATATCATGACCCATTTTGCCAAACGACCTGTCAGTGCTGCTCGACTCAGAAGATATTTTAATGGGTCAATCTTTGCCACTAAATGTGTTTGATGGCTCAGCATATAGTGTCTTAGTTTCTGTGCCGCGAAAACAACCGCCAGGCATGCCCTTTCAATGGTTGTGTAATTGAGTTCATATCCAATTGGTGTGCGACTGATATAATATACAGCTCTTTATTTTTCTTGCTGATCATTATGTGCTAATAATGCCCCCAATGCATTTGTCATTGCAGTGACATATAGGATCAATGGTTTGCCCTCAATAGGCAGCATTAACACTGGTGGTGTTAATAGATATTCTTTTATTTGGTCAAAGGCTATGTTGCACTTATCTGTCCATACAAAAGGATTGCTTTTGCATAGTAGTTATTGGAATGGTTGACACTTGTCTGCCAACTGTGCAATGGAACGACAAATAGACTGCAATCTGCCCAGAAGTGTGTGCAACTCACTGATTCCTTTTGGTGGAGGCATGTCTAGAATTGCTTTTACTTTTGTGGGATCAACCTCAATGCCTCGTCTTGAAACAATGTATCCTAGCAGCTTTCCTGAAGTGACTCCAAAGACACACTTCTTTGGGTTCAATCTGACCTTGTAATCCTCAAGCCGTCTAAAGATTTTGTCTAGTACTTTGAGATGATCTTTTCTTGTCAAAGATTTTGCTAATAGGTCATCCACATAATCTTCCATTAGAATGTGCATCATGTCATGGAAGATTGTTGTCATAGCTCTCTGATATGTAGCACCTGCATTCTTTAGGCCAAAAGGCATGATGTTCCAATAGTATGTTCCCCAAGGACAAGTGAATGTTGTTTTATGTTGATCCTCTGTTTCAATTTTGATTTCATTATAGCTTGAAAAACCGTCCATTAGAGATAGCATCTCATATCCTGCCGTGAGGTCAACAATCATGTCTATGTTTGGTAGAGGGAAATCATCCTTTGGACAAGCCTTATTCAAATCTCTAAAATCCGTGTAGATACGGATTTGTCCATTTGGCTTGGTAACAGGAACAATGTTTGATATCCAATCTGCATAATCAATTGACCTTATGAATTCAACATCCAGTAACTTTTTTAATTCCACCTTGACAAGTAGTGCGATTTGTGGGTGCATCTTCCACATCTTTTGTTTGACCAGCTTGATTCCTGGGATTACAGGAAGATGATGCAAAACCAATTTGGGATCAAGCCCTGGCATGTCAGCATATGACCATGCGAAGTTAACTTTTCTCTCTGTGAAGAATTGTGTAAACTCAGGTTTTTCTTCATCTGATAATGATGCAGTCAAGAGAATCATTTTGGGATTCTCTAGTGTAGCTATGTTAACTTCTATTGTATCCTCAATGAGCATGGCCGATTTTTCTTGTGTTATGGGGAGAAAGTCCAATCCTCCATCGTTAGGCACCTCAGAGAGGTTTTCACCTTCGGATGCGTCCTTTGTTTTTACTATTTTATTGCCAGAAGGTGCCTTGCAGTTTTCACCTAAAGGCATTTCTTTTTCTTTTTTATTTTTTGCATTTTTGCAACTGGAGGATTGCACAGTCTCCTCGAAGTAAGCTGCATAATTGAGATCAATGGAGAACCCTGTTTTGTGATCCCCTCATGGAATACCTTCTCTTAGTCCCATGAATTTTGTAATTGCCTCGTCATTCTGAAATATGTCCATCACCGGTGGATCTTGTTGGTCCCAGTCGATTAGTTGTGGGTAAACAAGGGGGATTCCATCGTCAGTGTTGGTGAAGGATGGGGATGATGCGAAAAGTGTGCAAATTGATGCCTCAAGTGTAAAGGCAAAGTTGTCAATTTCCACTTCCGTGTTCGATGCAATGGATGGTCCATACTCTGAGTCAGATGAATCAAATTCAAAATCATAATATGGGATGAAATTATTAGCATCATGACTAGTAGTAGGCATTTCAGAAGCATGGATAATGGGCTCAGATAGGTCAAGCTCATGGGTGGGCTCAGGAATGGGGTGGGATGATTCAGGTATTGCCGATGACACTTTATGTTCTTCTGGGTTCCAAGGAATGCTTACCCATTTCTCGTCTTTAGAATGTCGGTCAATAGGGTCAATGTTATATTGCTGGCGGAATCATTCTTCAAAGGAAGGTTGGCCCGGTTCTAAGAATAGTTCATCAATGTCATAGTCACTGATGGTTTTGTCAGATCCCCATTCCCATTCATTTGAGTCCATTTTAGTTAGGGATTCTTCACTTGTCCTGACACTTTCTGTTGTTGTTACGTCCTTACTTGAAAATTCATAGATACATTGATCATCAGTTCCGATTTGGTCGAACCCTAGCCCTATGTATTTTGGTCTTGCCGTTATAATAATAGGTTCCCTTCTTCCATTACTATTCTTTCCAAGGCCACTTGTCCCATCAAAACCTTGAGCTTTGCATATATCATATCCTTTGCCATAAAGATGCAATGGTAGTGGAGATAACTCTGTTGGGTCTTTGTAGATCCAGTTATCCATGTCAATGATGTCTTCATCACCCATATCGCCCCACCGTGTACAAACATTTTTTGGTGGAACATTGAAAGTTACTGTGGGCTCGAATGCAAAACAAGGTCTACCATAGACTTTTGGTGGCTTCGATATTGTGGTTATACAATAAGCCATATTTAAATTGAACTCTCCACAACCAAGGTCCTGGATCTGAATATCTTTACTTGGGATGGAAGTCGATGGAGATGGTGTGGTAGGAGATGACGGAATGGATGATCTTGTAAGTTTCATTAGGTCAATGTATTTGGATGCGGTGGAAGATGAGGCTTCCCAATTGATGGGCACCTGGTGCTCAGCAGTAGCGCGTAGGTTGGTACAGTATTGGAATGGATCAAGATCACCTGGGATGGTGATCTCAGTTCCATCAAAAGGGAATTTGAGGCATTGGTGGTACGTGGATGGAATTGCCTTTAAAGCATGAATCCAAGGGCGACCAAGTAATATATTATAGTGGATATCATGATCCAGGACCTGGCATGTGGTATCTATGATGACCGGTCCCACTCGAAGTGGAATTGTAATAATGCCTTTAGAAGCGCGTTCTTCATCATCATATGCTTTGATGACGATGCTTTTGCTAGCATCTACACATGCCTCAGAAAAACCAAGAGCTTTGGCCAATTTCAGAGAGCAGATATTCAATCCTGCTCCGCCATCTACTAGGACTCGTCGAACCTTATGCTTGTGGACAAAGACTTCAATGTGGAGGGCATCGTTATGTGATGGCTTGGGTGAGGATTAGTCACTGTCTGAAAAGGTGATATGGTGAGGCGAATTCAGGTATCTGACCATGGTCTCAAAATGGTTAACATCGATGTTGGTTGGGATGGTTGACCCTTGCAGTACTTTATCGAGGATGGCCTTATGCGTGGGTGAAATACGGAGTAGTTCAAGAATGGATATTTGAGTAGGTGTTTCATTTAACTGCTCAACAATGTTGAACTCCAATTTTGGGGTGAATTGTCTAGCAGATGGACCAGGTATGGTGATCTTTGGTTGACGGGCAGAAGGACCTGGGATAGTGACCTTGCCTTTATGCATAGTCACATTGCATTCTGGGGCTCTTTTGATGTTGATGGTATTAACAGATTCATCTTCATTAGCAGCACGAAGATTGTTAATAATAGTACCATCGGGATAACTGTATGCAGGACGAGTAGTATTATAGGCCGGATGAATGTGGTTGGCTTGGTTGTTTGTATGCTTGGTGCCAGATGAGGAAGCCTTACCATGATTTGCATTGGATATAAAAGATTGACCACCCAACTCAATGGTGTGGTTCTCTATGAGGTCTTGCACTAGATTTCGCAATTGGTGACAAGAGGAAGTTTTGTGCCCTTTGGCATGGTGGTATTCACAAAATGAACTGTCATCCCACCATGATGGCTTGAATTGACCAGGGTCGTACGGTTTTGGCTCCTCCAGTGTTATGATGCCATTTTGGAGAAGTTTCTTTAAGACAGTTTCGATGGGTTCACCCAACGGGGTGAATGTACGCTTTTGGAATTGTCGTGGTTGACGCAACTGCCTTCGATTAGATTGTGCATGATTATTTTGAAGAGCGTTGGTAGTTGGTGTTGGTATAGTTACAGGTGCATTTTGATTGTGTACTCCTTTGATTGTGAGTACATGACCTGTTGCATTTACAATTTTTGCATCAACTACACCGTCATTTGTGATGTGTTTGTTTTTAACCCAGTATTTGTTTTTGTCATTTGAGCTACTTGGGTTATCATTGGTGGTTGTGTTGATGGTTTTTCCACCATATTTCAGTTCACCTTTGGCAATCAAGGCTTTTTCCAGTTGAACCCCCTTTTCAACAAGGTCAACAAAAGTGGTGCAACAATGTACTTGTAATCCATACCTTAGTGGTCCAAGGAGAGTTTGTACAAATATGGTTACTTTCTCCTTTTCGGGTATTTCTACCGGACATCTACTTGCTAAGGTTCTCCATCTTTGAAAAAATGGAATGAAAGTCTCTCCTGCATCCTCTTGGGTAAGTTTGCATAAGGAGGTGATGTCAATGTTTGTGTCGATATTGTAAGCATAGTTTTCGACAAACTTGTTTGCCAATTCGTCCCAAGTTTGTATTCCCTTAGGCAAGAGTGAGAACCATTCTAGTGCATGACCTCCAAGACTTCTAGAAAAGAGCCTCATGAGATAAGTTTTCTCATAAGAAATGTCAATACAACTAGTTGTGAATTCCCTTATGTGTTCAAGGGGGTTTGTTTTGCCTTTATACTTGGGAAAATGAGGGACCACATATCCATGAGGAAATGGTGGCATATATAAAGTTGTGTCAAACGGATAAGGACACAAGTCATGTGATATGTATGAATTTTTATTGGATTGTTGCAAGGTCTCCACTTGTGTTTGAAGAGCAGCGAGTTGGTGTGTGAGTGCTTCCACCATGGGATGATTAGTAGCATCACCTATGTTGGTGACAGGGGCAGCCTGAGTCCCCAACTGTTGAGATGAGATGTGTTGATTTTGAGTGGGTTTTCGGTGAGTGAAATGATTGTTGTGATTAGGCGGTTGTTGGAAATGAGTATTTCGATTAGGGATGTGCTGCTACGTATGGATTTGAGAAGCATAAGTGGGAATATGATATCCTGCCATATTGGACTGGATTTGAAGACCTTGCTGGTTTTGACCTTATTGATTGCCAAATTGAGTGCCTTGTTGATTTTGAGCTTGTTGATGCCCAAATGGATTATATGATTGTGTGCCTTGATTGCCTTGTCCAAATAAAAGATTATGACCTTGAGGAATGTTGGTGTTTGGGGTCATAGGAATGTTGGTGTTGACTTGTGATGAAGTGGATTGGATGCCTTGGATGAAAACTCTTCGTTTATTTCTCCCAAATGGGTTAGATGAGTTGGTTGCAATGGCACTTGAAGAACCTAATAGTAGGTTTGCTGATGTACTCATGGAACTAGATGTAGTTCCTAAGAGGTTTGATGTGGTTGCCCCCATTATTTGTGAAGGAATGGTGGATGTTTGTTGGGGGGTGGATTGTAATGTGGTGTTGGTTTGGGAAGATGATCCCCCAATAGATGTTGTATTGGTTGTGGTAGTGGTATGACCAAGGGAGGTAGAATTGAGTGTGTTGATGACATTCTGTGAGGATGCTCCTATGGAGGAATTGTATGATGTTGGAGTGGGAGAAGTTGCTCTAAGAGTGTTAAGGTCAAATCCCTTTGGTAACTTAGCCCCTTGGTCAAGGAGCATAGCTAGGAATCTAGAAGAGTCATTTAAGACTACTTCTTCTACAAAAGCAACAACTTCTGGATGTTGAGTGACAGCTAATATGTCTTCTTCAAAGACATCCCCATTTTGATCCCATCGGATAAATGGTTCAAAAATATGTGAGGGAGATGATGGTATGTTCATCTCACTAAAAGGATTGATTGTGGAATTTTCCATGTCAAAACAAGGATTATTCATGGTATTGGGAAATGACTCCATGCCAGTTGTGAATTCAGGAAAGTTGTTGTCTTGTCCAAAGGAATCCATGAGTCTTTTCTTTTTCTGTAGTCTAGTTTCAACCATACAAAGTTTTGCTCAACTTGGGATGATGGAAAAAAAAATGATCTAAGTATGAGACTATTTTTTTTTTTTTGGATTTTCCAAAAGGATGCTATGAAAAAGACTTGTGGATGTAAGTGGAGTGATACTAAATGATATGCAATAAATGATCCTAAGATGTACTTACTAGTGAGAGATCTAAAGAGGACAAACTTGGTCAAACAATGTTTTTGCAATGATTCAGTTTTGGAGGATCAATGGACTGTAGAAGGACTATAAATGCGACAAAGTGAGTTCTCCACACTAGACTATTGAGTGGGAAATGCTTCACAAAATGATTGACAAAGTGACAAAGGTAATTGGGTCCAATGATAACCTACTAATGAATGCAAAGTTTGGACAGTGAATGGTAAGAGTCAACTCCTAAAATCTGCTAAAGTGAGTGTCTAAGGAGGTGGTGAAGCTACCAATGCAATCTAATGGGCTAGATGGTATCTAAAATACAATGTTTAATGATAGTTGAGCAATTTAGAGTCTGGTTTGACTTGAAATAGTGAAGGAAGACTTGACTGGATTTCAGACAAGTTGTGGACTTTCTGTTTTGACAGTGAAAAATTGTTTACAGTTCTTAGCAAATGCGTTGCAGCAAATACGGTGCAACAGAGCAAATGCAGCTCACTGAATCAAATGCGGTTCAGGAAGTGTTGAATGCGACACAGTGTTGCGAATGCGGGTTTGTGTCTGGAAAATGCGGCTCAGTTAACCGAATGTGGCTCACTGGTTGCAAATGCGGCTCTGTAATTGTTAATTGTGTCTTGACAGAGCGAATGCAGCTCCTGATGGCTCAGATGCGGCTCATCAGAGTGAATGCAGTTTTCCAAATGTCAAATGCAGTGCAGTAGAGTGCTTGTGTCACAATATGTATTTTTAGGGAAAAACCCGAACAGAGTTTGTAGTTTTCGACCAGTTTGTGATTCTAATTTGTGATTTTTTAATTTGTTTGAAGATTTTTAAGAATTCTTGGCAAACACAGAAATCAAAAATATAAAATGCTTGTTCAAACAGACTCATTCTTAAAAGTCAAGTGGGTCATCCTCGCAATCACAGCCCACATCTTAAAATCACATCGACTCACACAGCCTTGTCACCCCCTAGAGTGCGCCTGTGTTTTTGTCTTTTCCAGGTGCGTACTCAAGGTGACGGAAGTGGATACTGAATCCCCTAAGCAAACAGTTCGTGGTGATTATATGGTGAGTGTCTTGGGGGGAGATTCTTCCCTCCCCTTGCACCGTGATTGAAAGGATGTCTAGTTACTGACACAGCTGGCTACTACACTAGGTTCTTAGTAAGTCTTTCCGTTCAGTGTGACAATGGATATACTCCCTCGAGAGACCTCCCAACCTTTAGAACAAAGGCTTTGGGGATGGTTATCCTGTCAACTACTGTCAAGTTGGATTTTCATCAACAACTTGCTTTTGATTATAGTGGGTTGGAAACCTTGGCTTTAGGTGTTCCCACTTAGGTCGTTCCCGTAGGGTGAGTACTTTTTCTCACTATGGCAGACCTTCTAAAGGTTGTAATAAAGTAGTAAATGCATGAAATAAAATGGATAGGTCTGGCTTTTTGATCACCCAGTAAAGGGGAGAGCATATACCTATTATCTGAACAAGCACACTAAACAATTGTTCAATTTTAAACCCCAAATGAAAGATTTTTTACTCTAGGTGAAGATATTGCTTCACCGAAAACATGGGGTTTATTTTACTTTAAACAATAGTAAGTATGGTGACTATCCTAGATTGATAAATTCCCAAATTAAACAAAATGTCTATCCTAGGGTTGATAGATTTAATCCTTAAGTGTGTCTACCCTAGGATTGGTTCATTTTATCCTTAAAGAAAAAAAAATTATCAAGTTGAAAATACTGGCCGCGGTCGCGTCAGATCCAATTTTACAAAAAAAACCCAAAAAAAATGATCTTTTTAACCAGTTACCTGCAGTTTGGAAAATCGGATGCGGCTCGGTTTTTGGCAAATGTGTCGCTTCCGGTAGAATGCGTCGCTTGAAAGCTCGAATGTATCGCTCGCGAATTCAAATGTGTTGCGACAGAGCAATTGCGTCGTTTGAGCCTGCAGTTGCGTCGTTCCATACCCTAGACCTAAAAAAAAAACAATCTGGATCCGTACGAAACCTACAAAATTGTGTTAGGAAGTTGAGTTCACCAATGTAATGATCTAAAAATCCTGCAAGATTGAATTCAAACAATTAGTTGTACCTGCAAGTTAATTTAAATAATCACAATAGAATGCATTGGAAATAATAAAGAAATAAATGGAAGAACTAGTAAGATCTCACCCATTTACTAACTCCATGTATAACTTCTATTGCACCTTCTTAAGCTTCTTATTGATGATGAAATGCCCTCAGATTTGTAAGCACACTCTAAGATGTCTAATTTTAACAAAGCTATTTGAAGGATTTAAACTATTCACTATGCAAGATAGAAACTCAATCCTAAATGCAAGCAATAATGAATATCAAAGCCTAGATGAGAAGAATGCCTATAGTAAAAGTGTAAACAAATGATCATGGATCCGAAAATGAAATCAAGATTGTCATTTTATAGAAAATGCAATCTTAAATGGACGAACAAGATGAGAGATTGAAGAATACCCTAGAATCAAAGGTCAAGATTCAATAAGGCGACCCCAATTAGGGTTAGGGCAAAACACCCATAGGTGTAAATAAGATTTAATTAAATGAATTAAATCCAGACTGAATGTGTCAGTGGAGATGAAATTAGTAAAAATCAGAAGACAAGAGGATGAGATTTTAGAAAATCAATAATTTTGGAAATTACTTGATTTGTAGAAGAATATTTCCCTTTTGAATTAAATTAATTCAAAATAGAAGATTTTGTGAGGTAATTAGTAATTGATTTTTGAAATTAATTACTAAATGAAGAATTAGTGAGATATTTTTAAATGATTTGTTTTATTTAAAAATATAGAAGTGTCACATGCCCTAATTAAATAATTAAAATAATTATTTAATTTAGAAGAAGTAGTTAATTAATTAAATAAATAAATGAATTTATTTAATTAAGAGAGGATTTAGGAATTAGTGACATATTAAATAGATATATTAAAATATATTAATTTAATAATCAAGAAGACTTTTATGATAAGGATTAATTAAATAAATTGATGTCTTTATTTAATTATTAGAAGACTTTGATAATTAGTGACATATTAAAATAAATAAATCAGATTTATTTATTTAATAATCATGAAGAATGAAAGATTATGAATTAATTAAATAATTGTGAACTATTTAATTAATAGTTGAAGGTGGGTTAGAGACATAATTAAAATGTCATAATTATGTTAGGATGGAAAGTGGTAAAATAGTGTTCGCAGGCCTAGGTCATTTTTAGGTGTCTACAGTTCCTATTACCAATAATCGTATGCTAACTTGGATCAATTTTATGTTTTTGTTCACATATATAGATTGGAATTTCAAATGTTGGTTTGGTATATTCTAGAACTCCTAACCCTTTGAAGAGACGTATATTTCTGGTAATCAAGATTTAAAGTTTAGAGTTCAATTAAAATTCAATGTATATTGATTTTGATGTTAATTATTTGATTTTAAATTATATAGTATACCTAATCTCAATTGTGGTTGGAATTTTTCTTGTGCAGCTACCTTCAGAGCCAACGAGTGCTTCAAAAAGGCTCCATTTTGATGATCCACCAGTAGTTAAGGATGAGATAGACATTTTGGCATGTAAATTTTGAATACATATTGAGATGGCATATGCCACATTTTGTAAAACTTTGTTTGAATTGGAATCGATGCCATTTTTGTATATGGACATACACTTCATTATTGGATAATTTGATATATAGAAGTTGACAATCAAAATTTAATTTGTTCCTCATGTGCATGATTAAACTCTTTGAAAATTTTATCTTGGAAAAATGGTTAAATATCAATGTACAATAGCATAAAAAATAATGGTTACATTATGTAGTTTATATTTATATCGCTGATTACATTGCATTACACATCTTTCAAACTCAAATCATTACTTCACATTGCATAACTAAAAAACTATGAGCAGTTGTCAATTGTATTTGTTTGTCATTCAATTCTATGAGACCACATTTCTATGAAGTTTTTTTTCAAATAGTCCACTGCCTTGTCTATGCTACCACATTTTTCATACATGATAGCGATCACATTAAGTTGTAATAAATTAAATGATAGCCTATGGCTATTTAATTTATACTCATTTTATTTAAATGGATGAGGCCGACCTTCCTTGATATTATTTTGTAATTTATTATTTTCAAGAGAGGCCGACCTTCTTGAAGAGTCACCTTATTATTTTATAAAATACAAGGTGATGTTTGTTCATTTCCTCAATCAAGTTCATTCAGCATAATTCGTATTCCAAGCAAAAGTTCACACTTGATTAGCAGTGCTTCATCTTGCAGCAGTAGGCCGATTTCAAGGAGAAGAATATTAGATTGTATCTTTGCATCTAGGAGACCTATGCTATTATTCATTGTATCAAATTCAGCCATGAGCTGGGCCTGAGTTGTAAGCAGATTTCCTATTGTGTTTGTTGTCTTATGTGTTGCATTTTTTGAGTGCTTTCAGTTGTATTATCTGATCATTAAAACACTAACATGGTATTAGAGCGGGTTTGAAAAAGATCGTGTTGGGACCACTTATTACAACAATACCTCTATTCCCTTTTTTTTTGTCTATCTCTATCTTAGTCAAGATGGTGAATGGTCTTAAAATTGAGGATAGACTCGAAGGAGCATCAAACTTCACTTCATGGAGATTCAGAATTATGCTCACTTTAGAGGAAAACGAATTGGTTGACTGTGGAGAGAAAATTTTCTGAACCTACAGATGAGGAAGAGAAAGTTCAATGGAGGAAGAAATATATCAAGGCGAAGAAGATGTTAGTTGATTATGTGAAGGACTATATTGTTCCTCTCATCTCTAAGTTGAAGACAGTGAGAGAAATGCTTAAGACTTTGGAGGAGATGTATGAGATCAACAACACAAGTCGTGCTCTAGCCTTGAAGCAACAAATTCATTGAGTTAAGATGGCGGAAGGAGAATTTGTCATCACCTACTTCATGAAGATTTCTGAATTGAGAGATCAACTCTCTACCATTGGTCATATTGTTGATGACAAGATTTGACCATGTTGGCTCTTAATGGTCTTCCTTCATCTTGGGAGTCTTACATTCAAGGAATTAGCTTTTCTCGAAGTCAATCAAATTGGATTTAACATTGGTAGCTCCACAAACCTATTCAGAATAGAGTGATTTGAAGAGGACATCCCTAAATCTCTACAGAGGTGTAAAGTTGCAAAGTGGTGAAACTTTCATTCTCGAACTCGTACGACCAAACAAACTATTCCAACATGTTTGGATGGGTATGTTTACACTAGGTATGGTCCTTTTTTACACCCAAATACGCTGAATCACTCTGAGCTGCATTTGACCGATAATTTCCCTTAAGAGTCCAAAGTGCTAAAAGGCAGCAATTTTTGACAGACTATTCCTTGGAAACCGTGATTCTTACAGAATCTTCATCTGATGATATGGGATCATGTTGGGACCATCTACAATAAACTCTGTCATTTTTTTCTATCTCGAAGGCATTTTCCCGTGGTGATGAGTTTTCAGTTGAGGGAAAAGTTGCGAGATGCAAGCAGTGTAAAGTTGCAAAGTGGTGCAACTTTCATACTTGAACTTGTACGACCAAACGGATTGTTCCAACACGTCCAGATGGGTACATTTACACTAGGTATGGTCCTTTTTTGTACCCAAATACGCCGAAACACTCTGAGCTGCATTGGACCGACAATTTCCCTTAAGAGTCCAAAGTGCTAAAAGGCAGAAATCTTTGATGGAATATTCCTCAGAAATCGTGATGCTTACAGACTCTTCGTCTAATGATATGGGATTGTGTTGGGACCATCTACAATAACCTCTCTCGGTTTTGGCTATCTCGAAGGTGTTTTCCTATGGTGATGAGTTTTCAGTTGAGAGAAAAGTTGCCAAATGCAAACAGTGTAAAGTTTCAAAATGGTGCAACTTTCATACTCGAACTCGTACGACCAAAAAAACTATTCCAACACGTTCGGATGGGTATGTTTACGCTAGGTATGGTCCTCTTTTGCACCCAAATACGCCGAATCACTCTGAGTTGCATTGGACCGACGATTTCCCTTTAGAGTCCAAAGTGCTAAAAGGCAGCAATCTTTGATGGACTATTCCTCGGAAACCATGATGCTTACAGACTCTTCGTCTAATGATATAGGATTTTGTTGGGACCATCTACAATAACCTCGCTCGGTTTTGGCTATCTCGAAGACGTTTTTCTGTGGTGATGAGTTTTCAGTTGAGGGAAAAGTTGCCAAATGCAAGCAGTGTAAAGTTGCAAAGTGGTGCAACTTTCATACTTGAACTCGTACGACCAAATGAATTGTTCCAACACGTCCGTATGGGTACGTTTACACTAGGTATGGTCCTCTTTTGTACCCAAATATGCTGAATCACTCCAAGATGCATTGGACCGACGATTTCCCTTAAGAGTCCAAAGTGCTAAAATGCAACAATCTTTGATGGACTATTCCTCAGAAATCATGATGCTTATAGACTCTCCATCTTATGATATGGGATCGTGTTGGGACCATCTACAATAACCTCTCTTGGTTTTGGCTACATCGAAGGCGGTTTCCCGTGGTGATGAGTTTTCAGCTGAGAGAAAAGTTACCAAATGCAAGCAGTGTAAAGTTGCAAAGTGGTGCAACTTTCATACTCGAACTCGTATGACCAAACAGACTGTTCCAACATGTCCGGATGGGTATGTTTACACTAGGTATGGTCTTTTTTTGCACCCAAATATGCCGAATCACTCCGAGTTGCATTGGATCGACAATTTCCCTTAAGAGTCTGAACTGCTTAAAGGCAGCAATCTTTGACGGACTATTCCTTGGAAACCGTGATGCTTACAAACTCTTCATCTAATGATATGGGATCATTTTGAGACCATCTACAATAACCTCTCTCGGTTTTGGCTATCTCGAAGGCATTTTCCTATGGTGATGAGTTTTCAGTTGAGGGAAAAGTTGCCAAATGCAAGTAGTGTAAAGTTGCAAAGTGGTGCAACTTTCATACTCGAACTCGTACGACCAAATGTATTGTTCCAAAATGTCTGGATGGGTACGTTTATGCTAGGTATGGTCCTCTTTTGCACCCAAATATGCTGAATCACTATGAGTTGCATTGGACCGACGATTTCCCTTAAGAGTCTAAAGTGCTAAAACGCGGCAATCTTTGACGGACTATTCCTCGGAAACCGTGATTCTTACAGACTCTTCGTCTATTGATATGGGATCGTGTTGGGACCATCTACAATAACCTCTCTCAATTTTAGCTATCTCAAAGGCGTTTTCCCATGGTGATGAGTTTTCAGTTGAGGGAAACGTTGCCAAATTCAAGCAGTGTAAAGTTGCAAAGTGGTGCAACTTTCATACTCGAACTCGTACGACCAAACAGACTGTTCCAACACATCTGGATGGGTACATTTACGCTAGGTATGGTCCTCTTTTTCACCCAAATACGTTGAATCACTCCGAATCACTATGGGCGATTGTAATGACTCTTCGAGCAACTCTCTTATCTTTTTCCTTGTTATTTTTTCTGATAGACTTGAGAGAATTAAAAATATTTTTGACCATAATAGAATTTTTTTCTGTCCTCTTGTTCACACGAATCTTCAATTTGGCTAGTAAAGGTCTCATCTTTTGCATCTTTAGCAATTGTACAAAAAGTTGGCATTGCTCAGTCAATGTCTTATCGCTAAAATATTGGTTGAAAAGTATTCTAGCCCACAACCGAACAATTCGTGTTGACCTCTTTCCTTCAAAATTGTTTATAATGTTATCATCAATTTCAACTAACCATTTAGGGGTTCTTGAAGGTCTTGAATTTGGAATATGTCTTTCTTCCACACAAGGTTCTTCATTTCTCGTGTAATCTGCTGAAACATAATTTACACTTGCTTCAATATTATGTTCAACATCTTCATTTCAAACATTTTCACCTTGAACATTTTCAATATCATGTTCAACATCTTCAATTCCAACATTTTCACCTTGAAAGTTTTCAATATCAATTTGAACATTTTCATTCCCAATTTCAATATCATGTTCTACATTTTCACCTTGAACATATTCAATTTCCTCTTCACTTGAAAGACCATAGGGCTTAGGTTCACCAATATTTAACATACCTTGTCTTTTCTTCCTATGACCTTCTCTATCTCTTTGTCTATATTTTGATATTTGTTCTTTTGTAAGCTTTCTCTTATGCTTTTGCTTCCGATGACTATTGCTCCCCATTATACCTCATAAAAGATGCTAAAAAATCATTCCTTATGACAAATTTGAGTACAAGATGCTCCAAAAAGATGATCTTTGTCTCTTCCTATCTGAAACCGCACGTTTGACGCCTACAAAGTGCTGCAAACAGAATGTAGAGTCCGTTGGAATGCACAAAAATGGACCACTTGGGGTTTTTCTATGATCCACAAATCCGATATTCGATATAATCAGATATTCGATTTGTAAAACATGTTCTGCAATGTTAAGATTTGGCTCTACACATCAAAGTTTCCCAAATCGGATATCCAATTTTTACACACATAGACCTAAGGGTTAATGGTAGAGAGTGGGAGAGAGGGAGGAGAGTGAGAAGGAGGGAGGGGGAGGGAGAGGGATAGGGATAGGGAGAGGGAGAGGGAGAAGGAGAGGGAGAGAGA
>CM021102.1:842160131-842304082 GCA_007115665.2 Sequoiadendron giganteum
AATAGGTATAGAGGGATAAAGGATTAAGGGTTAAGGGTAGAGGGGAGAGAGATAGATGAAGTGAGTGAGAGAGAGAGAGACCTAAGAGAGGAAGAGGGGATATGAGGGAGAGTCTTGAGAGAGAGAGGGAGTGAGCAAGAGAGAGATAGAGGGTAGAGGGTTTAAGGGTTAAGGGTAGAGGGCTAAGGGTAGAGCGGAGAGATATAGGAGTGAGTGAGAGAGAGAGACTTGAGATAGGGAGAGCGGGTAGGAGGGAGAGACGTGAGATAGAGAGAGAGAAAGAGAGAGAGGGAGTGGGAGAGAGAAATGAGAAATTAGAAATTAGAGTTTTAAAGAGTTAAGAATTAGGGAGAGAAACTAGAAAGTGATAAAAGGAATAGAAATGAGAGCATAATAGAGAGGTATATATAGAGGCGTAATGAGGAAGGTAGATAATTGAGAGAGGGAGAGAAAGAGAGGTATATAGGGGTAGGCTAGATAGAGAGATGTAGAGTAAATTTTGGTGGAAGAGAGAGAGGAGGGAGGGATAGGTAAAGATGGATAGTTGAGATAGATAGAAGGAGAGATATATACAGTAGAGAGAAGGTAAAGAGAGATAGAAAGAGGGGGAGGGAGAGGAGAGATATAGAGAGATTAGAGAGGGAGGAGAGATATAGAGAGAGGTGATAGAGAGATAATTAGAGAGGGAAAGAAGGTGGAGATATTGAGAGAGAGGAGGCAAGGAGGGAGAGAGAAATAGGTATAGAGGGACAACTAGGTAGAGAGAAGTAGATATGAAAGGAGAGATATAGGGAGAGGTAGGGATGGAGAGAGAGGTGAGACAAAAATAGAGAGAGGTCTAGGTGGAGAGATGTGTGATGGAGCTGAAAAGTAGAGAGATAAGGAGGAACGTGGAGAGATTGAGAGGGAAGGAGGGGGGAGAGAGAAATATGTATAGAGAGATAGGTTAGATAGCGAGAAGTAGAGAGAAAAGGTGGGTGAAAGGAAGAGAGAGGGAGAGAGAGGGGGGAGAAAGAGAGGTGAGATAGAGAGAAGTATAAAGGGAAGGAGAGAGAGGGGGATATAGAGAAAATTAGAGAGGGAGGGAGGGAAGGAGAGAGAAGTGAGATAGAGAGAACTAGAGAGGGAATCTTAGGTCTCGCACTCATTCACACACTCACTCCCTCCCTCTCTCTCTCCCTCTATCTCTCTCCACTATACCCTTAACCTAAACCCTTAACCCTTAACCCTTAAACCCTAAACCGTTAAAAACTCTACCCTTTAAGGGTCAAGGGTTGAGGGTTGAGGGATTAAGAGGGTATGGGGGTTGATGGATTATGGTTTAAGGGTTGAGGGTTGCGGGTTGAGGGTTGAGGGTATAGGGGTTGAGGGATTAGGCCTCACTTATCTCACAATCCCTCTTTGTCAGGCCTCACTTACCTCCCACCCTACTTTCTTAGGTCTCTCCTTCCCACCCCCTCTCTCCCACTTTGACTCCCTCTCCTTCTCTCAGGTGTCTCCCTCCCAGCCTCTCTCTCTTAGGTTTCTCCCTCCCACACCCTCTCCCCCCCTCTCTCTCTCTCTCTCCCACTCCCTCTCTCTCTCACTCCCTCCATCTCTCTCCCACTTTGTGTCTCTCCCTCTCTCTAAAGTCGCTCCCTCTCTCTCTCAAGAATCTCCCTCATATCCCCTCTCCCTCTCTTAGGTCTCTCTCTCACTCACTCACTCCCTCTATCTCTCTCCCCTCTAACCTTAACCCTAAACCCTTAACCAAAAGTTTTTCCCTTTACAACCATTTATTACTATTTTTGGATGTGTATATAAAGAAAGCAAAAGTCTATTTTTAGCTTAATTTCTTAAAAAAAGGTAAAATAATAGTTCAGCTTTCTAAAAAATAGGCAAAATAATAGTTAATTTCCACTTTTCCCAAAAAATAGTCAATAGTATTTATAATATAATAATATAATATAATATAATAATAATATAATATAATATAGTATAATATAATAAAAATATAATATAATAATAATATAATATACATAATATAATAATAATAAATATATAATAAAATTAATATAATATAACATAATAACATTAGTATAATAATAAATCAATAATTTAATAATTTAATACTACAATTTAAAATAATATTTTATTAATAATATAATATTAAGGATAAATATAATTTACTAAGTATAATATTTCAAAAATCATATAATAAGAATAATAATATTATAATAATAAGAATAATAGAATATTATAATAGTAGAATAATATAATAGTAAAATCAAAGTAATAATATAATATTATGAATAATATAATAATTTAAATATTAATAATATATTATTAATATTAATAGTAATGTATTAATACAAATATAGAACTATAATAGTAAATATATAACAAAAAAATCATAATATAAAAATATTATTATATTATAAAAATATATAACAATAATAATATAATACTAACAATATATAATACCTAATCCAATCATTTATTATTATAATAATAATGTAACATAATGCAAACTTGATATATTAATAAAATAATAATAATATAATAGTAAATGTACAAAAATAATAATAAAATATATAATAAAAACTAAATTAATAGTAATAATATAATATTATAAAAATAGTAATAAATATATTAATAATAATATATCAACAAAATCATTTCTTAAATGACCAACCAATTTGGTCTTATGTATTGCACAAATGAATGCAAAAAAAAATTAAAACATTTTCCCCCTAATTAACTTTCCATACCTCTTCGGCGTACCCATTGCACACCAAGGTGCATTTGCTAGTTTAACTATAGTTGTGCTTTTGATTTTTTTATTTTATATCATTTCCTGCCTTTATTTCACTTTATCCGCTCCTTATATTTTATTTCCATGTAGCCTTTATTGTGTTTACTGCTATACCACAATCGTTATCTTTCTACCCGGCGATATGGCGATCTTAATCGTCAAGGTCTTCTCCCAACTGTTACCGCTCTACCGTGGTCATCCCTCAAGCTAGTTGTGGTATCACAGTAACTGCTTTACCGTTAACTTACCACCTCTGTCTCCATCACCGGTTGCATCTGTTCCTACCGCCATTCCGCGGAATTCTCGGTGACCATCCGCGGTTGCGCGGTGACTGTCCGTCGACCACTACCCGTTCACTCCCTAGCTGTTACCGCAGTCACCACGGTCACTATTTTAATGGCCATAGTACTGTGGTGGCTCTTCTGACCACTATTACTTAATGCCCACCGCGATACCTCGGTCAATGTTTTGACCGCATGTGGTGTGGCGGTAAGCACTTTATGCCTTCTCCCGAATCACTACCGCCATACCATGAGCCCCCTGATGGGAGGCCATGGTAAAGCGGTAAGAAATAAAAAGTAAATATTAAAGCAGCAGAGTAAGGTATTTTAGCTTTATAAAAAGTCGTGATTTTTATTTTTTTTGAAAGGTAATGAAATATAATGGAGTTAGATGGGGGGAATATGTGAGGGTGGATAATGACTTTTATGGGAAAGATGGTGAAAATATAAGGCATGAACAAATAAAATACCTTAGGGTTTTGATGGAAATTTATGGAAAATAATAGGAAAACCCTAGGAATTTTTATGGAAATTTTGGGTTCTAACAGTGGCTCCTATTGGGGATGAGTGATTTTGCAAACCACTGCAAGAATCCAGAGTATCTTTGGTAGATCAGACCAAGAAAAGCCATGAAAAATGAAGGTGATGACAGATGGAGGGAATGAACAGATGAATAATATGAAAATGGAGTAAATGGAGAAGTGGAAAACCCTAAACTACTGTGCATGGAAGATAATTTTTTAAAGAGGCATTGCTAAGAATTGTCCATGCAATGGCAATCCTTAATCCTTTGTACCTGCTTTGGTTTAAAAAATTAAACCATTAGGGATGGCCCCAAGCCACCTCAAAAAGAAAAACCCGCACTTTTCTTTGTCATAAACTTTGTTCTGAATCTAGAGCTCATCTGATTTCTTTTGAAACTATCCTTTCCACCTACCCTGTTGTGAACCTCTATTTGATACCTGCACAAATACAACAAACAAACACAATATTAGATCATATGCAAGTTTAAAAACAAGGATTCACCATGAAATTATATTGAAACATTAACATAGGAAGAAAATGAAGAACAATGCAAAATAAATCCTATTTTAATGAACAAACTATCAATCTCATGGGGGAGTTGGTGCCAATTGATGTGTTGAAATTGGCCCTTTCCCAACTCCTTTGTAAGCTTTGTTGATGATTTGATGAGTGATCCACCTTGATGAAGATTCAATCAAGCTTCATGATAAAAATCTGCATAACCTAGCTAAGAATGTGAATAAATGGATGAAACTAGATATGCTTGAAGAAGAAGTTGAGTATAGTAAGTTTACTCAAATTGTGGATGATAGAATGAGAGGAAGAGTCTCTCATTTATAGATTTCCAAAATGGAAGAGAGAGTGAAAATAGGCAATGTGGGGTCATTCAACATCCAATGGCCAAGTGCCACTTGTCGAGATGTGAATGGTTGAGGAATGAGCACATTTTGGTCAATGTGCATGCTAAATGCCATTGGATTCAAATTTAAATTTTGAATGTGACATGTTGGGGGGAGAGAACAACGAAGTTAATTTCACTTGGTTCAATGCACAAGGACATGTAAGAGGCATTGAATGCCTTGTTGGAAGGACGAAGCCAATTTGAATTTTGAATTCAAATTGAGCGAATATTCCCTTTTGATGCCATGTGAGGGAAAATAGAGAATTAAATAAATCAAAGTAATTGATTTATTGTGCAACTTGCATTCTCTAGAGGATTTTAGTGATTATAAGGATTAACTTAATCAAAGATTTGATTAATTTAATGAGGAATTAGGAGATGTGACAATTTAGACTTAAATTTATGAATTGATTTAAATCAGAATTGAGAGGAAGTGATTAATTAAATAAATGATTTTGATTCATTTAACTAAGGAGGAATATATTAGATTAAATTAAATAATGTTTTAATTTATTCAATTTAATAAGATGACTTTAGAGATTTAATTTAAATAAAATGAATCATTTAAATTAATAGAGAAGATGATTAATTTAATCACCAGAGGAGAAAGACCTAATTAAATAAATAATGATTTATTTAATTAAGGGATGAAAGGTGTTGATAAGCTGAGAGTATGATTCAAGACGAGCCGATGTTAGTAGGATCAGAATGATCGGCTGCATGTATATTTTACATGTCTACATTTTTCCCTCTTTGAAGCAATGTTCTTGTTGCATTGATTCAAAGAATAAACTACTATGATCAAAAGTTCAAAATTTATCGATTTTTCAGCTGTCCCACTGTTGCCCCAGCGAGAAGAATTATGCTGGTATACTGCCCCCTCGAGAGATCAAGCGGAAATGTTTGATTTTTCGATTGAGATCGCGATAAAATGCGAGAGGAGTGGTTCTATTGATCAGAGGATGAAAGATAATTCTGTGATGTAGACAATTCTAATGATGTATAGATAGTCATTGGCCATGGGTAGCCTCGTGTATATTTTGATACAACACACTGATTTTAGATAGAAATGTTAGTAAAGATAGAAGAAAAAGAAGAATAAGATGGATGGAAGGAGGATCCACACAAGTTCACATTATTACCGATGATGATGATGATGTATTAATTATCAAGAGTTGGGATTTCCAAAGGGCCAATTACTTTATTTTTGATAACACACATAGGTACGATGCATCAAGGTATAAAGGACTAGGATGGCGTTGTACCTAGTGTGATGGACTTTGACTAGTCAATCAGATAGGAGTATTCTGGTTCACACTTGACATACAGAAACCTTGCTAGGACAGACCTAACAAAGTAAGTATTCGCCAAGTTATTTTACAAGAGTATCCAACAAGCACAACAGATAAAAAAGATAATGATCTTTGCTCCATTCCTTTCTCTCTAAACCTATTTTGTCTAGGCATCATCGAGAGGTCCTTGGAATGAGCGCAAAATAAGATATGTCAACAAAGACCAAGAAAAAGAAAATAGATAAGCTAATGTTCTTCATACTGCTAGCCAAGACTAACTACTGCGAGGGGTACCTGATGCTTATGTCCATCACAGGAAAGCTTCATCCTAGGGCATGTAATGATTAGGGTTTTGGTGGGACTGATTTGGGTGATAAGCTATTGATATTCCGAGTTGATCAACTTGCTTTCTTACTGACTTAGACTTTCAAGACTTTGACGATTAGGCGTTCACTTTTGAATCTACTAGACTTGTTTCTGACTGACTCACCAAAGGGTGAAGGCGATGATTGATTTATTATGAGTGATGATAAATCATGGGTGAAAGCGAGATGAAATGGATGCACCATTTTGGGTTTTTCAAATATTTTGAGGTTGTTTTTGGTATTTTTAGATTTTACGACGTTTTTGGTACTTTTGAGGTTTATGACGAAAGACTAACTTAAAGACCTATTCTAAGGGTCTCGGGAGCTGATCCGTAGATAAGCCTTGCCTACGTTATACACGCAGAGACCACGTAGTTTGACTGACGACAGACTGACTTGATGGACAAACGGATTTCCCTTTTATTGCTTAAAGGACTGACTTAAGATGCAGACTAGATGGGCAAACGGATTGCCAATGCGATGAACACCTAAAGGACTAACCTTATTGTCTCGGGGGATGATCAAAGATCAACCTTTCTTATGTTCAAGCTCAGAGATGATGTAGTTCGACAAGGTGAAAGACTGACAAGACTCAATGATGAATTTTTGAAGATTTTCTGATATTTCGACATGTTTTTGGATTTTTGATGAATTTTTGAATGTTTTTGGATTTTTCACATGATTTTGACAATTTGGATATGGATACGTGATGATATCAGTGACCTGTTTTGGGATTTTGTTGAAAACCAAGCTAAGGTTGATTGATCAAATTGATGGATTGATAGTTTGACTAAGTGTGTTAAGTCAAACAAAAGTGATAATGCTCTTGTAAATTCCAGGAAGTTGTGTTATCCTAGAATAAACTTGTGCATAAGGGTGGTTTGACTAAGTCTGTTAAGTCAAATGAGGTGATTATGGATTTGATAATTTGGCTAAGTGTGTTAAACCAAACAAAGATGATAATGAGCTTGTAAACCCAAGGAAGTTGTGTTATCCTAGAGTAAAATAGTTCACAAGATGATAATTTGACTAAATGTGTTAAGTCAAACAAGGTGATAATTGATTGCATTCGATTGATCAAGATTGATGAAGCTTGATTTGGAACAAAATTGTTTTGATGATTTCATGTGACGTTGACGCACAAGTTAGATGTGACTGATATTGATTGTTCAAAATGATGTTTGACGAAGGATAAAGCTTGATAAGGAACGTCTTCCTGTCAAAATATGCCATGGGCTAGTGATTTGACTTGATGCTCACAAATGTTTTAACCAATTTGATTTCATGTTCGCCAATGTTCGGATCACCACATAAGTGTGAAGATATAGATCAAGATTTATTCCCGAAGAAAGATGCCAATATCTGCCCCCAGTGTCTAGCAATGTTTGAAAGGCCATGGGTGGATTCTTGAATAGATGGATGGATAGATACGGTAAGCATGCAAAGGATTCCAAGGATCATCTTGTGATAAGATAAGGTGTTTGAATAGAGGATCACTCATTCAGATAATGCTTCAAGTCTCAGATAACATTTGGATTGGATGGGATCAATGAAAATGACCCATGTCAAGATATTTACCACAAGCAAGTATAAAGTGTGCACCAAATTTTCATCAAGATTAAGATACCTTGGAGTATGGATGCATATGGATGGAAATGGATTGGATAAATGGTTCATGGATGAACGAATTTATTATGGATGGAATGTTGGCTTTATTATGGAATGTGATAAGATGCTTTCTCTTGAAATGGAGCACGTAGATGCTCAATTCTACACATGACGCTCATTTTCCAGGTTTTCATCATGGTACCTATCCAAAGCACCACCGAAATGGTTTTTGCTAGATGATTTGTTCTTTACTATTTTCAATCCATTTTTTGATTTTTTTTTGTATTTTCTGAGATATTTTAAGCTGATGTTGAACCACCTGGTGGTGCTGACATTGATGCTTCTATCATAATGTGCCACCGGTATCCTACTTGAAGAAGTTGCTTTTCCAAGATAGTGCACTTGAATGCAA
Organism: Sequoiadendron giganteum; assembly: GCA_007115665.2. NCBI lineage: Eukaryota > Viridiplantae > Streptophyta > Pinopsida > Cupressales > Cupressaceae > Sequoiadendron > Sequoiadendron giganteum. The sequence goes on from CM021102.1 coordinate 842,168,310, forward strand.
CTTTTGAGACCCCTGATCTATTTTGCTGACACCAGAGTTAACTTTGTCTCTGTGCGGACATCACGATAGAGTGCCTTTTGAATCCTTATGATGAAGGGTCGTTGCCAACACATGGCCAATGTGAGAATTGGATATCATGTGTGGAGGCGTGGATGGAGTGTGTTTAGGAATAGTAGATGGATTGGTTGACAGTTTGGAACCTTTGACTCTCCAAACCTAGGAAGATGAGTAATGATGGGTGGCTATGGAAGTGTGCATGGAATTAGGACCAGCTGCTTGATACACTTTGTATGTCGCTCAAAAAAAATTATTTTTCCTTTGTGGACATATTTGATGGATACATTTCCATTTTTTATTTTTCCCCATAGTTTCTTTGACTGATGGAGTATGATAGGGATAGTCTTTCTTTGTGTTCTTTGATATCCATATGTATTTGATTTGTCATTCATGCTTCTTAGCTTCTTGTTCCTTGATAACATTATTCATGCTTCGATTCAAATATTTATTTTAATGTTGGTCCCAATTTGTGGATGGGGTGATGGGTAGATGAAGATTCATGACGTGGTGGGTTGTAGTATTGGCATTGGTTTCATCATAAGGATTTTTCGAGCTCCCTATGTTGATGTTTGCTCGAGACGAAGTTGCCCCCAATTTTGTGGAAGTATTATTGATATGTTGAGATCCCTTGATTGTCGAATAACCAAGGCCTTGATGCTTAGGATTGCTAATAATCTGCACTGGTTCTAGGATACCCTGTTCATGTAGGCCTAATCCTCTGCCTTGATAATTCATCTGCTGAAAATTTTTATTTGCAATAGGATATGATCTACCTTGGAAAAAAGGTGCCATTCCTTCTCTGCTCTATGGTGGATCTTCAAAAGTGATAGCTTCTTTATTGATCATGCAGCTTTCCCTAAGAAAGGTAAGTGATCCAAGTTTATAAGTGATAGGACCCTCTATATGTGGGATGAATGTCTGATTGATATCTTTAGATTGATCTTGCGAGATACTAGATTGTAATATTTCTTCAAGAGGCATTGATGCTTCATTGTCCTTGTAAAACTATTCCTCATGATTCATTTCACAAGATGTTTCTAATTCGTGACTTTTGGAGGAGCCCTCTTCATGACCTATTTCTGATATGTCTCTGGATTTCTCTATATCTTGATCATGTGTATAAATGTTAAGAGTAGGAGACTCTTGTTCCTTGGTAATGATTTCAAGAGTATGAGACTCTTGGTTTGAATGAAGATCATCCACGTGTCCATCCAAAGAAAGCATCTCATGGGTAGATGGAGGGGTATGTGCTATGCAGATATGGTCATCTTGTATGGATAGGAGGGTGTTCGTTATATCATTGTAGTAGCTTGGAGATGCAAATTCTTGATCTCGAATGATTTCAGAATTGCTTTTGACATGCTTTGGATAAGGTTCTTGACATGGGTCAATTTCAAAGAATGGATTGCTTTCTTGGATATCTTCACTAGGCATAGGAAGTTTATCAAATGTTAGGAGGTCAAAAGATGTCCATATTTTTTGGAAAGGATCATTGCTAGACCTTGGTGAAAGATCTTCATCATGCTTTGGAGTAAATTCTTGAGATATGTCCTCTAACTCATTAGGTGATGTAGAGACATTTTCAACATTATCATTGGTCAAAGGATCTTGATCATTATTTTCAATGATTTTGGTGAGAATTTGTTGCAAGCTTTTCTAAGGGAGTAATTCCTGTGTTTGTTGCTGAGCCAACAATGCTTGTTGTTGGTCATGTTGTGCCAACAATTCCTTTTATTGGGCTTGTTGTTGAGCTGCTTATTGATGGATTGCTTGCAATAGTGTCCTGAATTGTGTTTGCTCCGATTGAGCCTGGTGTTGGGCTTGAGCTTGAGCCTTTGCTTGTTGGGCTACTTGAGCTGCTTGTGCAACTTGTGCGGCTTGTTGGTCCTAGAGTGCCTTTTGGCGGATAGATTTTTGTGCAGCTTGCAACATGATGGAGAATGAATTGGTTGTGTCGTGTTTTGGTGGTGGGTTGGGGATGGTGTTGATTGTTGGGGTGAGCGGAACGGTCACATTGATTGCGAAGGTTTGAGTGGTGAATGGTGCGATTGAGATTCTTGGTCCTTGAGACACTTGAGAAATGGTAGATGTGTTAACTGTTGGGGTTGCTTGGATGGTTGCCATCTGTTGATATGAATCGATGAGAATTTTGAGTGTAGTAATTTTGTTTCGCAAGATTTGACCTTGACATTCTTCATATGGTTGACTTGGTTGCTTAGCAAGTAGCTTTGGAATGCATCCTTGTGGTGTTTGTTTGGGATCATGGATAAGTTGATTTTGGATAATGCTCTGACTCAGTGTGATGTTTAGATTCGGTATGATAGATTGAAATTGAACATTGTTGTGGTTGGGAATCATATTGCCTTGATTTAGGTAACTTTGATTTTGCATGGTGTTACCTTGAATTGGATCAATATATGAAGTCGTTAACATATTTCTTGGATTTTGAACAACATTGGTTTGATTTGCAAGCATATCTATCCCAAAGTTTACTAAATGTGGATTTGAAATGGTCATTTTTGACAAACTTGTATTTGGAATGTATGGATTTGGTGGTATAGTGTTGTTTGGAATAAGACTCATGCATTGATTGTTCGGTTGATAGATTTGTAGGTTTGGACTTGTATTTAAATCTATCATCAGGAAAGGTGTTCCAAAATTCAGATTGGGCATGCTCACATTTGTTGTACCATTGAGGTTTGGAGGAGATGATGATTCCATGCATAAATGTGAGTTTCAATAATCAATTGGCATTGTGAGACTTGGATAGTTTGGTTGACTCAAATTTCTCATGATGTATGAGTCAGGTTTATATTCCATGTTCCTCTTGTGTTTTGACCTTGTTGACCTCTGAGGTGTTTAGGACCAGATGGAGGATGAAAGTGTGAGTGATATGGGTTTTTTGAACTTTTTAGGAACTTTGGATCAATGCTATACTTTAGGAGTTGATTTGATTTTGATTGCGGATAGTTTGACTAAGTGTGTTAAGTCAAACAAAGTAATAATGCACTTGTAAACCCTAGGAAGTTGTGTTATCCTAGGGAAAACTTGCACAAGAGAATGAATTGGCTAAGTGTATTAAGCCAATCAAAGTGATCATGAACTAGTAGACCTCAGAAATTTGTGTTATCCTAAAGGTAAATTTGTTCAAGAAGATTGATAATTTGACTAGGTGTGTTAAGTCAAACAAGGTGATGTTGATTTTCCAAAAGTCTAGCATGAATGATGTTTCCAAGGTTCCAAAAGTTGTTGGTGAGATGGGATTTGATTGAATTTTGGATGGATGAAGCATTTGGACTTGATCCTAGATGACCCTATGAGGACTTACTTACAAGACCAAGGTGATGAAGAACATGCTTTTCCCTAGAAGTAATTCAAACCAAAAGACCAATGTTTGCATGGAAACCAAATGACTCAAAAAGGATCAAGCACATGTGTGGTTCAATTGTCTATTATCTTGTTTAGATTTGGTTCTTTTTACCACAAACACTTTCTTGATTAGTTTTTTCAAACTAAATGTCCAATGTTCTAATTTTCTTTCATCCCACAAAGTGCATTATGTGGAAATCAAGGCAAAGGTTTCCTAATGTTTAACCTTGGTGAAAACAAATGATGATAAAATCTAAGCACTTAGAAACCTCTAATGATATGATCCCTAGGGAAAGCAAGAGTACTTAGATTCGTCAAAGGATATTTGTTTCCTCCAAGGGGTTTGAAATTGGGAGTTCTTTGTGGATGTTTGTTTTTCAATTGTTTTGAGGACCAAGTTATGTATTTTTCACTTCCAAGCACATTTAACAACCCTAGGATGATGAGACAATATTTTGTTAGGTTTCCAGTTGGATAAATCCAACTGCACATATTTTGTGCAGATGGTTAAATGCTTGACCACACTGGCTCCCCTCCATGACACACACTTCTCGGGTCAGCCAAGCATTAGTACCCATGAATCTCCCATGGCATACTTTTCATCTCTACAACAAAACCGCATGTATAACATGGGGTAGATTCAAAGGACATGAACTTTTGCACCAACAAAATAGATAAAGTTTTGGCCTTTTTCTAAACAAAGGGTTTAATTTGGGCATTCCATTCGTGGGGGATTATCCAACATCGGCGAGAGTCCATTTCTGTCCATCTCGTCAGAATAATCCTCGTGATTCTTGAACTTTCCTCAAGAATCCACACTTATATACCAGTTGGAAGTCGCTTGGCTTTAGCGTGTTCCTGGTTGGGTCATTCCCTTGGGTGATTACTTTTTCCCACAAGGAAGGCCAGCTAAAATAAACAAAAGCGAGTACACTTATTCATAGTTCAATCAACCTTTGTTTAGAAACAAAGGGAGAGCACACGCCATAAGCCTACTCACTCACAAAGTGTTTTGTTCAATTTTAAACCCAAAAAAATAAAGTGTGGAGGTAATACTTTTGACAACTTAATATCACAAAAATACTTTTGATTCTCAAGATCGCCATGAGGCACGAGAGAAGTGCATACACCTTTTAGATCATATTACTTTGTTAAAAGGATTACAAAGCATCAAAAACACATGTTCATTTTAATCCTTCAAAGCAATAATGAGTTCTTTTTAAAGCACCAACTTTGAAGTGTGAAAGTTGCCTTGTTCAATTCTTAAACCTTTAAACAAAATCTAGTATGTTGTTCCTAAGGTTCTTTTTAACCTTTTGCAAACTTTGGAAAATAAATTTTGTTAGTTCTTTTTAGAGCCCAAAAGAAATTTTACTATCCTAAGAGCATGAAAGTAAACAAATTTCATAGAAAGGGATTATAAGTTCTCCCAAAGTGTTTAAAAATAATTGATACAATGATATGATAAATTCATAGAGAACCCTTGGCCTTCATTTTTCTTCCTTCACTTTTGATAAAGAAATTTCCTCTTTTGGCAGATTTCAACAATTGTTAGATTTTTTCCATTTTTGGCAACTTTGCATACATGACTTTGAGAGTCCTATTTTTTCTCAAAAGCTTTATAAAACTAAGATAGAATGAATTGCCAACTAACATATGAAATTGGAAACATGGGTTTTGAGTTATTAACAAAAATAACTTTCGAAAAACTAGGAAAAAACACTAAAATGTCATTTTGAAGGGCAAGATGAAAGTTTCAAGCCCCAAAAATGTGCCAAAATCGCCATCAACCTATCTTTGATATGTTGACAATCCATATGCCACCTCATAAAGAAACCACTTATAAAATTTCAGCCAAAACCCACATCTAAGTCAAAAGTTATGATCTCGAGAAGTTTCCTGCATCACAAAAAGAGTTAAAAAAAAACCAAAAATTTGCAGGTGCGACGTAGTTTGTAAAAGCGATGCAATTTGGACAAAAGCAACATTATATAGCGTCGCATGGTTGACTGTGGGCGGCGCTCTGCAAAAACAAAGAGTGAATAAGCGGCACGATATGGTCAAGCGACAAAGTTTGTGAAGCGGCTTTGTTTGAAATTTTGAATTTGACAGGCGAGAAAGCAGAAGCGACGTAGTTTGGAAGAAACGTGGTGGAATATGGCATCGCAGTACTGAGAGCAGTGCGATATAGCACCATGGAAATGAAAGCGGCGTAGTTAGGAAATTTTAAAAATGATAGGCGGGAAAAGAAGAAGCGGCGTGGTTTGGAAATTGTGCGCGGTTCAGTACAACACTGCTTCTCAGAAAGCAGTGCAGTATTGCGTCGCGCCTTTGGAAGCGGCGCAATATAGCGCCATGGAATTGAAAGTGGTGCAATTTTCCTGTGACCTGCAAAAAAGGAAAAAAACACAGAATTTAAAAAAAAAAACGTGATTAAAACTCGAGATTGCCCTCCTTCTAGCGCAAAAATATGAACCCATGTTTGATACCTGCACAAATACAACAAACAAACACAATATTAGATCATATGCAAGTTTAAAAACAAGGATTCACCATGAAAATAGACTGAAACATTAACATAGGAAGAAAATGAAGAACAATGCAAATGAAAGTAAATAAATCCTATTTTAATGAACAAACTATCAATCCCATGGGGGAGTTGGTGCCGATTGATGTGTCGAAATTGGCCCTTTCCCAACTCCTTTGTAAGCTTTATTGATGATTTGATGAGTGATCCACCTTGATGAAAATTCAATCAAGCTTCATGATAAAAATCTGCATAACCTAGCTAAGAATGTGAATAAATGGATGAAACTAGATATGCTTGAAGAAGAAGTTGAGTATAGTAAGTTTACTCAAATTGTGGATGATAGAATGAGAGGAAGAGTCTCTCATTTATAGATTTCCAAAATGGAAGAGAGAGTGAAAATAGGCAATGTGGGATCATTCAACATCCAATGGCCAAGTGCCACTTGTCAAGATGTGAATGGTTGAGGAATGAGCACATTTTGGTCAATGTGCATGATAAATGCCATTGGATTCAAATTTGAATTTTGAATGTGACATGTTGGGGGAGAGAAGAATGGAGTTAATTTCACTTGGAAAAATGCACAAGGACATGTAAGAGGCATTGAATGCCTTGTTGGAAGGACGAAGCCAATTTGAATTTTGAATTTAAATTGAGGGAATATTCCCTTTTGATGCCATGTGAGGGAAAATAGAGAATTAAATAAATCAAAGTAATTGATTTATTGTGCAACTTGCATTCTCTAGAGGATTTTAGTGATAGGGATTAACTTAATCAAAGATTTGATTAATTTAATGAGGAATTAGGAGATGTGACAATTTAGACTTAAATCTATGAATTGATTTAAATCAGAATTGAGAGGAAGTGATTAATTAAATAAATGATTTTGATTTATTTAACTAAGGAGGAATATGTTAGATTAAATTAAATAATATTTTAATTTATTCAATTTAGTAAGAGGACTTTAGAGATTTAAGTTAAATAAAATGAATTATTTAAATGAATAAAGAAAGATGATTAATTAAATTAAATTGATTAATTTAATCACCAGAGGAGAAAGACCTAATTGAATAAATAATGATTTATTTAATTAAGGGATGAAAGGTGTTGATAAGCTGAGAGTATGATTCAAGACGAACCGATGTTAGTAGGATTAGAATCGGGTGCATATATATTTTACGTGTCTACACCTACAATATGCACTGTCATTGAAAACCTCCAAGAAATCGTTGTATTCAATCTAATTCATATTCATCTCATTAGTCTGCATTTCATTATTCTTACTATCATATAAAAAATCTATCATCTTCAGCATACAAAGTGTACCCAAATTCAACAAAACATTCATAGGCATGCTCACTGTCATATGTTGTTGAATGTGCCTGCAACTGCACTGGGACCTGAAAATATGAATGCTCCTTATGGCAACTTGAAAATCTGAGGGATTAAGAGGGTATAGGGGTCGAGGGATTAGGGTTGAAGGGTTGAGGGTTGAGGGATTAAGAGGGTATGGGGTTGAGGGATTTGGGTTTAAGGGTTGAGGATATGGGGGTTGAGGGATTAAGAGGGTATAGGGGTCGAGGGATTAGGGTTGAAGGGTTGAGGGATTAAGAGGGTATGGGGGTCGAGGGATTAGGGTTGAAGGGTTGAGGGTTGAGGGTTGAGGGATTAAGAGGGTATGGGTGTTGAGGGATTAGGGTTTAAGGGTTGAGGGTTGAGGGATTAAGAGGGTATGGGGGTTGAGGGATTAGGGTTTAAGGGTTGAGGGTTGAGGGATTAGGGTTTAAGGGTCTACCTATTTGTCCCTCTATACCTATTTCTCTCTCCCTCCTTGTTTCCTCTCTCTCTCAATATCTCTACCTTCTTTCCCTCTCTACCTCTCTCTCTCTCTACCCTTAACCCTAAACCCTAAACACTTAAAACCCTCTACCCTCTACTCTTTATCTCTCTCCCACTCCCTCTCCCTCTCTCTCTCTCTCTCAATTCTCTCCCTGCTACCCCCTCTCCCTCTCTCAAGTCTCCCTCACTCAATCACTCACTCCTTCTATGTCTCTCCCCTCTACCTTTATCCCTCTACCCTTAACCCTTAAACCCTTAAACCCTCTACCCTCAACCCTTAACCATCTACCCTTAACCCTCTACCCTTTATCTCTCTCCGACTCCCTCCCCCTCTCTCTCTCAAGACTCTCCCTCCTACCCCCTCTCCCTCTCTCATGTCTCTCTCCCTCACTCACTCACTCATTCCCTCTATCTCTCTCCCCTCTCCCCTAAACCCTAAAACCTTAACCCTTAAACCCTAAACCCTTAAACCCTCTACCCTCTACCCTCTAACCGTCTAACCTCTATCTCTCTCCTACTTCATCCCTCTCTCTCTCAAGACTCTCCCTCCATCCCACCTTCTCTCTCTCACTCACTCACTCATTCCCTCTATCTCTCTCCCCTCTCCCCTCTCCCCTAAAACCTTAACCCTTAAACCCTAAACCCTTAAACCCTCTACCCTCTACCCTTAACCGTCTAACCTCTATCTCTCTCCTACTTCATCCCTCCCTCTCTCAAGACTCTCCCTCCATCCCACCTTCTCTTCTCTAATCCCTCAACCCTTAAAACCTTGAACACTCAATCCTATAGCCTAAACCCTAAACCCTCAAACCTTAAATCCTAAACCTCTAAACCCTCTACCCTCTACCCTCAACCATAATCCCTCAACCCTTAAACCCAATTAAACTCTCTACCCTAATCCCTCAACCCTTAACCCTTAACCCTTAAACCCTCATCCCTCAACCCTCTACCTTCAATCCTAAACCCTTAACCCTAAAACCTCAACCCCTATACCTTGTACCCTATATGTTCGACCTTGAACCCTAATCCATCAACCATCTACCCTCATCCTTAAACTCTTGACCCTCAACCCTTAAACCCTAAACCATTAAACCCTTAACCCTCAATCCTCAACCCTCAACCCTTAATCCCTTAATACTCAACCCTTAAACCCTAAACCTTGAACCCTTATACCCTCTACCTTATACATTAGACCGTCAACGCTAATCCTTCAACCATATACCCTTAAACCTATACCCTAAACCCTAAGAGAGAGAGGAGGGAGGGATAGGTAAATATGGATAGTTGAGATAGATAGAAGGAGATAGAGATATAGTTATAGAGAAGGTAAAGAGAGATAGAAAGAGGGGGAGGGAGAGAGGAGAGATAGAAAGAGGGGGAGGGAGGGAGAGATAGAGAGAGTAGAGAGGGAGGAGAGAGATAGAGAGAAGTGAGATAAAGAGAACTAGAGAGAGAATCTTAGGTCTCTCACTCACTCACTCACTCACTCCCTCTCTCTGTGTTAGGTCTCTCTTTCTCACACACTCACTCAATCCCTCTATATCTCTCCCCTCTACCCTAAACCCTAAACTCTTAACCCTTAAACCCTAGACCATTAAACCCTCTACCCTTAACCCTCCCTCCCTTTGTCTCTCTCCCACTCCCTCCCTCTCTCTCTCTTTCAAGTCTCTCCATCCCACCCCCTCTCCCTCTCTCAGGTCTCTCTCTCACTCACTCAATCCATCTATCTCTCTCCCATCTCCCTTAAACCCTATACCCTCAAACCAATACCCTAAACCATCAACTCTATAGGTCCTCAACCCTATACCTTCAATTCTCAACCATCTACTCTATACATTGGATCCTCAACCCTCATCTATCTGTGTCCCTCCCTCCTCTTCTCTCCTTATCTCTATCTCACTTCTCCCTCCATCTCTCCCTCCATACATCCCACCTTCTCTTCCCTAATACCTCAACCCTATATCCTCAACCCTTAAGACCTTAAACACTCAACCCTATACCCTCAACCCTTAAATCCTAAACCCTTAAACCCTCTACCCTCAACCCAATAATCTCAACCCTAATCCCTCAACACTTAAACCCTTAAACCCAATTAAAATCTCTACCCTAATCCCTCTATTAGGTATATCATTCACTCACTCCCTCTATCTCTCTCCCATTCCCTCTCCCACTCCCTCTCTCTCACTCTCTCCCACTCTGTCTTTCTCCCTCTCTCTCTCCCTCTCTCAGATATCTCCCTCCCACTCTCTCTCTCCCTCTATCTCATGTATCTCCCCCCACCCCCTCCATCTCTCTCGAATCCCTCTATCTTGAGTACTCCCTCTCCCTCGTACCCCCTCTCCCACCCCCTCTCTATCTCTCAAGTCTCTCTCTCTCACTCCTTGTATCTCTCCCATCCCTCTATCTCTCACTCCCTCTCTCTCCTACTCTCTTAGGTATCTCCTTCCCACCCCCTCTCTCCCACTTTGTCTCCCTCTCCTTCTCTCTCGGGTGTCTCCCTCCCACCCCCTCTCCCTCCCTCTCTCTTTCACTCTCTCTCTCTATCTCTATGGATTAGGGTTTAAGGGTTGAGAGATTAAGCCTCACTTACCTTCCACCCTACTTTCATAGGTTTCTCCTTCCCACCCCCTCTCTCCCACTTTGACTCCCTCTCCTTCTCTCAGGTATCTCCCTCCCAGCCTCTCTCTCTTAGGTTTCTCCATCCCACACCCTCTCCCTCCCCCTCTCTCTCTCTCCCACTCCCTCTCTCTCTCACTCCCTCTATCTCTCTCCCACTTTGTGTCTCTCCCTCTCTCTGAAGTCTCTCCTTTTCAGAGGAACATATTTGGCGCTCGCCAAATTTGGAGAGCACCAAATTTGGCGAGTGCCAAATGGGTCTTAGCTTGAAACGGTAAAAATAAGGGTTGACCCCGTGATTCAGGCCCACATTCTCCTGTGTTTGTCTGGTTCAACGCTTTATCCGAGTCAGAAATGCCTTTTTTTTGCAGTTGACTTCATATTGTACCAATCTATGCTTCATCCATCACCTTTTTACCACCAATCTGCATGGTAGACAACGTAGAAGAAGATATTTTGAAGTTTCTACATCATTTTACATTATCTGAGGTAATATATTCATTTTGGTAAATTGAAATGTTTGTATTTAGTATATTTGTTTGTTTTTGACAATATAAACTAAATTTCCTTAATGATTTTATTAATCATAACAATTGGACTTAGAATTCAACATTGAATTAGATGGGATTTGCATAGAAAAGTTCAATTTTTAGATTTGCATAAAAAGTTCAATTTTTATGAGTTTGAAGAACAAAAAAAATAAAAAACATGACATTTACTTAACATAAATTTACTTATGAATTCTATTTGCATTGCTTATAGTAGTCCATTTGCAGCATGGCCAGTGGAATTCATTGTATTTCATTATTTTTTCAACTAATTTGGAAAACTTTTATTTTCATCTAATTTGCAAAACCTCATTGCCAAAGAAATGGTGAATAATGATAAGATATAGCATCACAAACCCTTCTTTGAATCCATATTCTTCATGAATTTGTTGACAATCAAAAATTTGGTTTTGAGAAAAATAAACACAAGAGTCTCTAGATTTCATTTAGGTGGCAGCAATTTATACCCTAGGTTTGTGATTCTCATTGATTTGCTATATTGAATGGTTTCCACCCCTCTTTGCATCAAATTTTTTGTAAAATGCATTACTTTTGTTCTATGTGTGTTTGTGGACATGTAGCATTCAAGGTCATGTCGAGGAAATGACCGAAGCCTCTAACACCAGAAGAACATGCAGTTAAAAATGCAAGGAGAAGAGAATCAAAAAATGTAGCTTGTGAAGCAAAGGAATTGCAGCCCATACATCCACAAATTCCTGTGCAATCTAAGAGAGATGTCAAATTGGAAAAATAAAGGGCACGAATGAGGAAAGTTCGTGGAAGGATAGGAATGGATACAAAAGTTGGGGGCACATCATCAACCATAGGTGAAGCTCAATGCACATCTCCAGTTGAAGACACATTGACAACAACATGTGGTTTTCCGGGTACATCGAAAATCACATCTCCAATTGAAGACACACCATCAAAAACATTGCGTTTTGAAAGTACATCAGCAAACACATCTCTATTTGAAAGAACTCCACAAACGACATCCCAAGTTGGAGGTACAACATCATTTACATGTCAATCTCAAGGTATGTCATCAATTGCACCTCCAATTGAAGGAACACGATCTATCCCCGATGTTGTTGACCTTCCCAATATTGACACAAGTTTACATTTGAGAACTCCTCCTAGAGTTTTGCATAGAAAACCTACATTTTTGATTGATATTGATTCCAATGTTTTGAAATGGATGCCTAATAAGATTCCAAAATGTACATGTCAAAGATATGCATAAAGGATATGGAGTTTGTTTCTTGTGAAGCTAAGTGAGGGTGGAAGATGCCAGCTATTTGTTGAAATGATGAGGCAACTCAAATTTAGGCCCACCATGAAGGCTCTTGGGCTAAGATTTTTGAATGACTCAAGTGAAAATTCCATTGTAAAGAACTTGATGAGTGCATATGAGAGTGTGGGTTCCACCTCACGCACGAAGGATAGTTGTGCCACACGATGTGTGATGACAACAACACTGTTAAGCAGTCAGATAAGGAGCAAGGTGAACCTTACAAAGGCAAGTAAGTATTTGAAAATAAGTAGATCATCTCTAATGAGAGCCAAAGTAAGGCGTGAAAGAGTGGAGGATCCAAATAGCAATGAGTTATGGGCATTTTCGGGTAGAGTGCCACGGAAAGACACAAGAATTGCTCAAGGCTTGAGATCTTTAATTGTGAATTATTGGAAGGATAACACAAGGACCTCTCCTAATCAAATAGATGTTGTAAGAAGGAGAATTGGTAGTAAAAACCATGAGCCACATCCAATGCATTATTTGGATACCACTCAAACCCAATTTTTTGCTGATTTTGTAGAAAAGTTTCCTGAAATTAAAATATGTCAAAGGTATTTTGAAATGCTAAAGCCTTTTTATGTCAAAATAAATCACACATGCACTACTTATTGTTGTAGGGTTCATATTGATTTTTCTAGCCATTATGATGTTTATCAACGTATATGTGTGGATATGCATACTGACAATGTTTTGTAGGAATGTAACATAATGCCTCCACCTAAATCGTCAAGGAAATTTTTGTCTTCCATTTTATGTGAAAGAGAGGATGGTCAAAATTTTTACAAAAAATCATGTTTGGATGGCACATGTGATCATTGTGGTGGCATGCAACATTTGCCAATTTGCCAACAAATGGCTAGTACACACACAATTGGAGAGAAAATTGTGGAATTTGGCAAATATACGACAGTGGCATATAGTCTAAAAGTTGGGAAAGAAGCAAAGAAGTGTGAATTGGTCAGTGATAAGATTCTAGTGTATCAATTTAAGGGAATTTTTCGTGATCGGGTGGTTTATGATTATGCAATGCATACACACATAGCACAATGGTTGGACTCACAGTTCAAGTTATGCAAGGACACATTTTCACTTCGTCATATTATTTTAGTTGTCGAATTCATTGAGAACTACACACTACAACCACAGAACGAAGTGCAATCACATTACTACAACTCCGTGTAGGTTGCTATATTTGTACATATAGCATTCATTCATGCAAATGATAGTACCGAGGAAAATAGGAAAGTATTGAGGGAGTATCACTTTTACATCAGTGATGATCACACACATTCTATAGAGTTTGTTCAAGGTTGCTTTCATATGTTCTATGCTAATCTGGCTAGCAGGGGCATATCATTTAGTCAGCATATCATATGGTCAGATAATTGTACATCACAATTCAAGAATGCCAGAATGTTTTACTGGTTGAGCAGGATGCATAGGATTAGTGGTGTTCAGCATATGTGGAACTTCTTAGAGGTCGGGCATGGAAAAGGGGAGCATGATGGAGCAGGTGCATGTATCAAAAGAGCCCTAGCACAAGAAGAGTTAAAGTACACAAATAGTGTAAAGTTGACAGATGCAAGATGAATTGTCCAGTGGTGCAATGGTTCAATGGGTCCAGGTAGTGAAGGTAATTCTTTAGTTCGTAGATTTTTTCATTTAGTAGATGATACTAACATTGCAAAATATGAGGATTGTTGTACACTAACAAGATCGAGCGAGCTACACTCTTTTAGAAGCTCCAATGTAGGTACATGGACTATCCATAAAAGGAAGATGGTATGCTTTTGTTATGCATGTACACTTCAATCATGGAATGATTGTGAGTCAATAGAGTGGGTTAATGAATGGTCTGTAAGAATTCTAACCCCACTTGACACTTATCAGCTCCCGACGGCTCTACAAATCACGGAGATGCAATCATCCATTGACTTTGATCATGTATCGGACCTACTAGAGCTAGGTAATATATCTTACTTACAAGTTTTATTATGTTGCTCAGTAAATAAATCTAACAAGATGAACATATCAATGCAGGGAACGTTTATGCGGTGATTGCAGATGAAGACAATGAAGAGGGTACAGATTATTACCTGTGCCATTGTATCGAGGCCAAAAAGAAATTGGAGTCCCCAGTTATAGACGGAGAAAACATAGAATATCCTATAGGTTCAGTGGTTGTTACTGGAACATGGCTTCAAAGGTATCCAGTTAAGAATGTTGCAGTTTGGTTGTTTGAGGACTTCAACACGCATCGGAAAATTATTCACTATTTGAACCTTGTCGTCGCCACCAACGTTCATTTGATCAAATATAAGGGTAGACCTGCGAACAAGAACTTGTGGAAAGTGCGTGAGTCTGACCACGAGGCAATACTCGACACAATAAAGACTAGAGCATACCTAGATGGTTCCTTGGATTGATTTGTAAGTATGCACATTGAATTTGTAAAGCCATGTTATTGATCACTCTTTTGGACCAACACCTTGCAATAAGGATTTTTCATGATTATTGTTTGATGTCATATGCATTTACGACTATCATTGGTCCTTTTCTGATTGTGACTGTAGGTAATACTGAAGTTTGTCAAAGTATATAAGAAAAGAACAACATCGGTTGCTGGTGCAAGTGTTCAGTGGTATGAAAAACATCGGTTACTGGTGCATTTTCTAGTTGTCAATCTTCTCTTTCTTTTCCATCTCCTAGATTTATCGGATTCTTATATGCTACACGTTTATGTTAAGCTTCTCAGTGCTATATTTGAAATTTATATGTAGGGTCATCGAGAGATGATAAAGTAGTGAAGGGGCACATCACCATTGTAGGACCTTCAATCGACCTCCTTATCTAGTATGCATGAAGGTGATAGTAGGTCTCGTCAGCTATGTGACTGACATTATTTAGTTATTGCTCTTTTAATGATTTTTATGTGAGTCTATATCTAAGATTGAGAGGCTTTTGTAGGTTTTTTGTGGACCAAATTCCTATGATACTACACAACCACAAAGAGGCTACTACCCATGTGTTTTGTAGGGAGAAGGGGATGTACATGTTTTGAACCATTTTGGAATGCAAATAGTTGGGCCAGCTAAGGTGGAATGGAAAAATGAAACTGGGCAGCAACTCTTTTTGTCCTTTTCTCAAGTACAATATATTTCATGATTTGTGTTGGAAATGGGAGGATTATTTCCCTGCATGTATTGCTACAAGTATTGACAAATGGGAATATTTTCAAGATGTTCTTCCATCACTATTGTAAAATTTGTCATTGACTTACTGTATTTTTTGACCTATTGTTGCAAACACAACCATAGCTCTTGGAGTCTTGAGACACTGATTGACATAGACTTGACAGTCATAGGACATTGACTGTGGTGAGTGAATTTGACTGTCAAGCATTTTATAATCATACACTCACTGTACTTAACAAATGATCACTACTCATTTCTAATTTGTCCTTTTCATTTGCACATTGCCATGTACAGTGACCCTTCACAGTTCCCTTGTGTTCATACATTCATGATGCTTGTCTTAATGAATAACCTTCCTTTAAATCTATTGTCCTTTGATGAAGTGACAAGGTAGGGGCAGTGTATGCCTCAGAGAAATTGATGCAACCTAGTCTCTAACATACCTTAGGGTATGACATTCAACAAAACAACTACTATGGTTCAACCGACTCGATCCCTTAAGGGTGCAAAGTGCAAAAGGCCAACAATATTTGACAGGGTATTACTCATAAACCGTGGTGATTACGAAATCTGTATTTGAACCTACGAGATCATGTTGGACCCCTCTACAATAACCTCTCTCGATTATTGCTATCTCAGAGGAATTTTCCTGTGGTGGCGAATTTTCACTCGGAGAAAGAGTTGTCAAATGCAAGTAGTTGAGAGTTGCAAAGTGGTGCAACTTTCGTTCTGCAGATCGTGTGACCAAACAAACTATTCCAACGCATTCAGTTGGGTACATTTACACTAGGAATGGTCCTATTTTGCACCTAAACACGCAGAATCACTCCGAGCTACGTTCAACCAGATTGATCCCTTAAGGGTCCAAAGTGCAAAATGGCTGTGAAATTCAGCATGCTATTACTCGGACACCATGATTCTTAGAAACTTCTCATCTAATCCTACAAGATCATGTTGGGCCCATATACAATAACCTCTCTCAGTTTTCGCTATCTCAGAGGCATTTTCCTGTGCTAGCGAATTTTCACTTGGGGAAAAAGTTGTCAAATGCAAGCAGTTGAAAGTTGCAAAGTGGTGCAACTTTCATTCTGCAGCTCATGTGACCAAATGGACTGTTCCAACGCATCTGGGTGGGTACATTTACGCTAGGAATGGTCCTCTTTTGTACCCAAACACACAGAATAGCTCTGAGCTACGTTCAACCAAATCGATCCCTTAAGGGTCCAAAGTGCAAAATGGTTGCGAACTTCAACATGCTATTACTCGGATACCGTGATGCTTAGAAAATTCTCATATAATCTTATGGGATCATTTTGGGCCCCTCTACAATAACCTTTCTTGGTTTTTTCTATCTTAGAGGCTTTTTCCTATGGTGGCGAATTTTCACTCGAGGAAAAAGTTGTCAAATGCAAGTAGTTGAAAGTTGCAAAGTGGTGAAACTTTCATTCTGCAGCTCATGTGACCAAACAAAATATTCCAACACATCCAGGTGGGTACATTTATGCTAGGCATGGTCCTCTTTCACACCTAAACACGCGGAATCACTCCGAGCGACGTTCAACCGGATCGATCCCTTAAGGGTCCAAAGTGCAAATTGGCTGCGAAATACAACATGCTATTACTCGGACACCATGATGCTTAGAAACTTCTTGTCTGATCCTACAAGATCATGTTGGGCCCATCTACAATAACCTCTCTCGGTTTTGGCTATCTCGAAGGCATTTTCCTATGCTGGCGAATTTTCACTTGGGGAAAAGTTGTCAAATGCAAGTAGTTGAAAGTTGCAAAGTGGTGCAAATTTCGTTATGTAGCTCGTGTGACCAAACAGACTGTTCCAACGCATATGGGTGGGTAGGTTTACGCTAGGCATGGTCCTATTTTGCACCCAAACATGCAGAGTCGCTCTGAGCTACGTTCAATCAGATCGATCCCTTAAGGGTCCAAAGTGCAAAATGGCTACGAACTTCTGCATGCTATTACTTGGACACCATGATGCTTAGAAAATTCTCGTCTGATCCTATGGGATCACCTTGGGCCCTCTACAATAACCTTTCTCGGTTTTTGCTATCTCAGAGGCTTTTTCCTATTGTGGCGAATTTTCACTCGAGGAAAAAGTTATCAAATGCAAGTAGTTGTAAGTTGCAAAGTGGTGCAACTTTCATTCTGCAACTCGTGTGACCAAAAAAATTGTTCCAATGCATCCGGGTGGGTACGTTTATGCTAGGCATGGTCCTCTTTCACACCTAAACACGCGGAATCGCTCCGAGCTACATTCAACCGGATCGATCCCTTAAGGGTCCAAAGTGCAAAATGGCTGCGAAATTCAGCATGCTATTACTCGGACATCATGATGCTTAGAAACTTCTCGTCTAATCCTACAAGATCATGTTGGGCCCATCTACAATAACCTCTCTCTATTTTTTCTATCTCGAAGGCATTTTCCTGTGCTGGCGAATTCTCACTCGGGGAAAAAGTTGTTAAATGCAAGTAGTTGAAAGTTGCAAAGTGGTGTAACTTTCGTTCTGCAACTCGTGTGACCAAACAAACTGTTCCAACACATCCGAATGGGTATGTTTACGCTAGGAATGGTCCTCTTGTGTACCTAAACATGCGGAATCGCTCTGAGCTACGTTCAACTGGATCGATCCCTTAAGGGTCCAAAGTGCAAAATGGCTGCGAACTTCAACATGCTATTACTCGGACATCGTGATGCTTAGAAACTTCTCGTTTGATCCTATGGGATTACGTTGGGCCCCTCTACAATAACCTTGCTCGGTTTTTGCTATCTCGAAGGCTTTTTCCTATGGTGGCAAATTTTCACTCAAGGAAAAAGTTTTCAAATGCAAGTAGTTGAGGCATATTATCAAACAATTCACTGCCTTGTCTATGGCTTGTCATGGCATTCCATCACCATGAGACCACTTTTCTTTGAGGAATTTTTTCAAAAATTTCAATGGCTTGTCTATGTTATTGCTTACCATTATGCTTTCATAGGTTTTTTCCAAGCATCCATAGCTTGTTCGAAAGCATCTATTTTAGGCTTTTAGCCATAGCAAGAAGGCAATGAACTATTTGATAAAATTCTTTGGTAGACATATATGAAAAATGTCGTAGCATGGACAAGGGAATGAACTATTTGAAAAAAATGCCTCAAAGAAATGTGGTCTCATGGAATGCCATGACAAGCTAAAGCAATTGGCAGCTGCTCCTAGTTATTAGTTATGCAATGTGAAGTAATTGCATAACTGCTTAGGTTGATTTTGTCAAAAGCTATATTGTAATTGAAATTTTTCCATCTATCAGCATCTAGTTATTCGTTATGCAATGTGAAGTGATCCTTTGAGTTTGAAAGATGTGCAATGCATGAATAAAAACTACAAAAATCTATTTTCTACATTTCATTAGTTAAACTCTTTATTTTATTTGCTCTCTATATCGCTATGCTATGGAAATGCCTTTCGATTTCAAAAAAGATAGTTTTTATCTCTTGTTATAAAAAGGAGCAGATATACAATGTTAAAGAAGAGTGAAAGCACAACTAAATTTATCATTTCAAAGCAATTTTTTTGATGCATTTTTTCAAACAGTTCACTGCCTTCTCTATGCTATTGCTTACTATTATGCTTTTGATATATTTTTCGAAGCATCCATAGCTTGTTCAAAATCACTTGTTTTAGGATTTTAGCCATAGCAACAAGGTAGTGAACTGTTTGAGAAGATGCTTTGGTAGACATGTATGAAAAATGTGGTAACATAGACAAGGCAGGGAACTATTTGAAAAAATATCTCAAAGAAATTTGGTCTCATGGAATGCCATGATAAGAAAATGCAATTGGTAGCTGCTCCTAGTTATTAGTTATGCAATGTGAAAAAATTGCATAACTGCTTAGGTTGACTTTGTTCAAAATATATTGTAATTAAATTTCCGGCATCTATCAGCATCTACTTATTAGTTATCCAAAGCAAAGCAATGCTTTGACTTTGAAAGATGTGCAATGCAATGTAATCAATGACATGAATATAAACTACAAACATCTATTTTTTACAATTCATTAGTTAAAATATTTATTGTATTTGCTCTCTATATTTCTATATGCTACGTAAATACCTTGCAATTGTATTTAAAAGGCTTAATAGGTCAGTTAGGTGGTATTTGCAAAATCAAGTTGTGAATGAATGGTAATTAAGAGCAAAATTGGCAAATTGCCATCTTAGAAGTCTAACAAAGGTTGGTTATGGTGGTTGATCAGCTCAAGGGGTAGTTGGAAGGTGGTATCAAGATATATTTCTGTAATACCCCAAGTTGAGGGTTGATTTTGTTCAGTTTCTAATAAGAAAATATACTTGAAAACACAAATCACTGGTTTTCTTTGCCTTGCACAAGCCCATACAAGTCTATCATGACCTGAGGCTTTTGATACTTGATTGCATATGTGTTTACTTATTTGCATCTGTTTTGAAGGTTTAAATCCACCGTTGGTGTGTGTAGGATCAACAAACTTGGTTACTGCTCTGTTTTCTGTGTCAGAGGTTTTGAGGGCAACACCATGACACATTAGCCAATCCACCTACTGTTCTAACCCTATTGCTTGGTGGATTGGCCTGTACCATGATTAGTTTGGTGTATGAATACTTTGGAGGCTGAGAGAATGAATAAACTTAGTGGGGTGTGAAGTTCTAATGCTGTTTAGGGGTGTTTCCACCATGAAAGTAAGGAACTCAAGTACTGAATCTGAGAAATACTAAAAGGAATGGGATTGTAGTGTCCTTTAAGTTAGGGCAGAGGTATTGTGGGGTGTTTGGACCTTTGGAAGGATTGGGGGAGGTCTGGAGTTATGAGTTTCTTTAAAACCCTTGTTTTTGTGAAGGTTTAGGACAGTTTGTGAGTAGAGGAATAGAACAAGTTCTTGGGGCTCTTAAAATGGGAGAATCCTGAGTTTGGTGAGCATCCCTAAGACTGTTTCAATTTTCCTTGGTTTGGAGGTGAGTTTGTGAGGGGGTTCCTTTGGAAATTAGGCCTAATTGTGAAGCCTAGAGTGAGGGAGGTGTATTGAAAGTTCATGTTGGTACAAAAGAGTTACTATTGGTTTTGGTATATGTTGTGTAACCCTGAAAAGGGTATCTTAATCCACCTTTAAATGGTCAGGTGTTTTGGAAAGGTTGGGAGAAATTAGGCTTGGACCGGGTTTTGAGTTTGGTGCAGGAGCACCTACACCACATCATCAATTTTTTTTATTCGAATACATCAATAGGGAAATGTTAGTGTATTTAGGTTTATTTTGTCTAATAAGCTTTGAGAGATCAAGCATAATGCAAATAAAGGGTGTTTTGTGTCTTAGAAGTCAATTAGAAATCATATAAGTTGTAAAATGCTGACAAAGCAACTTTAACAGAAACAAATGTAATTAAGGGACCAAATAATTCCAAGGTTGGTTATGGGTGTTGGGGAGAAGATGGTTGTTGGAAAATTCTTTAAAAATCCTTACCAAGGCTGGAATGAGAGAGTGGAAGAAGTTTTGTAACAATTCTACACAATAAACACCACAGTTTTGAGCAATTTTCTAGAAAAATACTGTTTTCTTGATCTTTTTGAGTGTTGTACGGGCACATACAGGTTCTTCATGGTCTAAGAATTTTAGAGGATGTGTCTATATTTTTTATTTGGTGTCTTAACTCTTTGTTTGTAGAGAGAACCAACACAAACAATGACTGTCCCAGTGTTGTTGAATCAAGGGTTTGAGGGGAAATTTGTGATGTAACAATCAATCCACCTATTGTTTGCTACTATATCTCGGTGGATTGATTGAAAACATGTTATAATAAGTGTGTCAACTCATTTTCGAATAAGGAGTCATAATTATGTGGTGTTTTTGTGACTGTTCTAAGACTGAACAAGGGTTTTCCAACATGGAAGTGAGGAACCAAAGAGAAGTTTTTAAGAATTAATGCTTGTAAGGGTTATGTGAGGGTTTGATGAGTCTGTACAAAAGTATTTTGAGGTGTTTGGGGCTTTGGAAGTGTTGAGAGAGGTCTAGAGTTGTATGTTTTTTTAAAACCCTTGATTTTGTGAAGGTTTAGGAGGGTTTCTTGGGTTTTGTGAGTTAGAGGCTCTGTAGACACAAACTAATGAAAAAATTTGAGGTTTTCCACCATGACCTAAGACTATCCAAGGCATTTGGATAGATACCTAAAGGTGGAAGGGTGGTCCCTTTGGAAAAAAAGGGCTAATTGTGAAGCCAAAATTGAAGTAGGTGTGCTGAAAGTCTATGTCGGTCCAAAAGAGAGACCACTAATTCTTTGGTATGTTGTGTAGCTCTGAAAGGGGTATCTCAATCCATCTTGTAATTGTCTAGTGTTTTGGAAAGGTTGGGAGAAATCTGGCTAAAACTGAGTTTTGAGTACTACAAGAATAACCAGTCACAAATGTGAGTTTTGGAAACCTTGATGAATTTGACTTAGGGATTGTTGTCAATTGATTCAATTGTCATTGTATGAATGTTGATGGTCTTTGTAGGGCCTTGGTGGAGTCTTGTTGTTCATTTGCAAGGTTGAGGAGTTGAGACCCTTGAGGGTGGGTTGATGCCTATTAGGCTAAATCATTATGAAGAAGAGTTCTTGATTGAGAATTGACATTTCCATTGTTGTGAGTCTTCTCCACCTTGGATTTGCATCAGAGTGCTACAAGGGTGGATTGTTGGGTGAGGTGTTGAATGAAGAGTTTGGTTTGATGGGGCTTTGAGGTTGTGTAGATTGCTCAAAATAGGTTGTATTAATCTTGTTAGGAGCCCCTTGAAGGCAGGTTGTTGGACTGATTGGGTTTGAGCCTCCTTGCCTTTGCATCGGTGAGGCACAAGTAATTGAAGAATTCCAAAGGATACAAACCACCATGAATGGAGCTTATTTATACAATACGCTTTAGATGGGGTTTATTGAGCATTCAATAGTAATTAATTAAGCATTAGATGTAAAAAAAATCCATGCCTACAACATTCAAGCATACAACTTACATGATATGCATGATAACATCATTCAAGAATGGCAGAAGCAAAATAAGAGTTTCTTTAATCAAAAATCCGAAAGGCTATACAATGATATATATTGATAGAATTATATAAATATATCCAAAAAAACCATATAGGCTTAGTACAAAGGAGCCATTTGGACATAAAATATCACGTATATATATCAATAGTACAAAACATATGTTCCAAAATGCCACATAGGCATACAACAAACAACACTAATACATAGTCATTTCCCTCCAGGGGAAGGAAATAGATCCCGTGCTGCCTTCGAAATTCAGCTGGATGGAGTGATTGTTGCTTGTCTTGTCTTTCGAACACGCCCGCTACTCCTCTCTTCGCTCTAGACCTTCAACTGATACAATTAAAAGTAAAGATGTTAAAACATAGAAATTGAATTATGGAATGGCATATAACAAAATATAATCACTTACTGCATACATATAGTCATCATGCACATTTAAAGCATCATCATGTCCACGATCTAGAGTGACAACCACCTATAGCAACCATGAAGATAGAAATTAAACTACATAAAATTATCGTGAAAATTTTCTATAATAGACCATAAAAGAGCAAATATAATGTCAAATTGACTAATCTATTCCTCACCTCTCTCAATGGATCAGAACTGGGTATTGTTGCAGCAACTCCATGGTCCATCGTGCCACCAACATCACCAGGGCTATCTCTTGTCAACAACTACAAATGAAATAATATCTCAGGTATCATGTTGATATAGGAGAACATAATGTGACACGATCAAGGAATACTTGAATGCAATGCTTGTGTTTCTCATCAATTTTTTAGATTTGTATATACGCAAATTTATGAAAACTAGCTAACATAGATTTACAACCCTATTAATGAATAAAGGCTACCTGAGTGTACATTGTTTGAGGATATGAATTGCAAGCTGTGGAGGAAGAAGGTGCACCAGGAAACTATTTGAAATCCGAAGCATGTTATGAGACAAACATTCAAATATAACATTCAACTGTTCAAATGCAATAATAATATCTTTAATACTAGTTGCATACCTATGGACTCATCGTTGAGAATGTATAAGGGTCTGTAGGAATAGAGCATCCCTCATGAACAGTGCGACCCTGAAATTTCATCATATCAAAATTCTACTAATTTAGTTATTCTTAAATTTCAAAATATATTTTAATAAACAACATTAAAATAACTTGCTAAATTTTACCTGAGTGTCAATGCCAAATGTATCATTCAAAATATCATCTGTGAAAGCCATCGCCTCTGCAACTGACGTAGGTTGTGTAGCTGCATCACGAGCACCCTGATAATCGTACATGCAAACAACACCACAGGCGCCACAATGGTGGGGTGGAGCTCAGGGCCTACACGTCTCCTCCACACCAGGCTCTACTAGAGGACTCACACACTGTAAAATGGTCTGGGTGAGTGAGCCAATCGACTTCATTGTGTCCACCTCTAGACTGTCCTTAACAATGGAAGGAACAACGACATGCTCCACCATGGGTCTGCCCAAGGCTCTCGGTGCCAACTGTGGATTATGTCATACAACAGGTCTATCGTGTGTGGAGCCCCCACCTCTACCCTGAAAGTCTAAGATGTCAAAACAGTTTGGCATTTTATTGAAGACAAACTCGCAATAGAGTTTCCTCAAAAAGTATTGCGGCACCTCATGGTTATTGCATGGAGATTGGTCAAATACCATCCACCACCACTCCCAAAATTTGTTTCTAATTAAATCATGGTGGCACCAATGGATGGGGAACCTCTTGCATGCATGGGACAAAGGTTCATTGCCTTTTCGGTCTTTAAATAGGGCACACAACTCAGCTTTGCTAATTTTTAGTCTTTTGACATCTGCATATGACAAACCATTAGCATAAAATTGCCTCATCTCATCTCTCTTAGTTGACCAAAAACTCATTTGCTCGCTCATTTCTCCTACATGAGTTAAAATTGACTTCAATGATTCAGCAATCTCTCTCCTATAAGGGTGGGTTTCAGCATGCTCGGTTAATCTTGCAATTAATTGTCGAATGTCTCTTTTATTGTTTTCAATTTGATTTTGAATATTTTCTTGTGTTTCTTGAGGATGCCTATGAATTGATGGAGGGGTTTCGGGTTGTTCTTGTATAGGAGGCTCTTGATGAGGGGGTGATTGTGAATTCTCAATGTTTTGAGGTGGAGATTCATTCCCTGAGAATTAGAACAACGTTTTATTATAAAAATCTATTTAAAGTTGCATTCCAAATCAAATTCGAAATAAATAGAATAAAAATACACACCTCTTTGCAATCTTCGACCTCTCCGATGGTGGCATTCTCATGGAAAATGGCAAGCTAAGGATGCAAAGAATGGAGAAGATTTGGTGAGTGCGAGTTGCAGACCTGAAATCTTCCTTCTCAAGCCGCAGGTTGAAGACAAAATGAGGGTTCCAAACCCGAATTTTGCATTTTATGTCTAGAAAGTTATTTGGCGCACGCCAAAGGCCTTATTTCAGGGTTTTTTTGATTGTTTTTTCAATTTGGCACCTAAATTGTGTCACAGATTGGTGCACTTACCCCTTCACATTATTTCATTTATTTTCCTAGGTTATTCACTACTATATCTATCACCCTAGGTGACTAGGCTATCGTTTGACTATTCCATGTGCCTTCACTCTCCAATATTTAAATGATTATCATGTGTGTTATTCACCTAGTTTACATCCTATAAAACATGTTTCATTGTAATTATAAGGTTCATCCTTATCAACTATTGCTTGGTTTTCCTTATCAATTTGAGCAAACCTTTGGGGCTATCTCATATCCTTGGTCGTGTGTGCTCATATGCTTACCTCATACTTACTGCTTTGCATGCTTGTTGTTCCTTAAGCAATGTTATCTATTGTTATTTATTATGTGCTTATTGTGCCTTACATGATGTTACCTACTAATATCTAATGTGCCTTATACAATGTCATATTTTATAATATTAAATTCTTAAACTTACATGAGATTATTATTTTCCTCTCACCTCCAATACCTTGTGTCCTTTGTAGACAACCAATTGGAGGGGGCACGTATTAGATTCACTAATGTTTCTTTATGGTTATTTATCACACTGATGCATTTATAAAAAATAAGATTATCTTTTGGTAGTAGATAAAGCTTTATCATAATATCTAGAGAGTACACTCTTGCTTAGTTGGAGCCATTATAATGTTATCGATGGAGTCAAATCCTATTCATCATAGTTGGAGTCCTTCAATGCCTTATTCACTTGGTCAAAGTCCTTTTTCTTGGTGGATTAATACTACTTTCCACTAAGTTGATTGCATTGTAGATCATCTCCAAAAAGTGATAATCTTTAAATCTACCATTCACTACTTTGGTTTAGGTATGTGAGTGCAAAATTAATGCAAATCATTTATGCGCTTGCAAATATGAAGCTTAGAAATTTAAAATTCAAAAGCTTGCGAACATTTTCACTAGTAGTTGTGAGTTTACTAAAGTGAAAATTATTACAAATTACTTGCTAGGGTGGCGTATTTAAGGAGTAGCCCTAATTTATTTAAACAATTCTTAGAATGTAAAAAGAATAAATAGGTCAAAGAGTTAAAGGAAAAACCAATTATCCATTGTCTACTCATGGCATCATTCTAGAAGCATATTGCATGTTTGCTTGTCATCCTCAATTTTGATTCATCCTCATTGAATCATTCCACCTAGGGGTCTCACTAAACAAACCATAACTTTCACATTTAGCAAATTCCCTAAAGATGTTTGAAAATACCCTTTATTCCTTACTAAATTTAGAGCACATGAAAAAAAACGAACAAATTATAATCATCAATTTTGAGCTAAATTAGATTCATAAATTACTAGTTCTATGTAAAAGTTCAAATATGCACTCAAGAAAGTGAACCAAGAAAATGTAGAGTCAAATTTCTAGATCATAAATAGTTGTATGATAGATTATTCAATTTTGATGTCATAAAAAATAAACATTTAACATATATATCATTATATCTACATTAAATTCAAAACTAAATACCTTCACATTCAACAAAATTCATTTTTACATATATTATATTATCTAATATCAATCTCAACTCTTCGATTTAAATTTTTTTTTCTTGTATCTAAATGGTTTTCTTTTCCACCTTGCAATTCATAAATGAACCATATTTTAAAATTTACCAATGCAACTGTAACTATGATTTTAGTTTTCCAGTTTAAAGACTTGAAAACAAAGTATCTAGCAGGAAGTGTTTGTCTCAACATGGCATTATTTCATCTTTCTTAATATTGAAGCCCATCATGTCTTGGGTGATTCCCAAGGAAATTGAATTTTATTGTGCCTTCTCTGCTTCTGGAACAGGAAACGTGTTGGGTTCTTCTATGGTCTTCATACTATAGTTTATGGAGCCAAAGATCTTTTTCAGCACTAAACTCTGTTTGTCTATTGATATTGATCCTTTAGTTTTATTCATGCTTCTGGCTGTTCCTTGTCTTGTTTTTGGCTGAAATAGTCTCTTGTTTCGTCGGATCATGATCTTATGTTGGTTCATTGTAATGTATTATTTTTCTTCTTCAATTACTAATTGATAATTGCAATTCTTTGTAATCTTGCTTAATTCAATAAAAAAGTGTTCAACATCCTTCTTTTAATTATTATTTCTTGTCAACATATTCTTGGAAAATGTGTCTATCTAAGCTGCTTGTCAGCATGATACTGTCATTTATTTATTTAATCCAATATAATTAAACTTTTTCTGCTTTGCATGCAATACAAAATTTGCAAACCTGGAATTTCAAATCAACTCTGCCTGTCAGTTGAACGGTGCACATTTCCTGACTGTTTTACTTGGTACTGTCTCTGTATTGTACCTTGGAAGAAGACTGACAGTGTATCTTTTTCAGTAAAATAATTTTATATTGGGAAAGTTGATCTCATACAGTGTCTGTTAGTCCTACAGCCTGTTTTACCTAAAATGTCCTTGGAAAATAGAGGCTAGAACTGTAAATAGAGGCTACATACCATCAAATTCGGGGCCTTGAAGAGTCCATTAATAGCTGATCTTGGAAAGCTTTTTTGAGACACGTTCCACAACACAGATTTATTATTAAGAGAGAAATGTTTATTACCTAGCTTATAGACGTGGAGTAGGTGGTTTTTTAAAATATCAGATCAAATTAGTCTATATTTATTTAGGTGTAAGGGATACATCTTAGTTTTAGGTTGTATTGGACAAGCTTATTCTAAATTATAGTGTAGAAAATCACAAATAAATTTATTTTTCTTCATATTTGAATGGATATTTTGAATTCAATTTGTAAAATCAGATTTACATAATTATATATATTTCAATATCTAAAGTCTATTAAAGAAATGTGTGTGTGATTTATTATTGTTTTTTGTATTTAAAGATGTTTATTTTCATTCATTTGGATATTCCATAATCAGTACACTTCCATTGATGTACTAAAATGAATCTACACTACACATTCATCCTATAAGAATTTACATGTTTGAATCTTGTTTTTTTTACCATTAACATGATGATAAAACCATCATTTTTTGGGGGTTGACCTAGTAGAACTCCTTCCCTTATAAGCCAACAACTCTCTAAAGACATTTCTAAATATTGCTAGTCCAAATAGTATAGTAGATAGAGACAAATAAAGTAAATTAAATATAAGAAACATATAGACAACCACATCCCTACATGGATTACATAATAGACTCTACATCCACAAAAGGCCTAGACCCATGAATTTGAGCCCTCATAGAATGTGCAGACTACAATCACATACGGTTAGTTTCAATCTCAAGACAACCAAGATTTAGTGATCTATTAGTATTGTTTACTTTTCTTAAGTATAGAGCTAAGTACTTTCATTTATCACAATTACTTTTCATACTTTAGCATTTAATTATGTATTTACAATGTCCTTAACTTTCAAATACGTGATGTAGGTTAATTTATAGTTGTGGATACATCTTATTTTAATAACTTATCTTAAGCTTAACAAAGGCTATTTGTTTTTACAATTTGATGAACCCCTTTGATCTTAACTGACCTAATTTCATTGTTAGAGTTTCTCAACACTATTAAGGTTTTCAAATTATTATTATTATTTATTTCACATCTTATTTACAGATCGGTCTTCCTTTTTTATCTTTGTTCTTTATTAGTATATCATCATTTTAAAGTTTGGTGCTTATTTACATATCTTATATTTCATGCATTCATCTCATCCTTGTGTTGCCCCTAGAGTTTAAATTTTACACTTGTTTTCAATATTGATATATTAAGAAATTTTATTGGATTGTTAAGTCTTAAAAGTAATTTACATTATATCATCAACTTTGTGTATGTAAATATAGAAGGAATGTAATTGTTAACTATAAATTAATTATATTTAGGAAAATGTGTGCAAAATATACTTTATTATCAAAATTAATAATAATAATAATTATGGTAAACAAACAACAAAATTGTTAAAAATAATAGATATATTATTTTAAGAATAAATATATAATATCTTATTTTTTAGTAAATTTATGTTCTAAAATTTCACCACACTCCTTGATCCATCAATCAAAATAGAATAGAGAGTTGGAGGAGAAGAATTCTATTCTGATTGATGAATCAAGGAGTGTGATCCGAAAAAAAATTCCCCTCCAACTCTCTATTCTATTCTGATGATAAATCACGGAGTGCAATTTATCATCACGAAGTGTGATCGTAAATGTTGATAACAAAAACACCACAATCGAATTCACAAACATTATTCATCAGATTGTATATCAATTAAATTATAGTTGTTACATCTTTTCAACATTTTACAGACTTGATTGGCTTTGCATTTGCATAGTCTTTGAAGCGACGTGAGTCCAGACATCGGCATTGATTACGTTCAATTTGTACTTTGCATGCAATATAAAATTTGCAGACCTAGGATTTCAAATCAAATCTGCCTGTCAGTTGAAAATTTGCTGACTGCTTTATTTATTTTTTATTGTGCTTCAAATTTGGAAGAAAACTAATAGTTTCTCTTTAATCTAAGATAATGTTATAGCGGGAGAGTGAAACTCATTTTTATTTTAGATATATGAATAAAATTACAATTTGGCATAGAGAAATAACACTTTTAATCTACAACCTGTTTTACCTGGAAAGTTTCCCAGCAGAACAGAGGCTGGAACACCGAGTAGTCAAATTCAAGGCCTATCACTAGCTGGTGTTTGAAAGCTTTTTGAAACACGTTCCACAACACAGGTTTATTATCCTCTTGCTTTGTAGATAATAAGTCCCTATCTTATAGATAACAAATTCCTTATCTTATAGATTTAGATTATGTGATTATTTTTAATATCAGATCAAACTAGTCTTTAAGAGATATAAAACATATTGTCATATTCTAGGTGGAACTCTGGTTGTCAGATATTAATAAGTTTTCTCGTGTATCTCTCGTCATCTCTTTGGTTCACTCTTTAGCTTTTCAAGGATAATGAAAAGATGCTGCTGCTCTCACTGGTTGGGAGTCAATCAATAGATGACTCCATCTGTAATAATGTTTTGGGGAAACCTGATGATCAAGATCTTCATTTTGTTCTTGGCATAGTCAAGATAGCTTAATAGTGTTTGGATTGAACCTTTTGTAATGGTTTTCTTATTAGACTTGTGGGTGTGTTGTTTATCCCCCTTCTTTTTTGGTGAATATTGTACTATTTTCTCTTTATTAATGCAAAGTTAGATATGAAATATTCATTAAAAAAAAGACATATTACCATGTGACTAAAACTAAAATTAGCATCTAGATGCAAGGTATGCTATTGGAGGTATATTGTTTTGATGTTTAATTTAATGCATTTGACATATAAATTGACTTAAGTTTAAGTTTGTAGTGTTGTAAATTGTCACCCATGACAATTTCACATTATGTTTTACTCCCCTTAATTTATTGGACCTAATTAAGCTCCTAGTTTTCTAAATTATGCATTATGTGACCCAATTTAAAGTATTTTTTGATAATTTGCAAGCATAAAACAAATGCTATTATTTAATACATTGTCCTCGACACTTAAAACCTTGCAAAATACGATTGGGACATTGGCACCTAGGGCACCTATGTTCCCCTATTTTGGCTCCAAATTCAAATATGTTGGTTGTGACACTTCATTATTTGAAATTCAAATACTTAAAGTCAGCCATCGAGATCTGATTTTCGAGAAATTAGAATAATAGCATATAAATACCCAGTTATTGCATCATTTGAATGGGAGTAGGCAAAAGATGAACCTCAAGAGAAATTATTGTGATCAAAAGCATTATTCAATAAGTCAAGAGCAACCATTAGAGTCTTATTGCAACAATTCAAGATCCAACATCATGTCCAAGTTTATGTGTGTTCGTGTTGCTTTGTGAAGGATAACATTGTTGTAGGTCTCCAAGCATTCAAACATTCAAGTCAATCCATTGAGCATGATCCAAGATCCTTGAAGAGATGTGCATAACTTTAGTCATTCAAAGAAGCCATTGAAGGGTGGTGAGTTGTAACATTTGGTTCATTCATCATTTCCTTCCTTTCCATTATTAGTTTATCATTGACATTGCCATTGTGGAAGAGGAAACATTGACATGGGGTTTGATTGAGGCAAGCCCCTAAAATGGTACAACATTTTCCCTTTTTGTGAATGTGCAGATTACAAGTTGAAGAGGATCAAAGGAAGATTGAAGACACTTTGTTCATTGTTACATTCAAAACCCTAGTCCTTGACAACCCACAAAAAGTTAATTACAAAAGTATCCATAAATGATCTAGACAGTTTGCAAGTGGGAAATGGAAATACAGATCCGACATTAGAGGACTACGAAAATAAATTCAAAAAAGCCCTAGTAGGATAGTGGCACCCTTAATAGGTCAACGTCCCAATAATTTTTGCTGAAATTTACACCACGAGTGCACAATGTCCTCCCCTTTCTAATTCTAGTGTCTGATTTCCTCTATGATATTCTAGATATGTTGTTTCTACATAAAAGTGAGAATTTGCATCATTAGAACAATTAGATCACTGCATTTCATAATTAGGTCATTTCCAGATCTGGTCCAGGGTAGGTTGCTCACCTTTTAGGTTGTAATTTAGTCTCACACCTTATGCTAATCTATCAAACCCCCACTACCACATCAAATCTCTGATAAATGAATAAACCATTTGAAAAAAGTGTTTAAACCCTAAGGTCAAATCTTAGGGTTTACCCTTTTCTATGTTTCAAAGTTTATGGACAAAAAATCTATCATTTTAGTTAGTATTGGTTTGATTTTTTAGATTGTTTTTCTAGAAATAAATTGAAGCTACACAAAATTTAATGTATGAGATATAAACAATGATATTGTTCAAGTAATGATACTTAAATTAAAATAGTAGAATATAATTGCTTCATATAAAGAGATATATGAAAGTTCAAGAAACAAAATAACAGTAACGAAGTTCATAATTTTAACAAAACCAATAGTCATTTTGTAACATCAAGGCAAAATAGATTTGAAATGTCCTCTGCAATGACTCCCCTGCCTTTGGCTCCAACGGCTCCTCCTCTGGTTCTGGGGGCGCCACTGGCTCCTCTCCTGGTTTCGGTGGCTCCTTCAGCTTCGCCCCTGACTATTGTGGACCCTCTCCTTGTCCCGTGTGCTCGTGGGAGGCGCTTCGATTCGCTGCATGCTCCTCCTTTGTCTGCGGTTCCTGGTGGTGGTGCTGTCCCCTGTGTGCGTGCTTCTGGCCAATGTGTGCGCAGGCCTTTCGATGGGTCTTTTCTGCCTAGGTCTGGATTTGGTGATAGTGTTGTGTGCAGGTCCTCTGTTTTTGTGGGGGATCTGACTGTGCCTGGGGAGGGTGTCTCGGGTGTGGCCAAATCCTTCTCCGATGTTGCGCGGACGAGTCCTCGTCCCTCTGGATGTTCTATTCCCTGTGCTCGGGAGTCCCCAATGGTTGTGTGCGGTCCGAAGATTGTGGAAAATGAGGTTTTCTATTCGAAAACTAGTTTTGTTTGTAGGTTCAATGGACTGTGGCCTTCCCTTCTCGATCTCCACGATTGGGTCTTCGGTTCTTGGAAGCCTCTGGTCTCTAAGGAGATTGAGCTTTACCCCTGTGCTAGAGGTTTCTTCATTGCTACGTTTGCCTCCCCTCTTGAGCGGAACTGCGTCCTGGATCGGGGGTGGATGTGGGGTATCCATTCGCTGTCCATCAGGCCATGGACTTGATCATTCAACCCCCTTACAAAGCCTTTGAACACCAAACCTGTTTGGGTTCGTCTACCTAATCTCCCTCTTCAATTCTGGGAGGAATCTTGCTTCGAGGCCATAGGCAATTCCATTGGGCGTTTTCTATTGGTGGATTCCACAACTAGAGATTTTGGGCACACTACGGTCATGCGACTGTTAGTTGATTTGGACATCTCCAAGCCTCTTCTTGGAGATGTGGTTTTACTGGTGGAGGACAGACCATGGAAGCAACTCTTGGACTATGAGGGTCTCCCCTTTCGGTGTAGGAGGTGCTTTTCGGTGGGTCATTTGGCCTCTGCCTGTCCTCATGCTCCCCGCAAGGGTGCTGCGACTTGGTGGAAGGACGCTCTTTTGGATCATCTCATAGTTGGTTCTTCCTCGGAGGTTTCAGAGCTTTCTTCTGAGGAGGTTGACCCTTTGTCTGTTGCTCCTGTCCCTGACCATTCTTCTTCTCAGCCACCTTTGGACCTTTTTGCAAACACTATTGTGCCTGTCCCTACTGTCGATGCTCTGCCTGACCCTGTTTTCCCTTTGGTGGGTGCTACTACTAGTCTATTAGTGGGTTCGTTCCCTACTGCCTCATTGCTTTCTCCTTCACTGCTTGTGGGCTCTTCGCCTGTGTTGGCTGGGGTGGAGCCGATTTCTGGTTCTGAGCCTCCTTGGATGGTGGTTCTTCGGAAGAGAAGTTTCACGTTTGCTTCTTGGTCTCGGGCCCCTGCTATTAGTCTCGAGCCTTCGATGTCTGGGGCTGCTTAATCTCTTTGTGTGCTCACAACTGTCTGTCAGCTTTGGTTTCCTTAGCTGTCTGTCAGTTGTTTTTGGTTTTTCCTTTAGTTCAAATTTTGCTTTGAACTATGTTGTTCTTTGGCCCCTTGGGCCCTTTGTGAAGGGTACATCACCCTGTAAATGTTGCTTAATTTTTCAAAAACATTAATAAAGTTCACAATAACATGAATGTATAGCAAGCTAGGGGTGAACCCACATAAGTGGTGAACACTTTTGTGGAGGAAGGGAAAAGTCATTTTTTCCCCCTACACAAAGTGAAGGGGTTCGGCCGAACCCACCATTCGCTCGAACCCCATTGACTTATGAGAAAAAGTATTAAAATAAAGGGGTTCGAGCAAACTGGGGTTTGGCTAAACCCCTTTAATAGAGATTTAAAAAAAAAAAATTGTCATTTTCACCAACAGAGTTCGGCGAACAATGATAGAGGCGACCGGCGAAAAGGGCAGTGTGTGTGATGAACCGGCGAAGAAGCACTTGCACAAACATGGCCCACAAACATGTTCACCTTCTAGCAACCTCCATCACCCTCCAACGTGTCCTCTCAGGTTGGTTGCAATGTTCCATAGCTCATTTTGGTGCAAAATTCGTGGCATGAATTTGTTTGAAAGTTTCTAAAGCATTTTCAACAAATCCATTCACATAGTTAAACGATTTGTTGTTGAATTTAAATTTTTTGATGGGTATCCATACCCTATTCGAAAACCCCCATTTTTTCTTAAATGCTTTGATGGGTATCCATACCCTATTCGAAAACCCCCATTTTTTCTTAAATGCTTTGAGGGGTATCCATACCCTATTCCAAAACCCCCATTTTTTCCATCATCATCTAATCTAACTTTCTTGTTATACTATATTTTTAATAATTTGAATAATTGATTCCATGTTTTTAATTTTTTTTTGATAATTGAAAATATTTTTTTTATTATTATTTTGAATAATTGTATTTGATTGGTATATAATTCAACATAACACCAAGAAAATAATCAAAGACTCAAATATCAAAAGAGTATGAAGTTGAGAATTCAAAGAAAAGATAATAAATGATACAACTTCATGAAACTAAGAAATTGAACTCCATAGATGAAGATATATCATCTTTTCCAATTTAATTAGATCATGAAACATTTATTCAAGGTATGGATTTAAGAAGAATTTGGAGAAAAAAAAGGAAAATGTAAAACTTCATGTAGTTAAGAAATTGAATCACAATACTATAACTCCACTCAAATTGAAATATTTATGTACATATAACATTCATTAATCCAACCAAAAATACAAAGGAAGATAGAAAGACCTTGAAACTTGGTATTATTTTAAACTAGTGATGATCATGCACTTATTCTAGAGAGTTGTGCAAGGTTAATTTTAGATTATATATGGAAGTAGTAGGAGCATCATATTTGGTTAGCATATTACATATAGTCAAATAATTGTGCATCAAAAGTTATATATTCACATATATTTTATTGGCTAATTAGGATGCATAAAAAGAGTGGTGTTCAATATATATGGAACTTATTAGGATGGATGAGAATTTAGATGAAATATACTTTAGATCTAGTGCAAAGTTGATAGATGAAACACCAATTATACAATAGTGTTTAACTCTATAATTGGTCTAGGTAATGAAGTAAATTCTATTTCATAAATTTTTTGGTTGGTTGAAAAATATAGCATATAAATATGAATATATTTTCACATTGAAAAAAATGATTTACATATATCACTTTGATTGATCTATAACAATATTTCACTTACTTCACATATCATTTTTGATAGATCATGTGTGTTTTGGATCATGTGTTACACCTATGTATATTGGCCTCTTTGCATATTTTTCTAATCAAGAAGGGCCTCATACAATCCAAAAATAACAATATTTTTTTGTAACTTTGAGCTAAGCCTATAATTGGTGATCTTCTAAAAGAGAAAAATTAATTAGAATTTAGGGTTTTCCTTCAATACCCACAACTTTAATGATATGTTGGCACAATCTTATCCCCTCAAATAAGTCATCTAACTCAACCTCATTATGTGTGGATGGGTGGATTATCTTAGATACAACTCAAAGGAGATTACCTTTGTCATTTTTTATTATAGAAGCAACTCAAATTGGAGTTCAATTACCTTTGCAAGCCCCATCCACATTTATTTATTATCTTCCAAAATGAGGTTCCAACCATTTGATTTCCATCATACCCACCTTACTCAAGCAATAGGAGAAACCCAATAGGAGACTGAAACCTAACTCTAAGTTATTTGTCATCCTATTGTCCTAGCTACTGAACTCAATTTCTCTATGTGAAACCATTCTAAATTTGATTGAAATATTCTCATAAATGATGATTTCAATTTTATTTTGTAAAGAATTAAATGGGATGTCCCTATCATTAAATATTCATCAATTTATTTCTTTCCATAAATTCTAACTCATCTTAAATGGGCTAGCCTTCCATATTCTATCCCAAGCGGAATTAAATGATAAGCATAAATTCTCAATTGATAAATAGACATAAGAGATATTGTGAGAGGGAATTAGACCATTCTAACTCACAACAATGCTAATTCTAGAACTTAGAAGAATATGAATAGTTGAGTAATAGGTGATTGGAAGATTATTTAGTAGACATGCATAGTAGAAACCTTAGAGATAGATATGTGAAGAAAAATGTGTGACTTTTCTAGATATCCTATAAGTATTCTCATGTGAAATTGCATCTAAGGAAAATGCACTAGCTTTTGGGAGGCATGATTTCCCCAACACAATCTAGAAAGCCAACCTAAGGAATTTAATATTAATTTTTCCATTTGATAACCTGATTTGATTGAATAGTAATGCAATAGTGCCCATAAGAAAACCACAAACAAAGTGGATGGGACACACCAATCAAATAACCATAAAATCACATGAAAAAATTCCATATGCAATTCCAATGGACAAAGAAGGAAAATAGAGTTAAACAAGGAAGGTATACAATCCATTTTTGTATTCAAGCATAAGAAAGATCTTCTCACAACCTTATCAATCAAATATAGCTTGACGAAAATTTTAAACATCAAATATTGATAATACAAGTTCATACCATTTATTTATCAAGGCCTCAATAGCACAATTTTAATTCGCAAACATATTTCATAGATATTTTGGTAACATCATTACCAAATTTTAAAATTTCCAAGAAACACACTTTTTAAAAATTAAATATAAAAAATATAATATCTCCTCAAAATGTTGATTTAATAGATTTTTTAAAATTGTATCCAAATTATATTGAATGTATCCATGATGAAAGATAAATTATTTAACCTCTTGATCACAACCCTCATATACAATATATTTAAATTCTTCGAAACACCTACATTTAAATATTAAAAAACGTTATGCAAAATAGAATTGACATCAACTACAACTTAACATTTATTACAAAAAATATATTGGAAGATTAAGAATCACTAGTTAAAATTATATAAATTATATTAGATGCCACCTTAAGAACTATATCATATGTCTCCGCAAAGAAATAAAATTAGCGGTGCTTCTCTTGTGACCAACTCGCATCTAGAATCTTCACCTCCACTCTTCAAATTGTATTTCACTATCTCATATCTTTTTTTTCTCAAACATTTTATTTCCCAGATCATTTTTCTTCCATCATGGGTACATGTTATAAACTTTGATAACCCACCGCATTGTAAATGCTTCTCATTTAAACACATTTTTACAAAAACTACAATCATTGTATCTAACACATTAAAATAAATCTAATAAGTCCTTGGATAAATTTGGTATTTTAATTGTACCACACTCTTGTAAAATTTGGTTAGTATACAAAGTATAATTAATATTACATAATAGTTCATGATAGATAAAAACTACATGTTGTATTTACAATATGTATTATAAATTTTAAGAGACATACAATAAAAAGGCTTACAAGATTCAAATTCCCTTTGTGATATTTTTAAATGAATATATTTTTCAATAAATTTTACACAATTTTGTTTGGCTACATTCCAATTAATGTTTAATATGTGGTGTGTGGTCTTGATCACCAATTTTTAAATTTTAAAACATCATTTACATTGAGTGATACTCTAGAGTTAAAGTTGCAAAATCAATCAATTTCATCATTTGTGTTATTAATTAGCTTTTTATGAACTCATGGAATCCTACCATTAAAATCTCAAGTACCATTTTCAATAGGACTATCTAGTCTTGATCTTATTGCTAGTGCTTTTCACAATATTTTACAATTTATGCTTAAGTGAAGATGAATTTGCCTCATTAATCAAACCTTTCTTGATTTATTTCTCACTATTGAGGTTTTTATTACTCTACAAGTAGCTCTTTTATCTTTCTACTTACTAGTAATCCTAATAGAATTGAGAGAATTTAAAAAAAAAATTAATAATAATTTTATTTTAATTAGAAATTTTGATTGCCTAAATATTAATTTATTTTGTAAAGGTCTTATTTTTTACAACTTTAGTAATTTTACAAAAGTATTCATTTAAAATTTTTGAAGCTCAAAATTGAATGGTTCTTGATGATCTCTTTAATTTAAGACTTTATCTTATGTTCTCATCAATTTTAAGTAACCATTTTTGGGTTCCAAAATTATTACAATTTTATCAAGCTCATTAGAAAATTTTGAATATGGGATATCATTCTTATTCGGAAAGGTCCTCTCTTTTCTTAAGTAACTTGGAGATACAATGACTTTCATTTTTTTATGTGTTTTATGAATTTTATTAATATTATCAACAATTGGATCATGGAGTATAATTTTAATATCATGGGGTTCATTTCTACATTATTCAAAAATATTTCTAAATTTGAATTCTTATTTTTCTATGATGTTACTCTTTTGAATATGTGTTTCATAACATTTTGCAACATTTTCCCTTTCATGTTCAACATTTTAATTTTATTATGGCTAAATAGTTTATATAATATTAAATAATTGTCCTATGTGGTATATAGTTTTTTGTAAGTTTGTGAAATTCATCCATGTTTTAAAATCCACTATAAGCCACTTGGATAATGCACATGGTTCAAATAATTAAGCATATTGTAGACACCCAAAATTGTCCATGTCATAACATTACCTAGTCGATACATGACCTTGTAAAACATCTTGTAATATTCTACCCTAGGTCATTACACTATCCCACTTATCTCATTTATTCCACTTAATCACCTTCCCAATTAATTAAATAAAAATCATTTATTTAATTAATTCCCCTTCACATGTCTCAAAATAATTCAAATTAAATATTTGAATTAATCCCTCACTTATTGTCACATTGCAACATGTGTGACATGACTACAACTCTTCACATACATAAATAATTTAAATAATTCTATTATTTAAATTATGAGATTCCCACTCACATCCTATTTTTACCCCCATTCATTGTGCGTCATAAGCATCTTTTCTTCCAAAATAAATAAAAGAATCTCACTTATTTCCTCACATCTTAATTTTAGTCTCATGCCATAACCCACTTAATGTGTGTCATAGGCATTAAAATAAACTTTTAATCCTAACCATACAATTCAAAAATTTGACTTTTAATCTTGGCCATTGAATCAAATCAGCCTTCTCCTATAAATCAAGCCTTTCACAGGTCATTTGGCAGATCCTCTTTCAGCATCCTTACTCTACCAAAATTTCTTCTTATCTATCTATCTATCTATTTTTCTTCTATCATATTCATCTTATCATTATGCTGCGAAAATGAGCAATCAACATATCAAATCATTCAAACCTTCAAAATCATGCATTCTCATGCAGGTGGAGAAGAGCAATGGAGATAAATCAATTCAAGTTTGAAGATCGGTTTGCATTTGCTTGTTATTTTGATTTTCATGCTTGCTTGTACTCTATTGTGCTAGTTAGGGTTTTGATATCTTGTTATTCTAGTTTTATATCTGATTTTCCCTAACTACACATATAACCACCCTAGATATCTTCTATGATATATTTACATTCATATAATTCTAAATAGGTAATTAATCATTTATTTCCATTTTGATAAGACTTTAGTTCATGAGCCATCAAGACCTTTGGGAAGACATATAGTGTCCTATTTAATAAGAGGAATACACTTACTTTCATTTGAACCACCCCATAATATTTTCTTTATTGTTTTATCTAAATCTTGAGAGATCTTCAAGAGGATCAATAAACATGAAATCATATAGATTAGAATGTATTAGATCATAGCTTTAAGCATTAAGATTCTTCCATCCAATTTCAAACGATTATATTTTCATGAAGTAGATTTTTTTTGGGAAGCACTAATGTTGTCCTTCCATAGTTTAGAAATCATATTTACAAGCTTATCATTTGTCTCATTTTCTTCTCTTATTTGTGCCTTCAATAATGACTAAATTGATTTTACATGACCACCAATGTTAAGTAATGGCGTTTTCCCTTTATTACTAGTTGTAGGAAATAAATCTTAGATGCAACCTTTATCAATGTTTTTTAAACTATCTTGAATGATACATTTTGTACTAGAGTGCACACACACACTTGTAAATTTAAATTTTAGAATTGTTTTAGATTATGTTTTTTGTGCAATCTAGTAATTTGAATGTTTTGATTATTAAAAACTATGATAGATGTTGATCATGTTTTTTGTTAATGGTATGGAAATATTATTGATGAGTAGATGAATTATTAGAACTGTTTTAGATTTTTATTCCTTATATCTAGATATATTATTTAAACTAAGGTCTCATTGCTCCTTTAGGTACACATACATACATACATAACATGGATAATATAGATGTTCCACCTCCAGAATCTTTGTTTGCAAATACCACTAATGAGATTAATAAATTGAAAGACTCATTAGCACAAAGTGCAAACCCAGGGATATATTCTGAACCATGCATGTCAATATTGCATAGTCTTGAAAAACTAAGAGATGAACTTGAGAGGACTAGCGCATTTTCTCTAGATAGAGTAGATGTTATTCTTTCCCGCATGCATGAATAAGTACATGGTGAGGTTCCCCTTAAACAAATACAGAATAGTGTGATCAAAGAAATGATAAAAACCAATTGTTTTCCATTTTATCAAAATGCACGTAAGGTTAGGGGATACCAGGTCACTAGATGTGTCGATCGTGCTATGGCCTCATTGATCTACCCACGATTTCTCACAACACATGGTCAATACCCAAACAATGACCAAATTCCATTATATTTTGTTCAGCAGTTGTATGTTGAGGTCCATTTGGGCCTCAAAGTCAACTACCTGGACATTCCACCATATGTTGGTCAGGGGCATGGCAGGATTGCTGACAGATCCACTTATCATCGAGCAGATAGACTGACCCCAATGTTTAGGGTATTGGTTGGTGAGAGGTCTCCTTCTCTCACCCTAGCTCTAGCCCCCATAGCAGATGAGGTTGTCATTGCTTCCCAAAAGGAAGCAATTGATACTATAGGTGACATTGCAGCTGCCACCACTAGGATATCTGCTGATCGTTTAGGTCATTATTTGATGTCTAGACATCCTCGGTCCATGCCATATTCAACACAGTGGACCACCATGGATCCTTTCACAACAGCAGGCATCCCTACTCCCACAGAGCTTGAGGCACTTATAGGAGATATGGCATGCAGGACTCTGCATTGTTTGGCTGAGGAACTCTTGGAGGAATATGCCTTCATTGCATTAGACTATGGGATTGGTATAGAGCATGTTAGAGATCATTTGGCATGTGGAGGTCGTTCACTTCTAGGATCCCATCACTCTCAACCTAGCACTAGTGCATGTCAAGATCCACCATTTGATCATTCGATAGTTGCACAGACTATGGGTTTTACTGAGATATTGGTTGGTGCCGATTCGTTATCGTTGATGCCATCTCACCTACACAGTCCTCTCCACTCATCATTGTTGGCATGACATGAGATAGATCAGAGGGATGCAGATATTGATTCATCGCTTGATCGTATAGTTGATATGGTGGAGGCAGTCATTTCAGAGGACTCAGGTCATCCACTATCAGATGATGTGCATGTATGTGTGCATGTACATGTTTCAATTCCTTTATAATTATTTTTAAATTTTAGTTTTAATAACTAGATATTCATGTACTAATATATATGAATTTATATATTTGTAGGTGGACATACCTAATGTCACTCCTAGCCTTATTCCAGATCGTGCACATCGATGTGACTCTGTGGATGAATCTGATGCTAGTGGACATGCGAGTTTTAAAATTTTATATATACATGTGTATATGTACATGAATATGTATGCATAGATCTAGATACATATTTAATATAAATTATATGTATTTAACACATTTTTTACACCATTTTATTTGCAGGGCTCAGCACATCCATCATAGCAGGACCGTTCTCATTCAGATGGTCATTCGACTAGGAGTTGACATTCGTATTAGGCCCTGCATTAGATTTATGATCGTTACTACATGTATTTGCTTATATGATGATCTTTCTAGTATTTGACATTTCATTATCTCTAACTTACATTTTCTATATATGATGATTTTTAGTATTCGACATTTCCTTATATGATGATCTTTAACTTACATTTTCTTTTATGATATACATACATTTGGCACTTTGCTTATAACATGTTACATGTTTATACATTGATCAATATTGAAATGTTTATATGATATATGTATACATTTGCTTATATTCAATATACATACATTTGCTTATTTGATGATCTCTTACAACTTACATTTCCTTATATGATATATACATTTGATCTCTCTAGACTAGAATTTTAGGAAATGAATGCCACTTTATAATTAAGTTCATTCACATGTTGATCACAATAAATATTTTGCACACTCATGCCTTGGATATATATGATCTTGAATGTTTTCCTTCTATGTATATTTTTTCATAAGATGGACCTCTATAAGCACTTGCAACTATTTATAGATCTAACTAGGAAAACCTTAGTGATAGAATATTCCCTCTCAAAAATTGGTTGCATTCATAGGATATAATAAATTGCTAGAAAAGAGAAACAATAGTACATGGGGATTAAATATAATCTCAACATGTAGGCATATAATATTTTAAAAATATAATCATTTAATCATATAAAAATAGAACCATATACTCATATAAGCATTAAATTATAACTTTTGGCATTAAAGAAAAAATCTAAAATCCTAACTAGCTCAAGAAAACCTTTTATTGAGCATTGTATGATTGTGCTCAAGATAACAATGATATGCATGTTCTCATTATACTAGCATAATATTACCATTCTTTGGATGATAAAATTAATAACATGATTTTATATTAATGATCAATGTTGAAGATAATATGTTGAGGATGCATTTATAGGTTTTTGAAAGGATGAATGGATGATCTAGACTTGATATTGAATCTTGAGTAACTCCATTAATTTTGGAGTTAATGAAGAGAAGTGTAAATCATGGAGAAGTTAAGACTTATTTAAAATTTTAATTAATGATTATTGAGTTAAGTGAATTGGTGAGTGAGTGAACAAGATTGATTGTGAGTTAGGAAGAGTCAAATATTTTCATAAAATAGTTAACTAAGTGTATGAAAGAGTTAGTTGATTCCATGGATCAGTTGATTGATTACATGAGGAAGTGAATTGAATAGATCAGTGAGTGGACTAATTCAAGATTAATGAGTTAATTAATCTTGATTTATTAGTTAACTAAATGAGATGGAACTAGAAATTTTAATTCTTTATTTAAATGGATAATGTGTGCATTTGAGGTGGAGTTTGATAAAATAATTAATTATTTGATAGATAAGAGATGGAAAATATGAATTTAATATATTTATTAAATGTGGGAAATTAATTAACTTTAAATAAATAATAGGAATTAATTCACTAAAT
Organism: Sequoiadendron giganteum; assembly: GCA_007115665.2. Classification (NCBI taxonomy): domain Eukaryota; kingdom Viridiplantae; phylum Streptophyta; class Pinopsida; order Cupressales; family Cupressaceae; genus Sequoiadendron; species Sequoiadendron giganteum. The sequence goes on from CM021102.1 coordinate 842,211,726, forward strand.
TGTAATAAAGTATTAATGGACGATAATGAATAATAATGGATCTTAATTATGGTACATATGATAAAATAATAATAGTGGTTCGAAAAAATTATTTTAGTGTCTTACAAGATGATGTTCAAAATAACATTGTTTCAAAAAAAAGAACTTAAGAAGAACGAATTATAAGAGATGAAAAAAATAATGATATGCCTCAATTAGGTGGAGGAATAAGAAAATATTAGGTAGTTGATGATGAGTGGACTCAAGAGATTATTTGTGTAAAAAATACACAAGTTAACTCTCAAAAGAAGAATTATGAGGAAAATTTCATATGAAATATAGAAGATGATGGAAGAAAAGAAGAGGAGGAATGTAGAAAAGGATTTAAGAAAAGTAAAATTAGGTGAAAAATGTGATTGATTGTTTTTGAATACTTAGTTATGTTGACATGTGAAGATCAACTTTATATTAATATATTAGTAGATTTTATGCACCAAATTATGTAGGATTGAGGTTAAAATGTATCCAATGCATGTAATAGCTTATAATAAAATAATAAACAAGAGGAATCCCTAGTATTCAATAAGACATTTGATTTTCTTAGTGGGTCTAAGATGGGACAACCAATAGACACAAAGAGAAGTTCCCATCACATCTCAAGGTCTTTGACCTAGGTGGATACTATGAGAGAATGAATTTGAGATCAATCTTCCCTAATTTATTATATATAATTCTTTCACACACACTATGGGTTTTGACTTAACATGAAGCACACCATACTAGACACTTTTGGGATTTTTTGTTTGGTACAACATTCTACAAGACACAAATTTTAATATGTTAAGTTTCTTTTTCTACAACAAAAAAGAAGATTGAGACAACATTCACTTTATATATATAGAAGACATGGACTAATGAATCAATGATTTTTCTTGGATGTATACGAGAAGAAACATCTTGAGATGTGGTCATAACATCTCCTTGTGTGCCAATTGTCTTTTTTGTTGAGATGCTAGATTTTGGGGGTCATTGAAACTAACACTAAATTTTCTTCTACTCCCACCATCACTCTTCCAATGAATTTTTTTATGACAAGGTTTGCACATTATGTACATAGCAAGTATTTTAATTCCATGGAACAAATATATAATTGGAAATATCTACTCAATATAAGGTTCTCAATGTATTTCAACCCCTAATTTTTGTCCAACCAAATTTAAAACACTTGTCATCAACATATATTATAAGTAACTAAAACAATCCAAAGTTCAAAAAAGTTACTATAAGTTCTCATCTTGAACATGTACAAGTGAACTTGAAAATCATGGATATAATCTAACTCAAACATTCTGGTTCAACCCACTATTGAATAACATGTAATTTTTTTTTATGGTCATCACTATCTAGTCTCCATTTTTTTGGTCCACGTGCATGTGGAACTACATGAAGATGTAGGGCAGTAGCAATTATAAGGTGACTTTATTGATATACCTTGTTATCAACTTGATAGTCCACAAAATGAATCCCATGTTGAACAACTTTGACTTGTTTTAGATATATCCCTTGCACAACAACAAAGTCTACACGATAAACATGAACCTGAGGTAATACATGTGCATGTGTACAACATTTGTGTGCTCAAGGTTTTTACAATATATATTTAATGTTTTTAAGGTAATGTACACATGTACACAATGTATATATATAATTTTAAATTCAAACTCACCTGTGGGAAATAACATTCCATTGTTTGTTTTAGGCTGTGTTAGCTTATTCCTCTCTTCTGTGCAACGCAGTAAATAATAGCTAACACCTTCTATGTTTCCAAGCTCTGCTATAACTGCAAAAAAATCTCCTATACACCAAAATTACACAATAAAATTCTGAAAAAAATTGAATTGTCTCTAGACAAGTTAAAGATCATTAAATTTATATAATATTTAAATTATTGAAAACTTACACATGTACCTTTTCTAACCAATCCTGAAATATGGTCATAATCAATTGAAATCAAAGGAATGTCTTGAAATCTTTCATCCTCATTTTCATTGTATGTGTCTGAAACAAATAGTGGCACCATATCCCATTTACTAACATATTCAAGTTCTTCATTGTTGCATGCATGAGAGTTTCCCACAATGCACTCAGTGCAGAAACAAGAGTAATCCCTCATGTATAATGTCCATCCAGGGTGACTATCTGAACTCATAATACAATGCAAAGATCTTGTTTTTTCTACCCTCTTGCATCCATGCATCGATCTTCTATCCACACCTAGATATATGTAATTGCAAAAAACTTATGTGAACTTGAACATGTGTGTATATATATATATATATACATGTGTAAATTTTAAATTTAAATAAATTTATTTTTTTGAAATGTAATTTATACATACCTGATATCTCCCAAAACACTTTATGTGGAATGTTTTCGTTTGTTCTTGAAGATGTTCTGACCTCATTTGATGCAAAGTGTTTCTTACACCATTCAATAACATCATGTGAATCATCTATATGATCTTCTGAATAACTCATTTGATGCTTTCTTAAAGCACGTTTGATGCAAGCTCTTGTGCCATCATGCTCACCCTTTCCATGCCCACTCTCAAGGAAACTCCAAACATGTGGTATGTTGTAAATTTTATGATATCTAGAAAGTGCATAAAATGGCCATGATGATTTGAATTGTGCCACACATCCATCTGACCATACAAAATGTTTTTCAAATTTTACACCCCTGCTTCTCAAATTCTCAAAAAAACATTTTCTAAAACAATGTTGTACAAAAAGTGTGCCATGCTCTTTATCATCACTAATATAAAAGTGATATTATTTCTTGATGGCTCATTGTTCATCTGTACTCTCAACACCATCTAATTCCAATTGTGCATGTTGATAGCACACATGAACCATAATAGTGACCTGCTTTGAAAAGTAATATTCTGATTGAATCTCTTTTTGATGTACAAAAGAGTAATTTTCTGCAAAGTCAACTACTGATAGAACTGTTCCAAGTGGGAAAGTATCTCTTAATGTTTGAAATTTATGTGCTTGCCACTTAGCATAAAAGGAATGTTGTATGTATGGTTGTATCAATTTTTGAAAATCTTCCATAAATTTCCCAATAGGTATCTCCTCTTCTACATAGTTTAACCTTGTGGATTCTTTCCCAAAATTTGTTTGAAACTTTACATACTTGTAACTTTTGCAATTTATTGTCTTTGTTAGGTCAGCATTTTCATTTGTTGAAGGAAAGTTAGCCAAATTTCCACATGTTTCACAGAGTCCTTTTATGCATTTCATTTGAAGTCCATTTTCATGATCACATAATTGATCCTTTATGAAAAAATTTACCTGTTTAGGAGGTGCCTTTTGAAACCATATCTTTCTTCTCTCATCTTTCGAAACACCTGATAGTAGAGATCAAATTTAATGTGATAACAACAACAAGAAGTTTAAAAAAACTTGTTTATCTTCACATAGTATGGCTTTAACCTTTCAAACATTGTTTTCCCAATCTTTATATGAGGATACATATTAGAAAAGTTCATATACATCTCAAGTTGTGTTATGTCTATCCAATGTTTAATATGTTCTTCATAAATACCAGGTCCAATCTTGCGCCTCATAACATCTCTAGTATTTGATGACGGGCGGGTTTGATCATTCCAAAAACTTGAGATCAAGTTCCTAACAACATCTTCAATCCTGTTAGAATGGGGATCTCTACACATAATTGCCCAATTTCCTTCAAAACTATCATCTAAAACCTTTCTCTTTTTCTCATATATTTATTAGTGTGGTTCTACTATAACCAAATTCAGTGGAAAGTGCTGACATTTTTCTTTTTTCTGGATATTTCTTTATTTAAAACAGATGTCAAAATCACCTTTCTTGCAATGGTTCTATCCACTGATCGAGATCCTTTCCCAATGGAATCTAAACCTTTTTTTACATTTTCAACAATATATTTTTGCAGTCTCATGTGTTTCCTCTTATTCGATGTAGAATGTACACCCAACAATTGTAATGACTCTTTCAGCTCATCACGAAGAAGTAAACGTGATAACAATTGGGTTTTTTCAAGTGTTTCAAGATGATTGAAATGATCATGGATTATTCTATTTACAAATTTAGTCATTGACCTCTTACTTGTATTTTTAGGTTGGTCAGCATAACATTTCAGTTTCTCCATATCCATTTCAAGTAAATGATCTAAATTTCTATAAGAAATTTGTATCCCCACTGTTTCAGCTACTTTTATATGCTCATCCATTGGTGTAGAAGGAAGTGATCTTGAACCCTCTCCAAAATGCATTGTTTGAACTCGAGCCTCCTCCCTATCTTCAAGGTCCATGTGTTCTTCAACTGATTCATTTGGTCCAATATCTAGATTGGGCTCGACTTCTTCTTGAGAACTTCCTGCTTGTTGAGCCGTACATGTCACAAAATATTGTGGAAAGAAAGTGAGAGATGGTGATATATAAGTGGAGTTGAACATATGAACTCAAATGAAATCAAAGATTCTTGAACTTAAGAATTCCATGGAAAAAATGCATTTGAAAAGGATATGATTCTAAGATGGGATATATGAAAATGTTAAGATATATGAAAATAGTATGATATATGATGTGATAAGCTAAGAATGCAAGAGGTCAAATGCAACTCTAGGTCCAAATTTGGTTACGATGCAAGGCTTGACTTGTGTTATGATGGATAAAAACAAGTGACCAATGATCAAGAGAGGGTATGCAAGAGATGATGGACTCCAAAATGATTTCCCTAGACAAGCAAGGATAATGGTATTTTCCCTAACTTGAAAGTCCATGATAAACCTTAAGTGATGTAGGCGATAGATAAAAAATGGATTGGTTTTGAGACCTATGAAGAGTAGTGGAGCTCATGCAAGAGATAAGGGTTCTATTTGATCAATGATGACTATGGAAAGGACTAAATTCATGGAATGTATGCAACTTGGAACTTAGGCACGATATGATCTTGATATATATGCAAGGGGTTGTACATGAAAGAACTAGGTGAAATGATATATATGTATACATAGACTATGTGATATGATCTATGTATGCAAGAGTAGGAATATGTAAGGACTAGGATGCAATGAAAAGGATATGATTCTAAGATGGGATATATGAAAATGGTATGATATATGATGTGATAAGCTAAGAATGCAAGAGGTCAAATGCAACTCTAGGTCCAAATTTGGTTACGATGCAAGGCTTAACTTGTGTTATGATGGATAAAAAAAAGGGACAAATGATCAAGAGAGGGTATGTAGGAGATGATGGACTCCAAAAGGATTTCCCTAGACAAGCAAGGATAATGGTATTTTCCCTAACTTGAAAGTCCATAATAAAACCTTAAGTGATGTGGGCGATAGATAAAAAATGGATTGGTTTTGAGACCTATGAAGAGTAGTGGAACTCATGCAAGAGCTAAGGGTTCTATTTGATCAATGATGACTATGCAAAGGACTAAATTCATGGAATGTATGCAACTTGGAACTTAGGCATGATATGATCTTGATATATATGCAAGGGGTTGTACATGCAAGAACTAGGTGAAATGATATATTCTATGTATGCAAGAGTAGGAATATTTAAGGACTAGGATGAAATGAAAAGGATATGATTCTAAGATGAGATATATGAAAATGGTATGATATGATGTGATAAGTTAAGAATGCAAGAGGTCAAATGCAACTCTAGGTCCAAATTTGGCTATGATGCAAGTATATGACGTGGATGGAGGACTAGGATATGACGTGGATGGAGGATTAGGATATGACATGATTGGAGGACTAGAATATGACATGAATGAAGGACTAGGATATGATGTGGATGGTTGGTTTCCCTTGTCAAGGTTAGGGTGGGTATGACTAATGGAAGGTTTTTGTGACTTAGTGTCATGGGTGGTGTTAGGGGACTCTTGATAGTTTGACTGTGTTGATTCAGATTTGGAGGATGATGTTCATTTGTTCATGTTGTCTGAAAATAGTTGGCAAACACATGGTGTTGTAAAGAATGAAAATCAACCACATAAAAGACATTTACAAAAAAAAATCCTAAGGCTGCAAGGACAGTATTCTTATGGATCCCACGAACCACATATTCTTAGCGAATGAATTTCAGAAGCTTAGCCATACGAGCTCTCCCTTACATTGCACTCACTTCGCAGGGCAACCGAGCTTCCAATCTCCATGAAACTCCCATGGTAGATTGATCATTTCTACTAAGAACTGTGTAGGTGCGGGTGGCTTGGCAATGATGATTGCTGCACCAAATAATAGAAGGTTTGTGGTTTTCTAAAACAAAGGATTTATTTTGGGCACCCGTTCAGAAGGCCACACGAGAGGCATTATCATCCCAGTCTGTAGAGGTTAGGCTCTGTAGGTTTTGACGCACCACAAGGGTACTGGGGAGTCAATTGCTTGTCCGCAGGAAGTTTTGTAATGCTAAGCTTTCCTTAACATTCAAATTTATATACCGGTTGGGCGTCGCTTGGCTTTAGCACATTCCTGGTTTGAGTCACTTTGGGGTGAGTAATTTTTCCCACCAAAGCAGGCCCAAGATCTAAGGCTTAACAAAAGCGAACCAAAATATTCATAGTTCAATTGATCTTTGTTTAAAAACAAAGAAAGAGCACATGAATATTTCAGATCACACTCGCATGGTGTTCTTTTTAAACCAAAATCAAAATGTGAACAAACAAAGAGTGCACAAGATTCATTTTATCCATTTGTAGTGTTTTTCAAGCAAAGGGGTTAATTTTAACCGTTTGTAGTGTTTTCTATCTAAGAGTTAATTTTAAACCCAATGAAAAACAAAGTGTGTTGTCCTTTTTAACCCATATGCATTTGCATGTTTGTTATTTTTTAACCAATGCGTGTAAAATGCAAGTTGTAAATAAAAAAATAATTAAAATAACATTTAGCTAATTCCAGCTGGACACATGCTAAAACAAATAGATTAGTAGCACAAACAAAAAAAAACTTTAATCTAGAAATAAAGAAAACAGGAAAAAAAAACTAAAAAAGAAGATAGAAAACCAGGACAAAAATCTTAGATAGTGTGGTAAGTCTATGAGCCTCTTTGTACCTAAGTAGATAGTCAAGATCTAGTAAATTTAAACATTTTATTTTTCTTCTAGATAAGGTATCCCATTATGAGAGATCGTTAGGATTTGTGTCTCAACCTTCAATCCCTATCTATTAATACTGAACAAAATCTAATTTTCAAATTATAAAACAACAAATATATATAAATTTCAACACTCATAATTTAATTTTTGGCTTGGAACATGTTAGAATAGACATTAATTCTAAGAACATGATAATTACAACAAAATGCATCTCTTTCACATCTTAATATTTTTAAATGGGCACAATCATATAGAACTCATTTTTATGGATGAAAACTATATTAATAAACTTGGAAGTAGATGTTAAAATTATTCTTAAAATAAATTGGGAGGAGCTTGGGAAACCAAATTTACATGATACTCCCTATGATATAGTACTAGATGACCTGGAGAAGATCCAAAATTTTCATTAGCACATGGTATCTAATATAAAGGTCAACCTATTGGGTTTAAAGGAAAAATAAATTTTGCGGCGTTTGAGATTCAAAATGACTCTTTGGTGCTTTTAAAATTTTGTTTAATCTCAAATTGGTTCATGTAGAATGTAATGAAATCTTTGACTCCCGAAACGAAGAATTAACATTTTATACATGGAGGGGTAGATAGTGCATATATCTTTGAATATGAATATAGATTAAGATTATGATAAGAAGATAGCAAAAGAAAGAGATGTAGAAGAAGATGACATATTTAGATGGCTATATTCATTGAGGAAGCTACCTAGAAAATATCATAATCACAAATTTTCATATTTCTTCTTGTAGATTCATATCTCTCTTGGAAATGCTTGTTGATCCATCTTCTCAAATTTTCTTTTTTCATATATCTAAGGGATACACGTATTCCTATAGATTATATTATTTTTTTATGTTGTACTCATCTTAGTTCTAGATGCACATAGGATAAGAGCGCAACCATATTAATCTAATGTATTTTTATTTGATTATTTGTGGAGGTAAAAATACCAAATTAGGGATTTGAAAATATTGGTAAGATAACCAAAATTCACCACTTTCCCTTTGTGGCACTAGCTACATGTATTCTTGGAAATCTCTTCATATGAAGGTTTTGTGTCTTTTCCTATCTATCATAATTATATTATCTTAGAGCTCAGTTTAAATAACATTATGAACATTTTATATCATATATTTATTTTACAAAATTTATGTGTTATTCTACTATTTAGTTTCTTGTTATTGGTTGTGTATTTTATTCTTATTTTATAGACTTTCAATTTTTTGTATAAACTGGTATTTTTGATGTACTTGACAAAAATCTATGTAGTCATATAGAGGTCTTAATGTAGCCATGCTACCATCTAGGAAACATGATTTAATTTTTATTATCTTCTATTGATTCATATTCTAGATTCCTATCACATGATTCAAGATATCTATTTCTCAACTCTCATTCTAGGTTTTTCTTTGTTTATAATTAAATCCCATTTTTAATATTTTGTTTAATAAAAACATAGTATTTTTTTTTATAGGAAAAATAAGCTTGCATAGTTTATATAGGTGAAACCAATTTAGATAAGACCATTTACACTTGTTGATTTATCTATTTTGGATAGTATTTTTGTGTTATTAATCTTATCTAGGAATAAAGTTAGTTAAAACTTTCAACTTTTTATTTAGGTAATCAAATTCAATACATTTTTATTTTTACTATCAATATGTTTATTTCTTTATGAATTATTTCATTGTTATGAAGAATATTCTAATTCTATGTTAGATTATGTGTTAGAAAATTTAGAAAATATTATTTTAGATACATACTTCTACATTATATGTTCCTCGCATATAAACTTATTTAGTTAATGTATGTTTTATGTGTATATTCATCGTACTTGTTAAATCTGTCCTAATCCAAAAATAGTTATTGTTAACTAATATGATTCTATTTATTATAATATTTACCAATTTTTGTGTGTTTGTGGGGTGTTTGAGCTATCCCCACCTTCTCAACTAATTATCACTATTTATCACTATTTAGGTTTTTTAGATGAGTTTAGAAATTCTCTTTTGTTGAATTATCTTGTGTCATCTTCTTTTATCCAATTTGGTTATACATAATGATTTCCCTACTATTGATTTTCATGTATTGATACAAAGGGAGATACCAAGATAGAGGAGGAAATACTGGTGAAAGATGATGTTTCTACCATATCTATATAATTGATGATGCACAATTGGATGAAATAAATATAATAATTTAAAGAAGGACATAAACATAGATAGATGCAAAATTGGGTGCCACAAAAAAATACAAATAAAGAGAATATATTGTAGATCAAAACTAGTAAAATATTTAGTATAAGGATTCATAAAATGTAGTGATAACTTGCAGATTTTAGTTTTATAGAACTCATTGATGATGTGCATTTGAGTTTTCATTTCCAAAAAATTGAAATGAGGAACCTTCAATTTTCTTATATATCAATTATTTGATGCATTTTTCCTTATTGCTAGATAAAATATTTGATAAACCCACTAAATTGTAAATAAATAAATTTACCCATATTTGACGAGAAAGAGAAGAAATAAACACGTACCTTGTTTCCTTCTATGATAATTTGTCAAGTTTTGTTTGCGTCTAGTTTCTTCTTTATCTTTTGAAAATTTTCGTTGAGCTTTGTTTTTTATTTTTTATTTTTGTCCCATTTTCTTATTCAAAATACAAATGATTGATTTAAACCAACAACAATTTTTCCTCCAAAATGCAAAAAATATGTCACAAAAACTTGAAAAAACTTACAACAGTAAAAACAAATGCAACAATAACTAACATTATCAAAATATTCATCATTTTTTAACCTGTGAAATGTCTTTTTCAGTTGACAGGCTTGGAAGCACGAGGGTTGCTGTCATTTACACAGGAGCTTGGAAAAACACAAACAAACCTGGAAAAGATGTTTGACTTTCGGATGTATACTCAGGGGGTTCGGCCGAACCAATTTTGTGTGGTTCGAACGAACCAATTTAAAATAATTTCCTTTATTATTTTAAAGAGGTTCAACCGAACATAGGTTCAGCTGAACCTCTTTAAAAGGTTCAGCCGAACCTATGTTTGGCCGAACACCCTTTTTCCCCTATCTCCCCAAAAAATCAATTTGTTTTGTAAAAAATTGTCTTTTGAAGCTCAATTTGAAAATGAAAATGCAGAAGAATTCAAAAATCCAACTAGATAATAATAGTCCTCCGAATGAGCTATCCGTCGAATATAATTTTAATATGGTTTGCTTTTATTATGTATTTTATTTTTAAGTTTTATTAAACACAGGTTTTTCACTGAAAAATTAAAATCTCTGGCTGCACATGTGGAAAAATAGCAGATTATCAAAATAATTTTTTTTAAAATATGTTGAGGCTGGGTATTGATGTCCTTGATCCATTAAAAAAAGAAAAAATGAATTTTGATTCATACAATAAAAGTTATGTTGTATACAGTCCGCCTATGTCTAAATTGCAATTGGTTTGACTTTGAAACTTGATTAAGGAAAAAATATTCAATTAAAAACTATGAGACCAAATGAAAAAGCTAGACATCGTAGTTACGAATCTAAATTCAAAAAAATTATAATTTTATCCTTCATACAAAAAAATTTATGTTGTATACGATGAGCGTCACTTTTTAAAAATGTTGTTTTCTGAAAAAAACCAGTTTTCGTGGGAGATGGAAAAAAAAGTGCAATCTGATTCCAAAATTTTTGAAAAAAATATTTTTAGAATCTACAGAAAAAATTTGATGAGACTGTAGTTTGCATCATCTTCAAATTCCTCACGGTTTAGTCGCTATAGGTGCCCGAATATGAAGATTTAGTTAAAAATAATAATTGTAGTGTCCAGTTTGGCCAAAAATTGTAAACCACTATTGTGGGATCACCCCTAGAGGAGTGAAAACATATATAGAAAAGAGAGGAGATAAAACCAATCAATAAGAAAATAACTTCACCTACTCAAACATACGCAATAATTATATTCATTAAAAATGTCATTGACTTTCGTAATGACCCACTCACTACAACTAAATAAATTAAAATTATTAAGAAAAATATAAAAACCTACACTAACACCCCACTTAAGCACAACTTAGGTAGGTGAAAAGATAGGTCCTAAGAAATGAAGCCTAATGAGATACCTATATACAAAAAAAATCCCCCCAAAAGAAAAGAAGCCCCCATGATTAGAGATAGAGTCCCTTCAAATAGATAGAGAAATTATTTTCCTCTGACCTAAAGTAGAGAGAGAAAAGAAAGATTAAATATCCCCTGAAAGAAGTAAACTCTTGCACTCCCAAAAAATCTCATAAATGAAGAAATTTTATTTTTGTGAACAATTTGATAAAATATTAGTAACCTACTCAAAAGTTGGGTAGTATTGAAGATCAATTACCTATTCATTGATAAGCTCCCTAGTATAGTGCATACGAATCTTTGTGTACTTGGTCTACTGATGGTGAACCAGGTTCCATGAAATCTATATCATATTCTAGTTGTCATAAAATATGATAGATAATCATCTAAATTAGATACCAAAATTAATAAGAATGTGTTAAAGCCAAATGGCCTTAGCAATGGCATTAAATACCCTATAGTAGTTAACATCAATGGAAGATAAAATAATAGCAATGTTGCACTCTTAATCCTATACTGTGCATAGGGATATGAGTAGTTTTCTTGTGGCTACCATAACTCTTAATAAAGTTATATGATCATTAATATAGTTTTATATGGATTGTTAAGTTGGCCTAGCTGACATTCATGACATAAATATAATATATATAATATATATTGTAGGTAGTGGTTAGTTCATTAGCATCATATTGCAAATTATGTTATTATTGGGGACTTTAAGAGGTTTACCCCTCAAATTGGCTTATTATTCTTAAGTATTTGAATCGTATTTCCTTGTTATTATTCTTTGTGTAATTTATTTCATTATAGTTAGTATCAAAGCATGATCTTCACACTCTAAAGGCAAGAAACAAGACGATTTTTATTTATTTTGGAGGTCAAAATTGTGAAGTGCATATCTCTCTCAATTTGGTGACCTTTTTTCTAATTTTTAGAGGGTCTATCAAGGACATATTAAAGTTATTAATCTCCAAAATTAAGATCACTTGGTGTGGATTTGTCGAAGGAGTTATTGTGGACATAACAAAGAGATATGATGTGTGTACCTGAGAAGTCTAGAGATGTTGTGAGGATTCCAAAAATGCAAAGAAGCTACCAAAACGTGCTATGGAGGAATAAGACGCCCAAGGTGGTGTATGAGTCTCGCTGTTATTTTTTGGGGCAAATATGAAATCTTCGAATGTCGAAACCGGATTTGAAAGAATCTCTAAAAAATATGCCTGGGAGGACTAAGATGCCTAAGGTGGCATATTAGTCTCGTTCTGAATTTTTGAAAACTCTGAATGTGATCCTAAGCTCAAAGGCTTGCAGTTGCTTCTTCTTGGATCTTAGGCTTTGAAAATTTTGGATCTGACTTGTAGGTGATTTTTCATGAAGATGACAACTTTGTAATGCAACTTTGCAACTTTGACAACTTTTCACTCCAAATGATCTTCAAGACTTCAACCTAAAGCTGCAAACACAAATATGCAAGATGGGAAAACTTGTTGATTGTTGGTGAATGGGGGTTTTCCTTGGTCAAACCCCTTGGTAATTAAACCTTGAAATGAAATAAAGTAATGAATGGAAATGGTGAATGAACAACATGCAATGCTACAACTCACCAAACCCTTGTAAAGTATGAAAATTTGTGTGAAATGGTTGCAATGGATATGGATCTTGAACCAAAGATATGGACTTGAATTGCTAGCTTGAATCAAAACCCTACATCACAAATTTTAGCACAACACCACACATGATGCAAGAAGCTCTTTGATATGATGCTTGAATCTTGGTGATGGCTCCAAATTCTTGATGAATTGCTCTTGAATGCTTGGATGCTTAGATTGCTTGTTAGGATAAAATGAGAGAAGGAACCTTGTATTTATACTTATCTATGCTTAATATCTCGAAATTACATCACACCAAGCTGACATATGAATTCATTAAATAAAGGAGGCTAAATCTCACCAAAATTTGAAATTAAATCCTAAAAATGACTCAAGGAGGTGGCGTCTTAGTCCCAAGTCATGAAACTTGGGGCACAAACACCAAAAAGGGGCCTAATTAAGATGCCTCAAAATTAGGGTCTCGAGACCTCTAGGGGACAAAGATGCCCTAGGTGGCATTTTAGCCCTAGTCCACAAATCAGGGACACACAGACGTAATCATTAAATGATCATTTATCTTTTGATGTTTGTCAAGATTTTCCATAAAAAATATAGTTTATTAGGCTTGTGGATGCAAAATAGGGCCAATTTAAGCCATAAAGAAGCATTAATAAAGCAAGGTAGGCCAAAACAAATGTGAGAATGCAAGGGTATGCATTTTACTACACTACATTTAGCCCCCATTTTAGTGAGAGGATGAACTTGCTTCAAACTCACACTAAAGTAGCCAACCACACAATCAAGAGGGGTTCAAATGCACCAATGTTAGCAAGATAGGATGACAACGATCAAGAGGGATGATCAATCCCCCAAGGTCGAGATCCTATGACAAACCAACATAAGCACAAAGGAACACACTTGTAGATGATATATGAAGCCATAACTAGATCACAAGAATACACCATCAAAGACAAAAAAAGGCAAAAGGAAAAAGGAAAAATGCAACGGATCAACCTTTGAATGGTTGTCCAATGTAGTGGATCGGGTCTAGGATATTCGTCCAAAAAGGTTTACAAGTGGAATGCATTGTCCACTATGCAAACAAAACACACACTCACAAGGGCTAGTGAAGCTAGGTGTTCACTAGGTGAGCCCCAAGGAGTCCATATCAACACCATACCCCCATGACTATGATAAGGACAAAATAAAATGCATGCTCACAAGGGCTAGTGAAGTTATTTATTCACTAGGTGAGCCCCAAGAGGTCCATATCAAAGCCATACCTCCATGACTTTAATAAGGATAAAAAGAGATAATGAAATGCAACAAGAAAGAGAGATGTTCAAAGGGATTTTTCTTAGTTCATGTGAGGTCTTACTCTTAGGGGACATCGTGCTTAACATCTCCAAGAGAGCATTGATACAAAGTCTCATCCTGGGGAACATCATACCCAATTCTTCCAAGAGAGGACAAGCACAAAAGGTCTCATCTTGTTTCCAAGAGATGACAAGGAAATATCCCATTCTTAGAGAGAGTCAAACCAAAAGACACCACCAAGAGGAAAAACACATTGCATAAAGAGAGAAAATCACATCAAGGAACATGAAAAGAAAATGCAAATGAAATCATGCTAAAATAATGCCAATGTATGCCCCCACTTTAAATGAATTGCTAACACCATATTGTGAGCAATTACTTTAAAGTAGGCAAAAGATGAAAAGGAAAAGAGGGCTGCCCCCCAAAAACACATAAGGGATCTATGGATTCGAGGTCAATATATGTCTTTGTTGCAGTAATATTAGAGAGCTCGAAACTGTCATCATTCCCCAAATACACATAAAACTAGAAGAATGACACAAATAGATGAAAATAAAGAAAAACCATTTGGACCAACATGGGAGAGACATAGGGTGTCTTGACACCTTGTATCATCCCAAAAAGGAAAACACAAGACAAAAATGAAAGGAAAAGAAAAATTTGTTGGGTCAACATGGAAGAGACATAGGGTGTCTCGATGCCTTGCGTCATCCCCAAAAGGAAAAAACAAGACAAAAATAAAAGGAAAATAATTTTTTTTTGGGTCAACATAGAAGAGACATAGGGTGTCTCGACACCTTGCATCATCCCCAAAAGGAAAAAACAAGACAAAAATGAAAGGAAAGAAAAGATAAATGAAAAGGTGAAGAGCTTACAACATATAGAAGAATGAAAGTACAAATAGAGGAATGCACAAAGAGAGAGAAACATCAAACAAAAAATCCCAGGGGATCACAATACGCACATGCAAGCGAAAGTGAAAAGAAAAATTAAAAAGGCTTGTAAGTCATGGGTGATTCAACCTAAAATAAGTCATCCACCTCCCAATCTCAGTTTGCCTAAGAGAAAGGTAGATAACAAACTGAAGGGACAACACAAAATTCCTTACTAGGACAAGGCCATCCACCTCTTTCCCCCACTGAGTGGAAGAAAAGAATGGACAAGGTAGGTGATGAGAAGGGTCATGTAATAGTGAGAATGAAATATTCTACAACTATTACATTAAAAGTGGGGAAAAGGACAAGTTACACAACCACTTGATGGCAATCATTGCAATCAAAGTGAAAGGTTTGTAATATTAACTTGAATGCACAACACTCATCAGTACTATGTCCAAGAGTTTGATGCTATGCATAATGTGGGAATTTTGCATCTTTAGGATAAAACACTAATCTATTCATAGGTGGTAATGTTATGAATCCTTTGTTGAGAAGAAGTTGTAGCTTTCGTTCAATTTCAGGTGGTGGACAAGGAGGTTGTAACTTCTGCAATTTGTAAGGTCTTTTGCATTTCATAGATTCAGTAATTTCTCTAGATGGGATTAAAGCAGGAGGTTCTGAGACAATCCTATCATTATCCTTGTCATTGTTGTGATTCATTGGTTGTTCTTTAGGGAGAAGGACATTCATATCAGGGGGAGAATCAAAGATCATCGTACCATCACTACAAATCTTTAGGTATTCTCTAGGTATTCTTATGTTGTGAGGGGGATCTTGATATCCTAACCCTTTTATGTTTTCCGTAGTTGGAACTTTCCCTAAGAGTTGATGAATTTCATGTTCGCTTGTTGTATCACATCCTCATTTGCTAAAAATTGTGAATCCGTTTCCATATGTTTCTTCAAGATTGATTGGAGTGTTTTTTACTTTGTTATCATAAAATGGTAGAGTGTTTGCTTGTTTAAAAGAACTAGGTTCACCTGTTGTAGGAAACTTAGGGTCAATTTTTTCTTTAGTTTCAAGATGTAAGTAATCAAATATCTCAAGAGGTGGTATTATGGGAGGATCTGGTTGTTTCATGGATGGATAGAAGGATGTGTTAGCTTCAATTTTATCAAGACAAATGTTTAGGAACTTATTCATGTTCTCATCATCTTCTACAATGATATCAACATCACGAGGATGACAATAATTAGGAGTTGAGTGAGCATGAGTGAGTTCAATTTCATTAGGGTCATTACCAAAGGCATAATTTGACATATCTACCAAATATTTCAAGGACATCCACAACTTTCCAAAGCATATATGCATGATGCAAGATTGAAAAAAAAGAAAACGAGATAAAAGTTATTCGGAAAAATGAAACAAAAGACTGAAGGCATCCCACAGAAACACAAAAAAACCAATTTCAAACCCTAAAAATTGGAGAGTCATAGTCAACAGGGACTAAGACGCCAGTAAGGGTGTCTTGGTCCTCCTAGCGAGATTCTGAAGTTCCAGGGAGTGAAATAGACAACAAAAAACAAAGAGAGGATTCTAGAGAAAAAACCCTGAGAGGGACTAAGACACTAGGAAGGGTGTTTTAGTCCTAGTAGAGGTTTTTCTCAGAAAAACATCAAATTCTGGTTTGTCCATGGTGTTTACAAATTGCCTATTTAGGGTACTGATGTTTAGAAATAGGAAAATATGTAAATGAGTGCAAAGAAAATCAACTACTAACAAGCAATTGAATGCAAGATTTGAATGCAATTTTTCAATTTTCAATGCAATAACAATGTTTCTAAATGCAATTAAGAGGATGAACCATGCACTTTTTAGTTTTTCAATGAAATGAAATGATGCAAGAAAGTAAGATTGCAACCTACATGCACTTTTACTAATGCAAAAATAGGAAACCCTAGATGTAATTTCACTAATGCAAGATGCAAGAAACCCTAGATGCACTTTCACTAATGCAAGATGCAATGAATTCAATCTAGATCTAGGACTTTTATAGACTCCAAATCAAAAAAAGAATGTTCAAAGAAGTTAGATTCACCAAAATGAATCAAAAATAAAATAAGAGGGGTGACTACCTGTTCTATATAGGTCATTTTATTATGTCCTAGGAGTCCTAATTAGATTGACTAACAACCTCACAAGGTGAGTCAATTCACAATGAGGAAGACCTACATCAGGGGGTTCTTTCAATTTTAAGGGGTTCACCACCAAGCAAATTCTTGGAAAAGATAAATGAACATTCAACCTACAAAACTAGTTATGTAAGGTAAATGAGGTATGAAAATAATGAAATTATGCAACAAAGAGATATGATGTGTGTACCTGGGAAGTCTGGAGATGTTGTGAGGATTTTATAAATTCAAAGAAGCTACCAAAATGTTCTATGGAGTACTAAGATTCCCAAGGTGGCGTATTAGTCCCACTGTCATTTTTCGGGGCAAATACAGAATCTTCAAATGTTAGAACCAGGTATGAAAGAATCTCTAAAAAATATGTCTGGGAGGACTAAGACGCCCAAGGTGGTGTATTAGTCCTATTATAAATTTTTGAAAACTTTGAATGTGATCCTAAGCTCCAAGGTTTTCACTTGCTTCTTCTCGGATTTCAGGCTCTAAAACTTTCAGATTTGACCTGTAGGTGAGTTTCCGTGATGATGACAAGTTTCTAATGCAACTTTGAAACTTTTACAACTTTGCACTCCAAATAATCTTCAAGACTTCAACCTGAACCTACAAACAAAAATATGTAAGATGGGAAAAACTTGTTGATTGTTAGTGAATGGGGGTTTTCCTTGGCCAAACCCCTTGTTGGTAATTAAACTTGGAAATAAAATAAAGTAATGAAGGGAAATGGAGAATGAACAACATGCAATGATACAACTCACCAAACCCTTGTAAAGTCTACAAACTTGTGTGAAATGGCTGTAATAGATATGGATCTTGAACCAAAGATATGGACTTGAATTGCTAGCTTGAATCAAAACCCTACATCACAAATGTTAGCACAAACAACACACATGATGCAAGAATCTCTTTGATATGATGCTTGAATCTTGACGATGGATCCAAATGCTTGATGAATTGCTCTTGAATGCTCAAATGCTTAGATTTCTTGTTAGGAGAAAATGAGAGAAGGAACCTTGTATTTATACTTATCTATGCTTAATATCCTAAAATTACATCACACCAAGCTAGCATATGAATTCATTAAATAAAGGAGGCTAAATCCAGCCAGAATTTGAAGTTAAATCCTGAAGAATGACTCAAGGAGGACTAAGAAGCCATAGGTGGTGTCTTAGTCCCAAGTCATGAAACTTGGGGCACAAACACCAAAAAGGGGCCCAATTAAGATGCCTCAAAATTAGGGTCTCGAGACCTTGCGGGGACAAAGATGCCCTAGGTGGCATTTTAGTCCCAATCCACAAACCAAGGACACGTAGACAAAATCATTAAATGATCATTTATCTTTTGATGTTTGTCAAGATTTTCCATAATAATATATAGTTTATTAGGCTTGTGGATGCAAAATAGGGCCAATTTAAGCAATAAAGAAGCATAAATAAAGCAAGGCGGACCCAAACAAGTGTGAAAATGCAAGGGTATGCATTTTAATACACTACACCACACACTATGGTGACCATATTATGGATAGCTACTTCAAATAGATTACCAAATTAAATAAAATAAGTATGGTCAAAGATTATACTCAATATTCCAAACATTTTCCTTAAGATTGGAGCATGTTATAGAGGAAAAATCAAATGAATTATATCTAGAGGCTTTAAAGGACCACATCAAATATGAGGTACACATTATCAAACGAAAACTTGTGTCTCAATCAATGTGTTTGGAAAGATACTATTGAGTAGGAAAAGTGATCCTAGATCCAATCAAATTAAATAGGATTATCTCCTTTTCACTTTAACTCCACATTCAAACATAAACCAACTAGTGTTTTCTGATTGACTTGTTGCCACATGGGAGAGCCAAAATCCTAGGGTTTATGTTTCTATTGAGTTGTAAAAGAGATAAATTTTATGTGTTTTAATAAGTCTTTTTGACATATAACCCTAGATCTGAAAATATAATTTATTGCATAGATGAAAATGAAAAGTACCAAATTTTTTTAAGATGAGACTGAGATACATAGAGTAACCTAAAAATAGAAATTTGGAGTTGATTTGACCTATTAGGGGCATGGGGTGCCCTAGGCTAGCTTCCTCCTTTTTTGGATCTATAATGTCTGAGATATAGGTTACAATCTGCACTATGCTTTCGAGGACTGTGTCCTACTGAAACTATTGGATCTAACCTAAACATAAGAAAAGAGGAGGAAAGGTTGTGTTTTATAGGGGATTTCCTAATTCAAACCTCATTTTAATATTTCTAACTACACATGCAATGAGTGATGATGATCAAGAGGGCATACCCTAGATCAAGCAGAGGCAAAAACATTGATAATTGACTGAAATGATAAATGATAAATGATAATGTTACCTTGATGTGAAATCCTTGATGAAGTGATGTCACACCATAAGTTACCACAAATTTTGATTGATGGATGCCTTGATTGTTTCATAGACCTACAAAAGGTTCCCAAAACATAATAAGTTGACGTATGTAGATAACATGTAGAGTATAACTCAATACATCTACACAAAATGGAATGATTGATCATAATGGCTTCTTGCACATAATTGTATTCCTTCTTCTTAATGTCTTGTAAAATTGATCTTGATTGATGAAAGCATTGTAATAATTTTGTTGAATTTTCCCTTGAATTTCCTTGACTAATTTTAGGATATTCAATTTTCTCAATATATTTCTAGCTCTCCTTAGGATTTCAAATGATGAAAAAGACTAGTATTTATGTGCAATTATTCTAATTCCTTGGAAATCAAATAATGATAGCTAAAAAATGAAATTATATTTTCAAATAATAAAATGAAAACACTAACATATTCAAATTTGATCCAAAAAGGGATGGTCAAGGGCTTGGGGTGCCCTAGACCAAACCCATATTTTCTGGGTCCTTAAGTGTTGAGGGAAAATATTAAATGCCAATTTCTTTTCCATTGTTTGAAATCTTGAAGATGCTTCTAAAATGGGTAACTAAATGCATAATTAGGTCCAAGAACATAGGTAGGAGCTAAAGCTAGTGTAAAATTGTCAAGGGTGACAATTTTTTATGTTACATTTAACCCCTACTTTAGTGAGAGTATGAAACTACGCTCAAACTCACACTAAAGTATGGATAAGACAAGAGGGATTCAATTATCCCAATATTGAAGAGATAGGATGATATCAAATCTAGGGATGCACTAACCTCCAGATTCAAGATCCTATGGCAAGACAATATAAGGACAAAGGAACACACATGTGAATTTTAATGCAGTATGTGGTGAAAAAACAATACATAACACAATACAAACATAAACATGAAATAAAAATACTAAACAGTGCAAAAATAATGCAAACATAAATAAGACACATAAAAAAAAAACACATGGTTAGTACTAAAAAAAATCGAGTTAGTAAGGTAAACAAATCCCAGTCTTAAGTTTATCTCCAATACCAAATGACATCCATTGAATGTGCTAGACAAAATGGTGCTCTAATAAGGATCAACAAGTTGTGTGATGCTAAATCACTCATGAAACACATGGCTCCACTAGAAAGCAAGGTGTGTTATGCTAAGTGTCCATGTAAAAATTCTTAAGTACACGAATAAACAAGTTATATTATTGTAGACACCGAAAATATCCTGATTGATATCATACACTCGATCTTGATTTACGAACATCATTTCTTCCTGAATCACTTCTTTACTAACCAATTAATTGAATAATCCTTATTTAATTAATTCATCGAGTGTCCTCTTTGAATTAAATAAATCAACTTTATTTGATTAAATCATCGTCTTCCTTTAATTAAATAAATCATTTTATTTAATTAATCCTAAATTTCCTCTTTGATTAAATAAATTGATTTATTGAATAAAGTCATCTCCTTTAAATTGAATAAATTAACCTTTATTTGATTTAAATTCTAATGTCATCCCTTTTTATTAAATAAATCAAACTTTATTTAATTAAATCTAATATCCATTATTCCTCTCAACTTTGATTTAAATCAATTCAAAATCTAAATCAAATTGTCACATCAACTAATCTCCTTTTAAATTAATCAAATCCTAATTAATATTAATCTTAATCCCTCAAATCCTCTAGCTTTCGCAACTTGCACAAGTAAATCATTTTATTTGATTTATTAAATCTCATATTTTCTCTCAACATGGAATCAAGGAGTGAATATTATTCAAATTCAAAAATCCCTCCAAAAGGGTGTGTACATCCAACAAGGCATTAAAAGCCTCTTACATTTCCTTTGCCTTGAGCCAAGTGGCATTAACTCCATTTTTTCTTCCTCCAACTTGTCATTTCATCAATTTCAAATATCCACCTAACTACATTTATTTGCACATTAATCAAAATGTGCTAATTCCTCCTCCACTATCATGTTGACAAGTGGCACCTTGCCATTGCCTCATTTTTAGTCCCACATTCATCCCTTTCACCTCTTTCTCCATCATTTTATTCTATAAATAAAAGGCTCTCATTTGGATTTTGGATGGACAATATTAGGAATTTGATCCACAACTTCATGCAACATTATTATCTTCAAGTTTTGAGTAATCTCCATCCATATTTATCGATTTTCATCCATTTTTCTTATTGCCATAGCTAGGTTATGGAGAAAATTCACCAAGGAGCATCAAATCTTCGCCCTTGATCATCAAGCTTGCAAGGAATTGGGAAAGGGCCATTTTCCACATCAAAATGGCACCAATTCCCCCATGGGATTTGAGAGTTTGATCATTTAAATAGGATTTAATATCTTTTTTATTGTGTTCATATTATTTCTTGTTTTCATATCTCAAATGGATTTCATGGGGAATGTTGTTACTAGAATATTGGACTAATTGTGTGTTTTTTCTTTGTGTTTATGTAGGTCTAGGATCACCATTCACAACCATAATTTCATGTGCAAGGATGATGCATTGGTGAAACTAGAAAAAGTATCTTGTAACTACATGCAAGACAATGGGCTATTTATATGTTAAGTTTCCAGTTCTTATGAATAATAGGATATGAAATATGGAAGTGTTAAGAAGATAATTACTAAGTAGAAGTATCGTGTGACCCTTTGTAGTTGTTTTCTTTATTATTTAGAAATGTATATTGATATAGTAAATGATCATGACAGGGAGGTTGTATAATCATTGCCAGAAAGGCATTTTGTATCATTATCAGTAAGGCATTTTGTAACCATTGAGATTTTGTAGCCAGTAAGACTCTGCCAGTGAGGAATTTCATTAAGCTAGTGAGGCACTTTTACGAGTGGTTTTTCATCCCTACGAGGGTTTTCCACTCATGAAATTCTTTGTGTTATGGTTCTTTTGTAGATGCATTGATGATCTTGCTATTTCCTTAACTTACATTACAATAGTTGAATTTTCATGTATTGTTGAGATGATAATTCTTGTGTAAGCCTACATGGCTAAATCTAGTGAAGGCATGGCCTTGTTTTGATATACTTGATTCATTGATGCATGTTATTCCATTTGAATATAGTGATGAAAGTAATTTAATCATATTCCTCTTATTCTGCACTTTACACCGGGTTTCGTTACAGGCATAATATTATAGATCAACTTCAATATAAATCATAGGGACTCAAATGCAATTCTCACACTCTCACACACAAAGCTGACTACAAACATGCAAGTGAAAAGGCTTTAGGCAAGGCCATGAATCAAGATCAACCAACGAATAAGGGTTATTGTTTGCAGATCATCTAAAGTTCGATTATGACCATCTTCCATACATAAATACCACAAAAAAATTTCGCTTATGCGCCCTATAGTTGCATGACTATAAAATTCCTTCACGATACAAGGAAGCTAAGTATAGAACTCTTACCTCTCCATATTGCAAGATTCCTTAATCGAAAATGGGGTTTCCCCATAGCTGATTCAATTTAGGCCGATGATACTGGAGATCTACTGCCTTCCTTGCCAAGTATGCCACAGCCTCCCATGCATGCCAGAAGACTTTTCACAAAATAGATAACAAGGCTAATTGAAGGTTCAAAAAATTATTGCCGCATCTACAAATTTATGCAGTTTTGCACTCAGCATAATCCCTAAATATTGATGATCATCCCTCCCCAAAATAGAGCCAGTAGTTGCAGATAACCATCCTATCCTATCCTATCCATCTAAAAAGCCCCCAAAAGAGAAAGAGGAACAAATCTCTCTCACAGTCAATAAATGGTTTCCCCCATAAAGCGGCATGCTCTAAACATCTCCTCAAGAAAAACCAATTCCAATTTTATGTAAACTTAATATTCACCATGTTGATATTTATTTATTAAATATAACATTCCATTAATATTTTTTATTTTTTTTATCAAAGCCATAGTTATATTAAAGCATTTATTTTCACTATCACAATGCCTTTTAATTTTCAATAACTTTATTTTAATGTGCTAATTAATCAAAACAGCAACCAACCAACAAGGTGAGTCATTAAGGGACATTACATCCTCCCCCCTAAGATTCAACTTACTCCTGGAAGTCGCAAGGTTAGAATAAAAAATATGAAAATACAAGCACATCTGTACAAATCTAAAAATGGTCACGGTCAATCAAACCTATTAATTAATTAAATATGAATTATTTAATTAATATTCTTAAGTCATCCACATATAAAGAAATTTAATTATTTATTTATATTGTTCATTTTTCCAATTCTTCTAATTTAATTAAATAAATAAGTTTATTTAATTATTGTTATTTTCCTCTTAATTAATTAAATAGATTTCACAATTTATTTATATTAATTATCACAAATTTAAATTCTAAATTTAAATGATATTCTTCTTTTCTCCATAAATTAAATATTGGAATGCTTTCTTTCTAAATTCTTTATTCTTTTCCACTTAATTAAATATTTTAAAAATATTTAATTAAAATCTTTCTTTCCTCCATAATTAAATATTCTATAATATTTAATTAGAAACTTTATTTTTCTCATATTTAATTAAATGTTTTATATATTTAATTAAAGCGCTTTTTATCATCTCTCACACATAATTAAATATTATTTATTTAATTTATGGAAACATCTTCCATCTTTCTTTCAACTTCTCGATCTCTTACCATTCATCTTAACAGGTCTGAACTCAACTGTTGATCCTTGCCAACTGGATTCTTGCCTTCAAAAATCTATAAATACAACCCTCTTATGAGTTGAGAGGACACCTTGTATCTTAGATTTCATACGCAGTCATTATAGTTACATTTCAGTATTATTAGCATTTTAGCATCATAGCATTTCAATTTCATAGCTTAAATCATTTAATCATGCACATGCATTTCAATTAATCTCATTCTCCTAAGCTGCCATTTCAACAAAGCTATTGCTTATACAACTGAGAGCCAGCACCTTTAATCAAATCCTTGGAGATAAGGACATTGGGACGAATTTGAAGAAACTACTATCATTAGAGTTTGCATTTATGTTCTTTAATTAGTTTTCTTTCAATATAATGTCTCCTTGGTGTGTTAGTTTACTGTTTGATTAATCCACATTTTCTAACGACACACATCAAATTACCAAGTGAACCAAAATCAAACAAATACCTAACCGGGTACAAGCATAACTTCAAACGACATGGATTGACTTCAGAACTGATAGGGTATCGACCCGGGCACTCATCCTCTTTGTGGATGATGGCTGAAATTGGGAACTAGATACTACCTCCATTCAACAATTTTTATTGGGTCTAAGGCATGCTCAAACCTAGCAATTCAGGTGGAGTCTATGTCTGGTACTTGCAACCTGCAAAAAACTACATAGTCGAGCATGTACATAGTCATACACTCCAACATACCATGAGGGGAAAGTCGCAACATCGTAGGGCACTCACAAGTGAGTGACACAACACTGTTTCCCCTTCACCAAGAGACAACCAAAAAAAACACTCAGTAATGAAATCAACTCATAAACTATCTGCTACATATCAAACATCAAAGTTGATTCTTTACATCAAAATGCCACACTTTCACAAAACACAACATATTTATGCACAAAAGCACACATTTTCATTAAATATCTATCCTTTTTAGACCAAAATTCCACTTTATTCATTATACAACACTAAATATCATAATAAATTCAATAAAAGACCATGATTTTGCATATTTTAGAGGCATGAAAACACCAATTATCACTTCATAAGCACACAATTCTAGAGTTAACTCACATTCTTCACATACACACACAAATTCACATCACTGGGAATCACATCACAAGGCCACACATGGGTCCATCTGGACACCCTAGAAAACACCATACTAATCCATGAGCCAAGAGCCAATATCCATCTCACATAATCCATACCTCCCACTCAATGGCTTGATGGTGTTAGGCCACACACACATGGTGAGACCATCCAAACAAGACCACAATGACCTATCTCTTGTTGTATAAGGTGGTTAGCCTCCAAGAGATAGTCATCACACATAGGTGCATAGTGGTTCCTAACTATGTAACAACATCACATATCCCCATCCTCAAGGTTACCTATGTTTGCTTCCTCGTATACACTCACCAAGTCCAACTCATACATCCTTGGAGAGGATTCACAATACGAAACATTTTTGACATCAAAAACAATAAGGATAAACTAGTTTAGCCACCAAAGTCATAAAGAAGAGCAAATAAAAATTCAATTTTAACAATAAAGCAATAAATGCGCACAATTTCAACACTAAATCAAATGTAACCATGAGGTCTATGAGAAAATAAGATCACAACGTGTGGCTAAACCATCACAATCAAATATAAACAAGGTACCAACCTTCACAATCAACAAAAAAATATCAATAACCATAAAGAAATTCCACAATCTTTGAAATTGCACTGTGCATCACTACGTGACTAGATACTAGCCACCAAACAAGGAAGGAGGGAACAACGTCAAGCTATAACAGTAGCCCTCATGTGGTGCAGAGTGAGCATGCCATCCACATGACACAAAATGTACTCCTCGGCTACACCTTGCATCGTGTCATCACGCGACATGGTCATATGCCAACTAGGGAAGGCACACACTAGTCATATGCCTCATGGCAGTTTGTCTATGGCTCTAGGGAAGTAGGCATGCATAGAACATACCCCGCATAGTGATACCTCATGGAGAAGGCACATGTAGGTACTCGCCATAGCTAAAGGTATACATGGCTAGGACATACTCATATACTAACTGACCCAAACATTGTCAAAAGCAAACATGAGTATCCCTCTAGAAGTGTGTGAGGCCCCATTACGCTCATCACAGAAGTAGGCTATCCTAAAACAATCTCATAGTGTACCTCCACGTGTCTATGCACGTGGCATCGTGTCCTCGAGCCCAACTCGCTACCATCAACAACACGACATCATCACCAACACTGTGTTGGAACATCAGTGTGGTGTGGCATCATATCTATTGCATCATGTTGGAACACATACAGATACGATAAATATATAATGCATATATGATTATATCTTGATATGGGGCTACTCGAGCTTCACCTCTCATATGGATGAGGTTGAATTGCTAGTGTCAACTCAACATCCCTACAAATGACCAAACATATACTAATAAACCAATGTTGATGTACTCAAACTGTGGGGATTAGGCTAGCACATATGGATCAAGTACCCCGATCCATCATAAAGGGAAGTAGTGAGTATTTTTCCTTAGGATCAATTGAGATGAGACCGTTCTGTGTCATAATATGCATACACTACACACTCTGCCCAAGGAACTTTGTGGCTATTACTACCCCTTCGCAGGTTGAGGGCTAGAGAACCAAAATAAAAGAATCTATGAAACTATCTTTTGGATACTCATATATAAATTTTAACCACACGTGGGTTGGCCCTCAATCAAGTAACAAACATGCAAGTATATATATAATGGTATGGTTAATTCCACACCAAGTATAACATATTCCCCATGGATGGGTACATAGTATCACCATCCCATAGGCACACAAAGCAAGTACAGGGTATTCACAACACTCAACCAATGCATAGTTACTGGTTTCTCACATTTCCAGCTCAGGTACAATTATATACACAATTCCATAAGTACATTTATTTCTATCACCCATGTGATTCATATCATTACTTTTCATCCATATCTTTTTATCAGTTTTCTTTCACTCTACTCTTTTCCACAAATCACATGATGCTAAATATCAATTCCATGAACATCGTGATCACTTAACAACTCCACTTAATAGATTCACAAGGACAATATAATGGGCTCATATATACCCAGAGTACCCAGTGTATGAACCTAGGCTCTGATACCATGTGTAACACCCTACCACAAAACCCTAGAGGACAACCCACAAAACCTAAAACATAATAATTTTTTTTTTTGAAAATGCAACATTCACACGATTATAAATGAAACATTAACTCAAATTCTAACCTAAGTCCTCTAAGGTCCACGACTACGCTACATGATTTCCATAAGCTAAACTACAAGAACTGTGAAACATTACATTAAACAAATCCCCTCAACAATACGAAGTTACACTTAATCATCACATTTACAAGATCATCTAATATGAAATAACCATTACATGATCAATAGATATCATTTAGAATCAATCCAATTAACTAACATATACAATATCATCTTTTACATTGTCTATTACATAAGAGAGTTCAACATTAGTTTACATCATTACATCGATACAAGTGAACAACAATATCTCCTCAAATACACGTGAGGAGAGTACATCCAAGTATGGTACATGATAAATCAGATTTATGGTTCAATACAAGTACATGAGTAACAATCCACATGAACTGGTACAAATACAAAAGTATTCAAATCCAGAAGCAATCACCATGAATACGAACAAGTGAGGAAACCCAATGGATGAATAAGCACAATCCACCCGACCATGTGGAACCCAAAGGTCCACCCCCCGTGCTAGGAGATAACACAAGGTCCCATAACAACAACAAACAAGGTGACCACAAACATAGATGCAAAGTTAACTAGGACTTCAAACTGAAACTACAATAATATTTACATCAAAAGAGAACATGCATTGCTTCTAGAGGGCATCACATACCAAAGGGAGAGAACAAACAAGGGAATACTAGTAGTTAGGAGACCCAATAAAATCAACAGTGTAAAGCCATCACGTACATAGAACAAAAATCCACCAAAAATATATAACCCGAGCAAGGCATGTCCATTTCGCTCTCAAACACAACTGTAATAATAAGTAAAGAGTGCATGGATAGACCCACAACAACACATCGAAAGTACCACATCAACCAAATTCAAGGCTTAACATAATAATTCAACATATTTCCCAAGCCTCTAGAAGACTTCCAATAATCACATTACACAAAGGACTTCAATTTAATCAACCAATCAAACACATATACAATGCAGGCAATTGATCAAGCAATAAAACCACTAAAGCAAGTCCCAAACAATCAATTAACCAAGACCATGAAGATATTTTAAACTCATGCAATGATACATATCAATTTAATAGTAGAATTACTAGATGATACATTGGTACAAATCTAAATCTACTAAGCTAAAAAAAGTACATTTAAATACATAAAGAAACTATCTTTTCAATAAAAGGATACAAATATAAACTTAAACCCTAATGTCTACTTAGTTTACTTATTTAAAGAAGGTATGAAACTACCTATTCACATTTGATAAGAGTGTCAATTTAATTAGTACTAATCAACAAGTAAATCTTATATACATAAGGAATCTTTCCTTCTTAATTGGGTTCCATAATTCCCACTAAAAATAACTATCCAAATTGTTACAGATAACTATTTCTCTTACATTAAAAATTTAAGAAATGATTTAACAAATTGTTGAAATAGTTTGTTTATTAACCTAATTACTTTCATCAAGATTAGATTTTAACCATCTTCTCAATCACTAACTTGAGACATTCCAAATTTTCCTAACTTGATTGAGTGAATAATAACACTTGTCAGGTAGACTCCTCTTGAACAATACGCCATAATACAATTAATAATGGTACCTATCTAATACTATCTTTGTTCTATGTTATAATGTAGAAAATCCTAGCATCTATCAAGAAACTATAATAATTACCTTCCTAACAAGAATCATATAGTGTCATGAAAGTCTTGTTCATCCTAATGATGTTTCCCTTATGATAAGGTTAGTTGAAGTATAAGCAACCAATATAAGAAATATTCGCTAAATTATCACATTGAAATAATCTTAATGAATAAAGATAAAGTTTCACCAAAAGTCCCAATAAAATATACTTAATGCTAAGCCAACTAGAGAGTCTTCATTTTCAACTCTTCTAATCTACAAATCAAAATAAGGATCGTCCTACTCAAATTCTTCTAAGGTAAAGTAATAGAATAGCTTCTATAGTTTGATTAGAGATGTTATAAGGGTAATCTCTCTCAAGGGATTCAAAACGGAAATTCCAAATACCTATATGTGAAATATTCCAATTTACTTAATTAGTTACCAATTCACCTACCTCTAACAAATTAAATACTTAGTTCAATACAATTACCCAACTCCTTTATCTATGACTATTAAATGCTCAATCTATTAATATTTTCCAATTAAAGATCATTTATTAAATAACATTCTTCTCAATAATTTTCACAAGAAGATATCGATAATTGTCACACCATCACCCTTAGAATCCTAAGGTAACATATGTAATACCCCTCTGTTTTGCTTCTTGTTCAAGTTGCTTTATGCTATGTTTGGTTGCAGTTACTTTGATACTAGATACATTTTGTTATGATGTTTTGATCGTTACTATTGAGCGACAACTATTATTGTGGGATGTAGTTATCTGATTATTATTTCTTATGCATTATGGATTAATGATGTTGTAGAGTTAACATGAGATGTCATTATGAGATTACTGGATTATGATGGAAGTGTCAGTTTCGATGAGTGTATTGGTGAAGAGGATGGTTTCGCACCATTCGCTTGCGAGCGTCCTGCGAATCCGTGATTTCTTCTTCACGGTGTGTATTATATGTTGGATATATTGTATGATGTTGTTTACTTGGTTGCAGGATTGCAGGTACATGACATCGACTCCACCTGGTTTCATAGGTTTGAGCTTATCGATCCAACGGTTAAGTTGAACGGGAGATAGTAGCTAGGTAACATGTGTCAAGTTTACACCCTAGCCTTAGTGTGTCGTCAGTCGTGTGTGTCGAGCCATTGTCTGTCTTGTTTTAATGTTATTTAATTCTGAAAGATTATTGATTTGGAAATAGATATTTAGAATAATTGCATTTAAATCATGTTGATGGTTATTTAATTTAAATAATGCAATGTGGATTTAATTAATTATATTTAATCCATAGGGGTTGAATTTAGTTATTAAATAATTAAATTAATTAATTAAACGTGATGCAAGAGAATGAAAGGAAATAAAAGAATTCAAATTAAATTTGGAATTTAATTTCAACGTGTGGGAATTAAATTAGAAATTGTAATTAAATGTTTATTTGGGAAATTAGTTGCAACTTTGGAAATTAATTTATTATTTGAAATTGCATTTTAAATTGAAAGTGGGTTTTCGAAAAGTGAAATTGAAATTGAAATATCTAATTTGCATGCAATGTGAATTAGGGTTGTAAAAATTGAAATTGAAATATCTAATTTGCATGTAATGTGAATTAGGGTTGAATTAGGTATTTTTTATTTATAAAGAATACATGTTTTAATTTTAGGGCAGAAAGAGATTTAGAAAAAAAATACATTTTTACAGCAGGGAAGAAATTTTGGAAAATTTGCACAAGGGTTTGAAGGAAGTTTGATTGTAGAATTGATTGTAGAATTGATTGTTTGCATTTGTTGGGTTTTGGATTGGATTCATTGGAGGATTGAAGAAAATTCAAGAAATCCTTGGAGGAGGCTTGCATCAGAAATTCATCTCTTCCTATAGCTTCTTGTACCAGGTTTTCCTTTTTGTGTTTTATTGTTCTTGATTGTTTTTCTTTAAAATAGTAGTGATTAAATATTTGTTTGTTAAATCTGTTTTAGAAAATAAATTTGATATTAGAAGAAAAGAATGAAACAAATTTACAGTCTTTGCTTGTGAAAATTGTGAAAACCTTAGTTGAATTTAAATTATTTGGGGAAATCGATTATGTTGCTATTGGAAATCAAACATAGAGATTGAACAATGCATTTATAATGTTTTTAGAAAATGAAACCTTCTGTTTATTATTAAAAATTGGATTTTAAAATTTGCAGTATAGTTATATTTTCATGGTAAAATGGTCTGGTTGTGTCACCTATAACTCCACTTTCACAAACTGGGTTGTCAGGAAATTTAAAGGGTTTTTGCATTTTGAAATTTCCTTATCCCTGTCAAAAAATCGCAAATACCTAGATCATAGTTTTTGAGTTATGCTTGAAACATGAGACTGTTGTTAAGTTATTTTCCCATGGTTGCTCTGAAAATAAAATAATAATAAATTGATATTTATAAATATTAATATTTTATGTATTGTTATTATAATATCATAATATTATTTAATAATATTTTATATTATAATTTATAATATCAAAATATTATTTAATAATATTTTATATTATAATTTATAATATTAAAGTATTATATTTATTTATATTATTTTAAATAAAATTTGTATATTAGATTAGTGGAATTAAAACTATAAACATATGGGGAAATTATTGTTTATTTTAAAATGGCATGTTAAAGTTTAATTGAAGGAGTTAAATATTTGATTTAAAGAATGCATAATTTAAAATTTAATTGTGAGAAACAATATGTTATTATATTAAAGTGACTAAATGTTTTAAATAAAAAATTGAATGAGACGTAAGATTTGGTTAGGAAATGGAAAGAGTTTACTTACATGGATTTGTGTCGATTTAAAAGTAAATTAAGAAGTTGTTTTATTGATGAGGCAATCAATTATTTATTTATTAATTTCTATTTAGATTAATTGAATCATTGTGATTGGATTATGAAAGATATGGATTTAGTATATCCAAAAGTAGTATTTTCTTCATAATTATCTTAAAGGATTTAATTCTCTGTATTCAATAAAGGGAAGTAAGTTTAATTGTTTTAGATTTCCAATAATGAAAAGGGAAATAGGGGTTATGATTATTTTAGATGATCTAGTTATTGTGTCTTTGACTTTGTCAACACTACCTATTGAATGAGTATGGATTTAGGAAATCCAAATATTAGATTTGATTGATGACTTGAATGTTTTTGTTGCTATGTCATCAAGTTGCATTGTTGGTTTTGGGATTTAGTGTTAGTCCTAAATTATAAGTCTTCCAGAAGAACTTAGAGGATAAGGGTTGTTGAATCTTTATGCCATCCAGTTGTTTTCCCTTGGGTAGTGCATGACATCTTTTCAGTTTTAACTGGTTTCCATGAACGGGGATGTTTTGTACCTCCTGTGAAAGGAGTGGACTATGTGTTGTTGTCTCCAAGATGTTTGGAGTGAGTTCTTTATTTGTTTCCTCCTGTGAAAAGAGTGGACTATGTGTTTGTTGCCTCCAAAATGATTGGAGTGAGTTCTATTATTTGTATCCTCTTTGTGTTGGAGTGGATTATGATGCTTGATTGGTATGCACTTGTGGTTCCCTTAGAGGATTGTTTGGGTGTGTGTTGTCAAATAGAAGAGTGGCTTTTGATAGGGGCCAGAGCCCAAAGTGGTAAATCGGGTAACCTTCAAAAGTGAGTTAATCAAGTGATAATTAAATTTATGTACTTAGATAATTAGGATGCATTCACATTAATCAAGATAATTTAATCCTCACTCATAGACACAAGGGCTTGTTTAGACTTGGGATGAGTGAGAAGGCCTAGAATGGCAAGATCAACTATCTTGTCCTTGCGAGAGGTAGTTGATTCCGCATGAGTGAGTATGAGTGCCGAGATTCGGTTGAAGCCACCAGGATTACTTGTACCGGAGCCTATGAAGAATGCCCAGAGGAGATCTCATGACAAACCTTGCGATGACACTCTATCTAGGACAATTGGTGTTAATTGTTTTATGTGTATGGTTATTTGAACATACTTGATCTACTTTATGTCTGGAAGCAATGTGACCTATGTTAGTGATGTCAGAGTTGTACTTGTATTGTACTTGAGTTGTACTTGATTCGTATTTGTATGGTGAATGAGTTGTACTTGTTAATTCATTTGGTTGGTTATAACAGTATGAGTCAGTATGAGTCTGCCTTTGGTTAGTGGATTGTAGATCTTTGTCCTTGTTACATTGTTACTATCTCCTAGCATGGGGGGTGGGCCTTCGGGTACCACATTGGTAGGGTGGAACATGCACCAAAACCGTTGGGTCCCCATTGATCTTCAGTACTTGGTGGCAAGACATCCTGATGGACAACTCACGGTTTCTTGTTGTAATTACTTGTATTGTAATATTTTAACTTGTATAAATTATTTTATCCCTCTTATGTTTATGAGGTGGAAGTTTGTAATTGTAACCTGATGTACTACTGTCTCATTCTGGGAATGAGTGATGTAACTATTGGTTTAAGATAATGTTCATGAGATTGTATCTTGGTTGATTATCTTATTATGTTATGTGGTATTCTTATGATGTATGATGTTTATTTCATAAAGTTCATAAGGCTATGGTTATATGTAATATGTATGTGTGGGTTTAAGTAATCCTAACCTTGTAGCCTTAGAGGTTGTTGTTAACTAGTAAGTGAATGTGTATGTTAAATGCACTTTATAAAAAAAAAAAATTAGTTTGCTTATGATGTTAATTGCAACTTCTTTTAAGGTTACTTGGCGGGGCATTACAACATAATTCTAATAATGTTCCCCTTTATACGGATCACGTGATATTACAAGGTTTTAAAAATAATAGTTTTGATAGATATTAATCTCATGATCTTTCCTAATTACCACATTAGATTTCATATAGTGAGACTCTTAGATTTATTAATCTCCTCGGCTGCAATACCCATGATCTCATTATTATATAATAGTTCAATTATTCAAAAAGATACCTTCTAAAACATTTAACACATTTGTAACATGACCATTCTAAATATAATAGGACTCCAACTTAAATGCTATTAAGAGGTAAGTTCCTTGATTAATATTCAAAACTCCCCTTTTTATTATATATAGCGCTCCTTATTAAAGCCATGTTCACTGCCACTTAAGATGAACATTTATATTTCCTTACTCGCTACCTATGAATAATAACTATAGGTGTATATGTATATGTGTGAGCATGTATGTATTTAGGAATTTCCCAAGGTCACCCAATTTTAGTGACAAACATATTGTATGGGGAACGTACATGCACTCCAAGCTCCTTCAAAAGAATTGACACCTTACATGGGGTTAGTTTTAAATGGTAAGGAGATTGATGTGATCTATTTCCATCATTGTTACAAGAGAATTTTCCAGAGAGATGTGATCTATTTCCATCATTTTAAACTGGGACAATGTTCTTGTGGAGATTATTGGTGATGCTAAATCAAATAATAGGCTTGCACTAGAAGACATGCATGAAAATGGTGTAAGCATAATCGAGGTATGTGAACCGTTTGACAGAATGCTTCAAAGATGTCATCTCAAGGAATGCAATCATCGTGACTTAATGAGAAATGATTCAATACCAAAATTTAACCTGAATCTCCACTTCAAAATAATGTAACATAAATATCATTGAAGCATTTGAATAGAAGCCGCAAAGCAATATGGGTTAGATTTGTCAAACATACACATTCACATAGCTAGTTTCCGGGTTTCGTTGTAGGCATAATATTACAAAACAACTTCGATATAAATCATAGGGACTCAAATACAATTCTCACGCTCTTACACATAGAGTCGACTACAAACATGCAGAATACGGTGGCATGGATAAACATGCAAGTGCAGAGGCTTTAGGCAAGGCCATGAATCAAGATCGACCAACGAGTAAGGGTTATTGTTTGCAGATCTAAAGTCTGATTATGACCATCTTCCATACATAAATACCACAATCAGATATCGATTATGCACCATATAGTTGCATGACTATTAAATTCCTTCACAATACAAGGAAGCTAAGGATAGAACTCTTACCTCTACATATCGCAAGATGCTTTAATTGAAAAAGGGCTTTCCTCATAGCTGATTCTATTTAGGCCGATGATACTGGAGATCTACCGCCTTCCCTACCAAGCATGCCATAGCCTCCCATGCATGCCAGAAGACTTTTCACAAAATAGATAACAAGGCTAATCGAAGGTTCAGAAAATTATTGCCGCATCTACGAATTCATGCAATTTTGCACTCAGCATAATCCCTGAATACTGATGATCATCCCTCCCCAAAACAGGGCTAGTAGTTGCAGATAACCATCCTATCCTATCCATCTGAAAAACCCCCAAGAGAGAAAGAGGAACAAATCCCTCTCATAGTAAAGAAATGGTTTCCCCCATAAAGTAGCATGCTCCGAACATCTCCTCAAAAAAAAACCAATTCCAATTTTATTTAAACTCAATATTCACCCTGTTAATATTTATTTATTAACTAGCACTTGCACCGGAGGGGGTGCAAAGGGTACGCCGATAGGAATGTATGGAGTAGTAAGAAGGGGAGTGACATTCACTGTAGAACTTGTTTAACATTGTGTGTATTTTTTTTTGCAAAGCACATATAATACACAATTTCGGGTTAGACCCAGATACAAGTAGCATAAGAAAATAGGCATTATGGAAAGATAATAAAGAAGTAAACTTTCCTTTTTTTTCATTCTATCTTGTTTGAATTATATAGAAGTAAATATACAATGTGTTCATTCTATCTTGTTTGAATTAATAAAGAAGCAAACATAAAATGTGTTCATTTAATCTTGTTCAAAATATGTAGATAATGCTAGTAATATATAGAGAACACCTTTGGCATGTTTTGTGTACTCCCAAATATATACAATTCTTGTGTCAATTAAATACAAATTGTATGGAATATATATTCTATGAAAAGAATAGATATATGTGTAAACTGAGAGGGCATTATGTTCTTGAAGCAAGATGAAAGTATTTGGCCCTAGTTTGTAACAGTATATGGAATTTAATGGGCGGATGCATGGATAAATTAATGGATGAATGGATATTTGAGGCATGCAAAATATGGATGGCAGATGATAATGACCCATGTCAAGAAATATACCATTAGCAAGTGTTAACTGTATACTAGTCATTGAACAAGATCAAAATTGAATTGGAATATGAATGGCGATTGGTGAACATGAAATTGTTAGTTTGTTGATGGGTGAATGAATTTATCATGGGTAAGCTGGACTGAGTGTTGGATATAATATGGATAAAGTGAGATTCTTCTACCTAATTGGGTGTACATAGATGTTTTATGAAGTGTTTTTCGTTATTTGTAAATATCGGAGTTTGCCTCATCTAGATGCACACATCACTATAGGGAGCTAGCAGAGTCCTTATGATAAAGTGTTGCTGTCAACACATGGTTAGTGTGAAATTTGGATACTGTATCTTGAGAGATATGAATGCAGATTTTTTGGTTGATAGTTTGGATCTGTTTTTTCCTAACTTGGCAGATGAACAGTGGTAGGTGGAATTGGCAATTCATTTGTGAAAAACTTCTTCATATATCTTGTAGGTCACTCTTGAAGCTTTCTTCTGCATTGTTGGACTTTTTGAATGGATGGACTTCCCTTTTTCATTTTTTTCCCCATAGTTTCTTTGACTAATGGAGGTTGATAGGGATGATTTTTTATTGTATTTTGTGGTATCCATTTGAATTTAATTTGTCAATTTTTCTTCAATGATTATTTGACGCCAATTATTTATTCCTTTCTTTGATATAACTTGTTCTCATGTGGTTGGGCACAATTTGGGGATGGGATGATGCATGAATGCTAATTGAAGTTAAAAATAGTTGTAGCATTGATAACAGTTCTTATCATAAGGACTCTACATTCTCCCCATGCTTGTGTTTGCACTAGATAAAGTTCCCTCTATTGTTTAGAGTGGGAGACCCTTTATTTTTGTAGAACATCTACGTGTACAATTAGGAGTAAGCATCTCATGGGTAGATGGAGGACTAGGTGGGTTATGGCTATATGATCATCATGTGCATCATCTTGTATGGATTTGGGAATTTCATCAGATCATCGTAGTATATTGGAGGTATGGATTCTTGATCTTGATTCTACGTGGTGTTGTCTTCAATATGCTTTGGTTTATTTTCTTGACATGGATCATTTGATTGTGAAGTGGTTTTGGATCATAAAAATGACCATTTGCTAGAATTTGGTGGGAGGTTTTAGCTTACTTTGGGAAAAAATCAGTAGATTGAAGCAACTATTGCAGTAGTATAATATTCTGGAATATCCACCTGCATGTGATTGTTAATGTGGTGTAAATATGGAAACAATAATATGTAATATATGAATTTGGTAAAGAGAAAAAATTAAACAAATACATTTTCTTGAGAGAGTGATGTGTTTATGTATGTGTACCTATTCTCATCATAATGAGAGAAGACGTAGTCGGAGCTCCTCTTTTTTCCTAATAATTGTGTATGGATTATTCTTCATTCTTGAGTATCGGTCAAAGGAAAATGGTGGTTCGATCCTAAGTCCATGTAGTGATTTAACTCTAGATATAGCTGTAAAAGTCAGTCCCTGTCTTTCTTTTTTACCTATATCGATTGTTGCTCAGTCGATTGTTAATCCTTGTGATTTGTGTATTGTAATTGCCCATGCCATGCATAGTGGTAGCTGTCTATGAGAACCTAGGGATATAGGTGATATTGGAATAGTTTTTGGAGCATGTACGTTCCAAGGTGGGCCATTGTAAGTATCAAATTTAACCACTACATATAATGCTAAGTCCGGTGGTTTAGAACTTTTTGTGTATACAATATCTAAAACCTCTCCAAGAGAACCATTAACAAGGCATGCTTAAGCCCATAGGTTTGTAGTTAGCATTATGCATTGGCCTCTACATAGTAGGAGTTCATGGGGTAGCTAGTTATTATCATTATTGATGTTTGATTTAGTGCTTGTTTTTATTGCAATACTTAGTGCAATAGGAAGGTTTAACAGGTGTATCATTTTTTTGTTGTGTGTGCTAGCTAAGTCATTGGTCGGAAATAGGTGAATTTATAGGTCAAAAGACTTGTTTTCATTGTTTGATAGCATTGTGTTTGTGTGACTCATTAGTAGCTCCCAATCTTGTTCATTTGGTTTTGCATTACAAATGTTTTGTAGAGTTCTTCGGAAGTCAACTTGAGCTTGAGTGCCTCCATCTTGTCGAAATATTTGTTCTAATGTGACAATAATAGAGAATTGTTCCCATAGGGCTTTTGCATCTGTGTGGGAGGCATATATAGGTTTGTCCATAATAGGGGGTAGTTGTGCAAAGTCGCCTACAAGAATGATGGATCGTCCATCGAAGGGAAAGTGTTGTTGATGGGGAAAAGCCTCGCGTAGCCTGGTATCAATTTTCAAGAGTAATTTTGGGCCTATAAAGCTCATTTCATCGATTAGGAGGTATTTTACATGTTGCATGTTTTATTGAAACATTGCAAGTGATTGACCCTTCAATGGTTGCATTTCCTTGATTGGAATCTTTAGGGCTGAATGTATAGTGGAGGCATGTATGTTGAATGTTGTGATTCCTATAGGAGCAACAACAAGGAGTGGGCTATGTTCTTGTGGTACTAAATGGGAAAGGGTGTGTTTAATGCAATGATTACGATATGATTTCCCTATTCTTGATGTGCCTTGTATGATCATGTGCAAGGGTTGTTGTAGCTCATAAGCACTGCAATGGTCCAAAACAAGTGTAAGAGCGAATTCTTGTTTGGGGGAGAGTGGATATGGAAGGTCGTTAACCTCTAATGGTGTTGGGTTTTCATGTTGGTTAACCTTGTTTGTGCTAACGAAATGCTCTGCAGTTTCATGTTGGTTAACCTTGTTTGTGCTAACGAAATGCTCTAGAGTTTCATGTAAAGCCTGAGGTATTGTACAGTCATTCCAGTTGTTGCAATTTTCAAAGTCACGTCTTCCAAGCATATCAAGCGAATTAAGATTTCTAGTAGTACCAAGACCCAACTGTGATAAGAACTCCCATTCATTCAAGTGTATTGTATTTTCTATATTGCTTTCATTGTCTATTTCCTCTTCCTCATCTTGATTTATTTCTTCATCAATTACATGATCAATATGCCACACATTATATTTAAGTCTATTCATTAGCTTCCAATTTGCAACAATTTTCTCTTTCTCAATACCTATGTCTACAACAATGTTATGAAACGGCTTGTAAAGCAGTAGTTCACTCAAGCAAAATGTCTCAAAATTTTCTGAATCCTCCTTTGGAATAGCAGTAAATCGGGTGAAGACACTGATCTAATTGCTTTTT
This sequence comes from Sequoiadendron giganteum, assembly GCA_007115665.2. NCBI lineage: Eukaryota > Viridiplantae > Streptophyta > Pinopsida > Cupressales > Cupressaceae > Sequoiadendron > Sequoiadendron giganteum. The sequence goes on from CM021102.1 coordinate 842,251,395, forward strand.
GTTTCCTTTCTTTCCAGTTGTACTGTTTACGACTTGATGAGAACGAAAATTATTTTGCAAATTCAAGAAGTGTTATTGTTTCCATTTGAGGAGGACGTTGCATGTATAATTGGAGGTAACTTTGATGTAATGTATCTTCATTTGAGTCTGTCCTAATTCGATTGTAAACTTTTCAACCAATATTTAGGACCATAAATTCACGATTGCAAACAACAAGGGGCAACTTTTGCAACATGTGGCATGTTTCTTGTGCACCTATGTCATGATCTGCAACAATTTCAAATATGATTTTTTTGTAAGCTGCAAGTGCTTTGTCTTGCGGTGCTTGATTTTGACATATGCGGGTCAACATATCAATACAGGTTTCAGATTTTCTTTCAGCCTTTGTGGCATATTTGGAAATGCACTTTAGAACAAGTGTTTTTGAAAGCATAGGCTGACAATCCATATTGGCTCTCCATATGGAAAGCATCTCTGGACTATGTATATTCAACCTATCATCATTACATGTAGGGTTGAAGGTTTTTTTCCCATTTTCATCAATGCACAATGAAGCGGCGGCACATTCAATCCAGGGTGCCCTATATCGACACTCCATGTTGTTGCCTTTCTTTCGAAGGAAAGTTGATTCTGAACATTTGGTGTGTCTCTGGACATGGTTGAGCAGCTCTTCATAGTCAGGAAGTGCATTTGTAGCAAAGATTTTGAGTGTTGTTAATAAGCACCTGGATTGTCTTGGAAAGATCGATGGTGTGTGTTGTTCCTGTCTTCCATATTTCGGGGATTCCAAGTAGTAACATATTTTTCAAAGAGTGATTTCGTTGTGTCTACATTTGCATTATTGCTCCAGTCAAGTTTTTCCATGTTTTGTGCACCTTCAAGCCATAGGAATCCATGTACATGTGTAGACCCTTGATGCTACCACTCATATCTGTACCAAAAGTCTTTTGCACAGTAAATCTTCTCTAAGAATTCTTCGTGAAATATTATGAATCGATGATGCAAGTATAAGGATGTGGGATGTGGGTTTGTAACAATGCTATCTATGCGATCTTTATTGTTTCCTGATGTTGGCATTGTACCCTTTGAAAATAGTTGGTGTAAATCAGGCCATTTTGTATCTGCAACACTTAATGTGAAGAATAGTGTGGGGGAGCCTATTTGGTTTATCATGTTTGATAATTCACCATGACACTTATTCCAATATGCTAGTGTGCCTCTAAGGGACGATCCATAATGCATCAATTGTTCGGCTATTTTAGTGTCAGGAAACTGTTGTATATGGAGACAAAGACTATCTATGGTGGTTGGTATGCAATCCTCAACATTTTTCTTGACAAAAATAGAGGCAACACCTTGGCTTCGATGGTGCATTAGCAGATTTAAGACAAAATATCTAAACCTTGGATGCCTTCCAAATCTATTATCATGAAATCTCATTAGGTGCAACACATATTCGTGCATTTCAACTTGTCTATAGTGAGGTTGTAAATGTAGTGCAATACCATTGGGAAATAGTGAGGGAGAAGCCATTTCTAAAAGGCCCTCAGTATTGTATTCATTAACTGGTGAGGTTTCAAGTGTTGGCCAAGCAATAATGCTATCATTTTTATCTCTAGCTTGCAATGTTTCTTTTATGATTTCTAGTTCATGGCGTTTATTTGGTAACCTAGCCATAAATGATGAGGAGCAAGTGAATTCATTCTCTATTGGGTCTGCATAAAATGTCGATGCACTATTTGGTGCAATGATATCGTCGTTGTCAGAAATTATGTTATGAAGCATATTGGAAATGTTTGTATTTGTATCAGGGAGCTCTGCAAGAGATGCAAAATCGACCTCAACGTCTTAGTAGTATGGATCATATGTGATTTTATAGTGTAGTGAAGCCCACACACGATGCCTACTTACATAGCAGTCATAAGGGCCACCTTTTGTATTGGTTCTTTGAACCACCAACACATCCAAGTTTTCAATTTTATGCGGCAAGTATTTTGCTATGGTCTTGATATCTTGCAAGAAACAAATTGTGTGCCCACTATATTTGTACTGGCCACCACGAGCATGTGTTACTTGTATTATCGGATTGACTCGTGCTATAAGCATCTCTTCAACTTGTGTTAGTGTTTGTAGCTCGTATGGTTGTACTCTTGGGTCCATAAAATTATTTGATGAAAAACGATGTCTTCCTTTCTCACGAAAGCATCTAAAACAAACTGGACCAGTTTGTGTTGAGTTGGTGTGCATTCTTGGGTAGCATTCATGGAAAATTGTGCACATTGGTAAGTTTGATAGTTTATCTAATCTTGAACGAAATCGTTTAGAACCTCTATAAATTTTACTTCAGTATGTCATAAGCTTGTGGACTGATTTTGAAGAGTGTGCATAATTTGGTTTGAACACATTGACAATCCTCAGTAAAAAAGGTCTTCAGTTTGGGATGTACTTTCATATGGTATTTTGTTGTGTTGGTTTGACTGAAAGGAGATTGGTATGTTGGATTGTATTGTCTATTTTTCTATGCGTTCCATATGACGTGGCGAATGCTAATTTCTTCTTTATGTTGAGTATAGTAGTTATGACTTCTTTTATGAGATTGTATGTTTTTTGGGTTGGAAGTCACCATCTATAAAGGAAATAGGAACTACAATCATCAAATGTACATTTACAAGTACATACAAAATTAAAGAAGCTAAACATTTATGGTACGAGTTCTTCTATCATTCTATTTTTTTTTAAATATAGGAGATACGATATGATGCGGTATATACACAAGTAATTTTGTGGAAGAGATTAATCACATTATTTGCATACTACAATCAAAAATCATCAAATGTACATTTGTTAATAGATTAAAAAATATATGAGATACGATATGATGCGCTATATACACAAGTAATTTTGTGGAAGAGATTAATCACATTATTGCATACTACAATCAGAAATCATCAAGTGAGGGAACTACAATCATCAAATGTATATTTATAAATACATACAAAATTAAAGAAGCTAAACATTTATGGTATGAGTTCTTCTATCATTCTATTTTTGAAAAATATATGAGATACGATATGATGTACTATATACACAAGTAATTTTGTGGAAGAGATTAATCACATTATTTGCATACTACCAATATCTTCAATAGACATGTGACTTTGAGATTTGATGTGTGCAATCAAAAGTATACTATATAAGATGCTTAAAAATTGTATATACATTACATAAGCTCTTGAGCTATTTCTAAACAGTAGGAATATGACACATATCAGTGATTTCACCCAAGATGAGTAAATTCTCTACAACAAAATCCACCTCATCCACCTTTGTGATTGTTGATTTTACCCGTGTCTGACCAACACTTGAATCATATGAATTTTTGATTGTGAAGATAAATTACTTGAATAACACTCCTTTTACTATGGTCTTAGCTATACTTTCTATTTCAGGATTAAACTATACCATGTATAGATTATCTGCGGAAATTCCAAGAAGTTTGGTAGCTGGTTCTTCAAACCAACAGCCCATAATATTCCTATATGATCTGTGATCTTTAGCTGGAGTATGTATCTATAGGTACATGTAGTAGTTGTAGCTTTTCACTTGGAACAGTACCATGTTTGATCATCATTCTGTACAACTTTTTTTTACATTGTTTTCCATCTAACTCAAGGGGGCAAGATGGATAGCATATTGAATTTGTTTTTATGAATTGCACTGTTGCTTTTAGAGTGCATTGGAAAGTTTGTTTCGCATTGGTAGTTTTCTCTTCAATATCAGCAATTATTTTCCTCGTCAACATGAGAGGTGCATCCAATGGTTGTGTATTTGATGGAGTGAGATCAATATCATTCTATTCAAACCATGATTTGAGCTTTTCTACCTCCTGTATCCTTGGGTTTATAAATAGGTGGGTGCTTGCCAAAGTGCTTATGACCTTTCCATTATACTCAGTGACACGACCATTTTTTATTGCAAGTACAACAACATGTTTTAAGTGATACATCTCCTGCAGTTGTTTTCCTTCCTTTTCAGTAGTTGGACCCCATAAAGTAATATTAATAGTAAATGAAGAGATATCTATCAATTTGATGCTCCTTCGAAGTACTTCAGTCCCATCCCGCCTCCTTATGGTTGAGCTTGGGTCCACACATATGACTATTCCAATAACATCAACAAGGATGTTATTGTTTAGTGCTAAAATTTCCTTAAAGGGCATGAAAGAGAACCTATGTTTTGGAATTGCAAGGTCATCCTCTGAGAGAGAAATTTTGGATTCCTCAACTAAACAAATTTCAAGCTGGCTATTTATTTTATTGTACAACCTATTAGTTGACTTAATGGTTCCACCAGATATTGTATATACTTCACCAAAATGAACATTCATGTAATGAAGTTTTGCGACTTCATTAAAGCATGTTACACGTATCTCAGTGCACTCACAATCAATAATATCAAATGAAAAGACCTGCCCTTGTCCCTTCTGTGTGTTGAAGTGGTGCATTTGTTTTTTCATGGTAACACGACCCTTTATAAGCCACCTTGTCTGGAATGGATTCAAATTTCTAATAGGAGTAATATGGGCGGGAATGTTTTTATTTTGTGGGGATGAACATAATCCAAAAAGTGTCATATGAGCAGGTGGCCTGCTTTGTTACCATACCGTTGTTACTATTGCTTGTAGATGGAGTAGTTGAGTTTGTAGCATTTATTTGGTGGGCTATTTCTTCAAAAAGATAGGCAGGGTGACCAATGATATCGTGTTGCAAGCATGCGACTTCTATTTTGGAGATGACAATCCACCTAAAAAGGTTAAATTAATAAGTATTTTTAGTAGGAACAACTATGACATAGTGGATAAAAGATGTAAAGCTAGAAGATGTTATTTGGATTTTTGTAGAAGAGCATGGAAATATGGTGGCTCACCTTGAATTGAAAAGAATAGAGCACCTATAGCTTATGATTTTATGTATTGATCCCTTTTGGAGTTCTTTTGAAGCTATGCACCGGTTGTACTTTTTTGGAAGTGTAGCCTTCTACTTATGTACCCCATCAGAGAGCTCCACTCTATATTAATCACCCAGTTCAACACCATGGCCAAATAGTGCAAACTCTAGTACTTGTAGATTGGGTTGCAAGTCTAGGTTTCTAGCATTCATCATCTTGATTGCATTGTCGGTCAAGGAATATTTTGTCACAAGAGGTGGTTGTGGTACTATAATACTGTCATCAAGGCTTGTAGATGTGGTATGTACTTGTTGGGTTTGTTCTTCAAAAAGGTAGGCGGGTTGGCCAATGATATCCTGCTGCAAACCTGTGATTTCTAATTCTGATATGACAATCCACCTATAAGCATACAATAGAGAAGTATTATCAACAGGACGCGATTTGACATAGAGGGTTCAAAAATGATAATTTGTAAGTTGTGATTTGACATATTGTAGAAGAGTAGTGACATATGGTGGCTCACCTTGAATCGAAAATAATAGGGTAACTGTATTTAATGAGCTTAAGTATAGAGCCCTTCTGGAGCTCTTCAGAATCTATGTAGTGGTTATATTGTTTAGGAAGTGTACCCTTCCGCTTGTGCATCCCATCAGAGAGTTCTACCATATAGCGATTTGTTGGTTCAGGGCCATGGCCAAACATTGAGATATCTATTGCTTGTAGATGGGGTTGCAAGTCTACATTTCCATCATTGATCAACTTAATTGCATTCTCAGTCAAATAATACATTGTGACGAGAAAGTACACTAGTCGTTGCAAAAGTAAATTACGGGTGGTAGCTATTACTTACTATAAATGGCATACATAAGCATACTTTTGAAGTAGGAAATGAATATCTTGTGTAGCTAACAAAATATAGCTAATTAGCAACCATTGGTTTAAATTATAGTGTGGAAAAGATTTACATAGTGTAAAAGTAATTTAAGAATAATACCTGTAAATGTGATTTTGTATAGACCTATGTATATGAAAGTATTGGCCTTTGGAAGTAGGTTGTTGTATTGGTAAGAACAAGAAAAGAGAAAGTGTAATGAGTACAAAAGTTAGTTCATTGTAATAATTTGTCTAAGTAAATTCCAAGCACTATAAATGTTTGAATATGCATACAATGCTAACGTCACAAGAAGAAAGGTGTTTTGGAATAAATGAATATAACAATAGTGCACTATTCATTTCAGGTGCAATGGAAGTAGGAAATCTAACTATAGGTTATACTAACTATGTTAAGTGAAAGAGCCTAACACGTTTATCCTATTATTGGTGGCTGCAAATTTAATGTGGATCATGTCATGGTTGAGGAAGGACATTATGTAAACCATCTTTGTAGATATAAGGAAAATATAAGGTAGTGACTTATTTTATGCAGTAACATTTTGTTTAAATCTTAGTAAATTTAGAGTACCATAAGAAACACAAATAAAATAGATTGCCCAAAGACTTATTATGTATGTTAAGCTAATATACTACAAATGTGGTATATTTTAGAAGAATGGAATTTGTTTATAATAATAGTTTATTGTAAGGAATTTAGATGCAACAAAGAGACAACTATTAAATGAAATGTTTGTGAGCACAATGGTTAGCTATTAATTAGATGAAGTTAAATGAGATAAGGATTACAATACATTATAAATAAACTACTATTCTTCATTATATGTAAATATTTGTGTATGTATTTATGAAGCAAAAGCATGTTACATGGTAAGTATATTGAAGCTTAGACTTCTTTTTGGGATTTACAAAATATCCAACTATCCATAAGTTGGTAAAAACTATAGTTACATTGTTATATCACATACTATATACATAGTTACAAGGAAAAAGTGTATTAGACATTATTCAAGTAGTTTTTAAACGCTTCCTTTATGTAGATAGAACCACCTTGTCCGTAAAACTCATTTGCTTTCATTTCACAGAGGAAAGAGCAGAAGGAACCCAACTTCTCACAAGTTGAGTAGAATTCATGTACAATAACTTCCATGGACTGAATGTCACATTATTGCACACTTTCGATGTTTTGAGCTGTGACCTTTTCTTGTTGTACCAAGTCAAGGCAACTAATAGTAATGTCATTTGCAAAAGCTTGAATGTGGCTTATAGAAGTTACATTGCAATTGATTGATGGTGAAGAGTTGGTCAAAAAAATAGGGCCATTGGAACTACTCGAGATTTCAATAATCTCATTGGCTTGATGTGAATTGTCCATTCTTGAATGAAATAGCATTTTTAAAATGACAAACATTATACTGTATGTTTAATATCCTAAAAAGGTGGTAGAACTTTAACATAGAAGAATAAGTAAGAATTTATAAAAGAAGTTAACAAATGTTTATTTGCATGCTAATCTAGGATAGTTTCTCAAAATTGAATAACTATTGGAAATCGATTCTAGTGGATTGTAAATGTTATTTGCATGCTAATCTAAGATAATGTCTTACAAGTAAATAACTATTGGCAAGGGATGTTAGGTGGTCCATAATTGTTATCTCGACATCATTGAAAACCAAATTTATAATAAATATTCAGTTACTTTGCTTGTATGGATATAAGTTTGGGTTCTTGTTGGATTCAATCGTAAAAAAAAGTTTGCATGATATAATAGAAATTGAGTGAAAATAATACAATAGAAATATAAATACTAAAAGAAATATAATATAATATGAATACTACATATAAGTTTGTTTATAAGTGTTTATAATAGAAATTTAGTAAAAGTAATATAAAAAACAAAAAGGTACACTATGCGAGACAAGTTTGTATAATGTATCTAATCAAATAGAATAAATAAAATATACTTAAAAAAAATTTAAACTATTTAGGGTAGAATTTAGTGGAAGAGATCGAATATAACAAAATCTAATAAATATAATTTTAAATTTATATATAAGTAAAATGTAATTTAAATTTATTTAAATATAAAAAATAGAATGTAATTTAATAGTTTATCCTATATCACTTGAAACATTTAAAACTATACTATATTTGAAAACTATTTGTAAACTATTTGTTTAGAAGGGATCAAATATAACAAAGTCTAATAAGTATAATTATAAATCTATATACTATTCAAATGAGTTAGTTCTTAATAAAAAAATATTTAAATATAATAAGTAAAATGTAAATAATTGTTTTTCTATTTGTATTGTATTTTTACCTAATATAGAAGTGAGAACATATCATTTTATCTTCATTTTTATAAAAAAATTGATAGTAAATATTGTATATCTATAATAAGAATAGTATATGTTAACCTAAACAAAATAAGAATATTATAATAGAAATAGGAATAATATAGATAAGTTTGTTTATGTCTTTATATTAGAATAAGTAAAATATTTATTTATTAAAAATTCTTTGAACTATTTGTGTTAAAATTGACTAAAGGCCATAAATAAAAGGCATCATGCTACATGAATCCATCAAAGCATGAAAAACAAAAGGCATTATACACGAACAATTAAGATATAATCCAAAGATATTCATAGACCCAGTGGACAAGGATAGAAACGTTTATCTAAAGAAGGGACTACTAAAGAAGAAATAAAGGTGTCACTTATGTGCCCCTATATTAAATAAAATGAGGTTTATGAAATTTGGTTGGAAACTAAGCGTATTTATGTTAATATATACTTAATAAAGTAAGGTGAAGGATATCATAATGTTAAAACCTAATCTGGCATAATTTTCATTTTAATAAACGTACTCCAAATCACCTGTCCAAACCTTGTTTTCAAATTGTAGAAAGGTCAATACCAGCATGGAAGAGTTTAGACGACTGGAAACCACTAGCGGCAGGGAAAGCAGCCAAAGAAACGGTAGAAAACAGCAGAGAAAATGGTGAAACATGATGGACGGCTTATATTTGCATTCCGCATTTTAACAAACTATAAATTGAAGGGTTCACATTTCCCTTCTTTCTCTCTTGATTATTTCCATACCTTAATTTACTAAAAGATTTAAAATTCAACTGATACATGTAACTCTAAATTAGAAAAAAGTATGAATATTTTTCTCTTGGTTTTCCAGGTGTTAGCCACTGCACAAAAGATACTCAACGTGTTAATAGTTTACATATCAATATAACAAAATAAATGGCAACCCTAGAGCCCATTCTGAGTGTTGATGAGGAGGTAGCTACTCAGGACAGTACAGAAAATGTTTTCCTAGATTTAGAAACTCCTAAACATGCAACCAAGAGACACGGGGAGGAAGACCCAGAAGAAGATAACGATAATGGAGATGGCCCATTTAAGAAACAGAGGATGAAGCAGCCTGATGGGTTCCAGCAAAATGGTGTAGAGAAGTTTGTGGAAGAGGCCAGGCTTCATGGAAAATAACAGTTAATTATTGATGTGGGACAAAAGTGTATGTTCGTTTGGATTTTTGGTTTTAAAATATTAGATCAACTTAGCAATTTATGCATGGAGCTCCGTTGAAATTACAAAACATGGTTTGTATGAAAGATGAATTAATTATTTACAATGTTGTGGGTTTTCCCTCCATAGAGGCCTTGACAATTCCTCCTGTAGGGCAGAGATTGGATACCTAGTGGCGCGCAAGTGGTGGGAATGCTCTTGAGTGGCATTACTGGAATTTACTTATTTTATCTGATATATCTATATAAAGCATTTCCTTTCGTCTGCTAAGTGGCATGCTATTGGAACTGTTATAGGAATGCAGAAATAACGATTTGTTTTTTTTTTGCCAAATTCAAAATTTCCAGAAATACATGGCAAGAATTTAATATACAGAATCAAATACAGGAATTGCTGGTAAACAATCAGAAATGTGTGCAAGAGAGTACCGTGGATTGTAAGAGTTCCTTTTGATGCTATGCCTTATGCCTTCTCGTCTTAAAATGCTTCCAGTAGTCACTGTGCTTAATATTATCTGTAAAATTTGTTGTTTTTAATATTCACTTGGGTCATTCTTTTCGTAGAGGCACTGGGCAGTGATATGCATTTATTATGCATTTATCTCTATGAATGCATTTAGCAGCAGCATTAAATGGGATAGAAGCGGTTTGTTGAGCAGAAGAGACATCCCAACACAGCTGGAGTTAGATATTTCATCTGAGTGAATCCATTTCAACAGTTGTAGAATTGATTTTTTACTCGAGTAAATGGATGTGACATGTTGATCCAAGTGATTCATCAGAGTAAATCCATTTCAACAGCTGTAGAATTGATTTTTTTACCCCAATAAATGGATGTGACATGTTGATCCAAGTGATTCATCTGAGTAAATCCATTTCAACAACTGTAGAATTGATTTTTTACGGGAGTAAATGGATGTGACATGCTGATCCAAGTGAGATGTTGATAGAAAGTTTTGGAGACGGTTCTGGAGACATTCGCTACCACTGCATTTAATGCACCCGTGTTTGCCATTTAAATTTGCATTTCCCTAAAACCATTCATTTTTTCATCATACCTTTAGCAATATGACGGCGTGAGACAGGTTTCAGGCTGAAACCTCACACCATATATAGCCTATCGGCTAATAATAACATTCTATTTAAAAATATATATTTTATTTATCAAAGCCATAGCTATAATAAAGCATTTATTTTAACTATCACAATGCCTTTTAATTTTCAATAACTTTATTTTAATGTGCTAATTAAATTAAAACACCAACTGACCAACAGGGTGAGTCACGAAGAGGCATTACAAATAAAGACGTACTTTTGCTTCCAAAATTTGTTGTTAATGTTTCTTCACTATATCAAACACCTTTTTGTTGTAGATGCCTTTGGAAAATGAAGAAAATACAAAACCAGGTCGTTCTCCTTTGGTAATTGAAGAGTCATTCATTATTTTTCCAAAAAATCACATCTTTTCCCTACATTTTAAGCACCCAATAAGACAAGAATGGAATTTCAAAGGTCGCTTGCCTTAAGAAAATTTATATAGGAAGAAAAATTGATAAAATGAATATTAATTCCTATTTTCTAGTTCCGTCTAACATTCCAATGGACCCCTTAAACCCTTCAAACCTTGAAAATACAATAATTTTAGAATTACATTAAACACATTGTTTGTCTTTGATTTTTAAAATGAAAATCCAAGTATTGGTAAATGAAGATTGTATCCTTCAAACACTCCTCAAGATGTTCTTGAAGCTCTAACCCGCACCAAAATGCAAAATTAAACATGAAAAGAAAATACTTTTTTTTTTTGTTGATGTTGATTACCAATCTGTCTGGATGCTCTTGCATCACTCCTCAACAAATTTGACATAATTAATAGGGGAGAGCTAGTTTAAATCATTATAAATTGCATAGCATTCACAAAGACCCCCATCATCTTGAGAAGGTTTATCATAACTCATTATTGTATGAGGGCACATAATCAAAAGTAATTTCTTGTACAATGATATCATGTGCCTATTTAGCCCATTTACTAGTTTAACCCTCCCCACATGTAGAAGTGTAATTATGATTATTATTTAACCTAGTTTATATTATAAGTGAGTGCAGGATCATGGGGGTTCAAAAAGTGGTGATATGACAAAAAATATTTTTTTGTCTAAATTTGATGAAACAAAAAGGGTTTATTGAAAAATTTGTTAGCTTTACACCAATATAAGATATGCCTTATTTTGAGTTTAATTGATAGCTATTATTGATTTTCTGCATGCATTATGACTAAATTCCTAATTGATACGCTAATTGAAAAACATCTAGAATTTTCAAATGATTTCACATTTTTTGAATCCAAAAGATGTAGCACATTATATGCTTCCTATACTATAGGATAAAAAAAAATTAATTGAATTTCATAAATTTTTGACCAAGTTATGGTGGTCAAACAAACACGTTTTTAATATTTAAAAAATTTCTAATTAAAAATTCATAACTAATTATTTACTTGAAAAATAATTACGAAAAAATGCGACACATCTGGGCATGTGTCTTCTACTTATATTGAAAGTTTAAAATAATTTTTATTTTTTTTATTGTACTTAGGTTGGTCAGACATACATATGTTGTATATTTTTTCCTAAAAATGTAGTACTACTACATTGAAATTTCACATTTTCACCAAATAGATGTACATCTTTCTAAAAAAGGACTAGTATCTTAGAAACTACATTCAATTTACTACAAATTATGCTCTTACATATGTTTTAAATTATGTTAATAACCTATTCAAATTTTTATGTCAAGTTACCTAACTTTGGTCTTCTGAATTTGCATTGCCACTTAAGGACCTAGTTTGGATCCCCATGATCCTACACTAACCTTTCTCTCTCCTTCAACAACTCTAGCATACACCTTAGCAAGGTTATCATATTTTCCTTTAAAAGAATGTTGTTTGAAGGCTACTTCAATATCAATATTATCAAGTGCATACTTAATTCTATAATTTTTATTTAGACCCTTAGAAGAATTTCCCTTACTCTAATTACCCTTAAGGGAAAATAATATTTGTTTAGGAGAAACAATGTATTCTTACTTTTATTAGCCTTATATTTTTTTATGCCCATTTCAATATCAATAATAATAAAGGAATTTCAGGGAGAGGGGCCAACCTTAGTACATGAAATCTTATTTTGTCCTTGTCACTTTTATATTGAGACATACTAGTCTCCAGAGTAGGATTGTCTTTCTTTTTAGCCTTCCCATTAGTAGGGTGTTTTCACTTATCAAAGAATAGCTTAGGAGGAGTATGTAGAGAAGAGGAAGGAGAATCAACAATAGGAAGGGAAATAGGAGTTGACTAATTTATTATATTGGTATAAGAAATGTATTAAACCTTGGTGTAAGGGAGGTGAAGCCCCATTTTCAATGCAACATCCCAAATAAGAAATCAAAAAAAGGGGGAAATTAAGTCGATGTGCCTTAAATGATCTAGTTAAGTGAAAATATAACCATGAATAGTAGAGAAACAACCTTCTAGAGTAAATTATTTCATAACATACTAGCTAACATTAGGTCCAACTAAAGAAGAGTTTCCTGTTGATAGCTATTTTGATGGTGGACTAGTAATTCCCCTTGCTCAAGGAAATAATCAATGAACTCTTTCACTTCTCTCTTTAAATTAATTTATAAATCCTATAGAAATGTGTATATACATTTATACTTCAATATTACTCTTAAAATCAAAATAAATTATTTTAATATTTTATGAAAAAAAAAATTAACATTCTCTAATAAAGAAGACATCACCTTATCCTAAGACTTAGGATTCATTTTAAAAGCATTCATTTTTAAAGGTCATCACCAAGTTCCATAATAATTTGGTAAATGAGAACTCTCTTGTGAAAGGTTAAGACATCACCTTATCTTAAGACTTTGGATTCATTTGAAATGTATTTATTTTAAAAAGTCATCACTAAGATATATAACAATTTGGTAAATGAGAATTCTCATGTGAAAATTTAAGGGGATTGATTTTTCTATGTCTTCCAATTTTATTCCTTTTAGATTTAAACCAATTAAGCTCTTTAATAAATATACATATTTTTCAATATCAAATTTTAAAAATATTCTAAATATATATAAATATCTAAATAAAAATTTAAATTTATAATAGATAAATAAATAATAAAATAAATTTTAAAATCTATTTCAATTATTTAACTGAATTATATAACACTAGGTAAATGTTTTTGATAAAATAAGCAACATTTAAAGGGTGTTGGACCCAAACATACAAGGCCCTAGAGGGAAGAGAGCCAATAGAGAAAGCAATGTCAATGGCCATAGGTCAGTGACAACAAACTAACAACTAATTGATAACAGAGTAACGTTTTTAAAAATAAAACATAAACACATAGAGAAACACCCTACTTAGCAAGTTTTTCCCAATCCTCCTTGAGTAATTTAAATTATCTTACTTGCGAGAGCTTGCACTAGGTTTAGTTGTCTCCTCATGCTTTTTATCTATTCTTGTAGAACCAACCCCAAAGTAATTGTCGAGTGGTGTATGACCTTTAGGGTGAATCAAGAAAGGCCATTATGTTTTCTTTCTAGATTATCTAGCTAAGATGATAGAGTAGTGGAATCTTGGGTCATCTTTGTATAATTAGGACAAGTGTCCTCTTTGTGATCTTTAGTAGGGGTAGGTCCTTTGAATCCCAAATCATGGCATTAAATTCAAGAAACAATCTCAAACCTTCAGTGTCCATCTCAATGGCATCATCAACATCCTCTTTTCTACTAATGTCCTCCTCCTTATCCTTTTTAGAAGAATCGCTAGAGATTTCATCCATTGTGATGTTGGGAATAGGTTTCCTCGCCAATCTGCACAACCTTTAAACATTGATGTTAGGGTAATCTACATTCTTGATTGGATCAAGTTCTCTTTTGCTATGTCTATAGCCTTATTATCTTCCCCATCATACTCTGAAGTAGCTTCTTCCACAAATAAGTTAGTTGGGGGATTCTTCTTCTTTTTGGTGGTAGAGTCTTTCGTTCTTGTGTTAATCCTTTTACTAGGAACTTTTGGGGGGTGATTTTTCAGCTCACATAAGCGAGCAACAACAATTTTTCGGCTTAGGGTTCTCAAAGATTTTGAAGACTTGAGGTACAAGTTTGGGGATTTTTATTTTAAATCAAGGGTAGCATTCTTGGTAAGAAAATTCAACTTCTCTTTAGTATGAGGCTTAGTAGGCTTCTCAACATGAGGGTTTGGGGTTTCCCTGAAAGTGAAGATTCAACCGGGGGGTCTTCAACTAGGTAGGCCCCGATGGGATTGGGAGGGTAAATGGCTAGATGAAAATGATAAAGCCTAAGGATCATCCCCTAGTGGAGCGAGCCAAGTTTTTTGTCAAGGTTTTTAGCCGTCATGTTTAAGGCTTCTTTCATAGAAAGCTCAAGCAAAGAAAGCATATAGAAAGGGAAACTGATAAGCACCTTGTTCCTAAAGTGGTTTAACAAAGGGAGGTGATAAAAATAGTAACATTTAAAGCAACCTTCTAAAGTGATATATTTCATCAGCATGAAACATACCTTGTTCCATGGATAGAGAAGTTTGTCCCAGTCGTAGATGGTACTATCAAACTTCATGTAATATAATAGTATTTTCCTTAAATTATAAAATCATAATCTTTAATCTATTTTTATTATTTATTTTATATATTTTCACTTCAAAATAAAATAAAAATAAAACTTAGAATATTTTATTAAACACATAGGTATGTCTTTACATTGAACAATCTAGACTAACTACTCCTAAAAATTAAAAACTTGTTAATATATTTACATGTAGCCATCCTTAATTGTAGTGTGTAATATAGTAAAAGAAAATATTTCTTGGGCTACTTTCTCTATAGGCATTTACATTAATATATTTCTAGGGATGGGACTCTTTCACATAATGTAGTAAGATAATTGTGTATTATTGGTGTAAAATAGAATCCTTTATCATACAATATTAAAATTGTGTATTTTTATGTAAAATAGTTACCTTCATTATACAAAACTAAAATTAATACAAAATAGTGGAAAAAAAGTATCAAATTATATTTGGATTTACTATATAACAAATGTTTAATTTTTTTTTAAAATGCTTAAATTTATTATACTTTAAATATAGACTCCCTTACAAATTTATTTATGGAGTGATACATCTACCTACTATACCTAACTTTCACTATGAAATCAACCAAAAATTTCATTTTTTCATTTTGTTATGGTATATATATATATATATATAGAGAGAGAGAGAGAGAGAGAGAGAGGATAGTAAAATTTATATTGAATATAAGTAATTTATATGTATTTTTAGTTCTAAATTTTTTATTAATTTATAATTTACTAAAATTTGTTTAAATATTATATGATTAGGGGTTTTTAATTTACCTCTCAAACACATAAGTTTATTTTTGTGTTACATTCTATTGGGTAGTGAGATTGATACATATTTTAAGTCATGCTCAAGCTTGTGTGGATGAATGAAATAGAAAGATTGATACATGTTTTAGATCATGTTCAAGCTTTTGTGGGTGAGTGGAATAAAAATTTAATGAAGCTCCATCTAATATAATTTATTACAAATTATGATATTGAAATTTCTTTTTTAAAAGAAATTATATTATTGTTTATGTATTTTTATTTTCTTATCGATTGTTTCAATTTCTTAAATTTTAAATATTTTGTCTATACAATATATCAAAAATATACTTCAATATTTACTCAACATTCTAAAAAATTATTTAAATAATTATCAAATTATATTATATTTTAAATTACTAATACATATAAATAATTATTAAAAGTAGTAATTCAATTTTAATAATTTTTTTGTGAAGATGCTTCCTTAATTATAATGTATTTGCATTGATGTTAACAATAAGAAAATAAAAAATGCCAATTAGTGGCATGAGACAATCATTTGATAGGGTAATAAGGAGTGCATGCATAGATTATGATATTCATTAATATATTTGTAAGTTTAACTTAATTTTTTATTGGTCTTTTTATCCATGTTTTTCTTTACTAAATTTTTTAGTGTTCTTTTTATCTATGTTTTTGATAAAGTAAGCAGTATTTATAGGGTGATGTACCCTTTACACATCGAGCCCCATGGGCCAAAAAAAAGATCAAGACCAAGTATAAAAAAAAGCTAGCCAAAAAATAGTACACCGACCACGGACTAACAACAAACACACCAAAACACAGACAAAATAACAACTAACTGGCATTATCCCAATTCTTTGACAGGAGGTCCACAACATCGTCCCCGACCCACTCTTGATTCTCATCTCCATTAACTATGTTTTTCTTTTATACATATTTTATAATATTTTTAAAATTTATTTTTTATTGATTTTTAATATTTATGTATTTATATATTTGTATTAAAGATGTTAGTAATTAATTAATTTTATTATTTTTAAAATATTATTTTATTTTTTCGTTTGAACCTATTTATAATTTGACATTATTTGTAAGTTCTTAGAGATTTAGGGACCATTTTAAAATTATAAATATAGTAACAAGAATTTATATTTTATTATATAGAGAAAGAATAATAGTGTGTTTCATTTTAGATGTAATGGTTTTCAATAAGAAATTTAAAAAAAGAACACTTAATTTAAATATTTTTATGTAAAATATTATATCTCAGATATTTGAACATCTAAGTTTAAATATACATTTTTAATATTTTCTTAGAAAGTTTCTTAACACAAATCCATATAAAATAGACATATAAGATGCACACACAAAATGAACAATAATATATAATGATGTTAAGAGATACAAAAAGATTAAAATCACTTTATAATAAAAATGAAATGAACTTGATTAAATAATGATATAAATATATTATATTTATACTACACTAAAATATTTGACATGTAAAATTGAGATGCTTTTATAAATAACTAACATGTTTAGTAAGATGTAGTTGACATATATAATCCACTAAAAAAGGATTTGATTTGTGCTTTTGGCACTTTGTATATTGTAACACCTAAACAATTTTGGTGCATTAGAACACCAGTGCAATCCATTAAGTGTTATTTGTTTCTTTTTGAAATGTACATTTCAAATTTTCTATTTATGGATCAAACATACTCTTTTTCTATTTATGGACCAAACATAGTCTCTTATCATTTTGCTTGTTTGGTTAAAATAGCAATTTTAATTTGCAATAGTGCATTTTCATTTATAAATTTCACTCTATATTTTTCAAAAGTTAATTTTTTGAAACTATGCTTGGAGGCTTCTTTTATTACTTTAGCCAAATCCAAAATTTGGTGCACTTGGGCATTTGGACATGCTTCTCTCCCACTTTTAAGGTCTTTTGAACTTTTGTTTCATCATTAGTTTTGGCTTAAAATTCTTTCTATTTGTTCATATGTTTCTATAAAATTTGGACAAATCTAAAAAAATGTTCCAAAAGTCAAGGTGGAGAGCTTTTTTTTTACTTCTTACATTGATAAATCATTCATTTTTCCATGGCATAAGATACATTTTTCCATGCATTATTGCCTTAATAACTAATTTTCTTTCCAAAAACTCCTTCATAGATTCTTCCCATTTTTCTAGTTTCTTCCTATATCTAAATTTTGATGTTGAACATCACATTTTATGACATTTTGACTCACACAGACAATTGAAATATAAAACAACAAAAATGACAACTGAAATGAACATAATAGATCAAATCAAGCAATCAACTATATACATATTCCTCTATTGTAAAGAGTAATCCTTCAATAACCAAATAAAAATTGCATGCATATCAATACAATAATGTGATAAATAAAATAAATTTATACTTGAATTTTATAAAGAATAAGATTTTTACAATCATGTGTGGAGTGACACATCTAGCTATTACACCTTGTTCTTGCCACATGTTTAATCAATTTTATCTTTTTTTCATTTTGATAGAGGTATTGAAATGTATTGAGTTTATGTAATGTACAAGTGATTTGCTTTTAGATTTATTTTGAAAAATGTTGTACTAGATTGTAATTAATAAAATTTTAGTTACATTCAATTTACATATCAAAATGTAGTTCTATTCATTTGTTATTCTCTTCTCTTAATTATAGTCTTGAAATAACATTTCTTGAGTTGTGATCAAGATTACATGTCACTCTTAAAATTAATAAAACTTCATAAAAAATAGAATCAGTAAATCCGATGAAATAGAATGTCTAAACAAGAATTGTTAGGATTAGTGTATAAGATTGGTTTTGGATTCTACTATGTATATTTTTCAATTGATATTTCAGATCACATTTAATGATCCATTGTCACAAAAAGAAGATTGAAAGCATACTCACTTCCTCCCCTCTACTTCTTTTAAAGATTGTGTTTATAATTTAATGAACCACTCTTTTTTTTGACGATGAATCATCAAATATAATACCGAATATCCAATAAAAAATATACATGATAGAATCCAAAAACAATCTTACAAAATGTAGAAAACTCATACCCACCATTATTAGGATGCACATTTTTCAACGTTTGACAGACTTGGTTGCCTTTGTCTTCGCTTAGACTTTAGACATCACCATTCATGACGTTCAGTTTGTACTTCACATGCAATATAAAATTTGCAGACTGGAATATCAAATCAACTCTGCCTGTCCATTGAATATCTGCTGACTGCTTTATTTGTTTGAGGAATCCTGCCTGTATTGTACTTCAAATTTGGAAGAAAACTAAGCTTCTCTTTTTCCTAAAATAATTGTAGGGTGTAAGAGTGATCCTCATATTTTTAGATGTATGAATACGTTTATTGTTTGAGTCTAAAGATATACAGTATTTATTAATCGTCCAGCATGTTTTACCCATAAATTTTCCCTGAAAAAGACAGAATTACCTAAAGTGGTTCAAATTTCGAGTCAAAAAAACATTGTACAGGACAGTGTGCATGCACTGTGTTGCAGACCACCATGTTCAAGGCCTGCCAGAGTCCAACATAGTCTGTCTTGGATAACATTGTCTATAAAATAGGTTTATTATCCTCTTCTTTATAAATGATAATTATTTCTTCTCCATGTTATAGACGTAGAATGGGTGATTGTTTTTATTGAGTCAATTTGGTCTTTAAATTAAAATTGTTAGGTGTAGAGAATGCGCCATAGTTTTAAAATAGACTGGGTACTATTGTAGGTATATTCGTATTATTGTAGGTACATTGTTAGAGTGTTGGATTTCAAGTGTTTAGTGTATAAATTGATGTATAATTGATTTTATTTATAAATTTATTATTCTATTTGAGATTGATTTGATTTATAGGTTTCTTGTTAGTTAAGGTTAAGTTCTATCATATGTAGATCAATTTACTTAATTCAAATTTCAATTTTTAATTTTCGAGTTTGTTAATCGTTTACATCATATGCATATAATTTGATGAATAAACTCTTATTCTACTCTTGCACATAGTAGCATTCTCTATCTAATCCAAGTCACACTTTAGTTCAACGACCCTCTGATTATTGTATGCATTATTGGTCATAGCATGCAAGTTCATAAGGAATGAATAACATGTTCATAGGGTACGCCATATTTAATCATTAAATTGCCAAAGCCTCACTATGCATTCATTTGACATCAAAATCAATATAATGTTATCCATTGTTAGTCTATCCCTATGTAAACTCTACAAACCTAGAAGGAAGCACATTTATGATGTAGAAGCATCCAGTGGTGTAAGGGCAATCTTGCATCACCCAAAAATATTGAATTTCATTTCGTTTATAGTTTCCTTAGTTGTTTTGGGGCCCATGGCGACTCATGCAGTCTTTGGGATAATTAGAAGTTTGAAATAGTCAAAAATAGTCACCTTCTATTTTTAGTAAATCAACCTATTTGGTTTCTATGTTCACAAAAATTGACCCTAAGGAGTGAAATGAGAAAATAAGATTTTTAGTGAAAGAATCATCTCAAAATCCTATACCGTTTGGAAGATATTAAATTTTCATCCTGGGGAATTTCTTTAATGAAGTTTAAAACTAAAAATTGAGGCTCTTTGGAGCCCCAAAATAGGGTGCAAAATCTCTTATCTTTTAGATTTGGTGAAAGATGGTTGTAGATCTCTTCACAAACTTTCCAACGATATATTACAATTGAAAATCTAACAGTCAATTTGAAAGTTATGACCCCGAGAAGTTGTAAATATAAAAAATAAAAAATAAAAACTTCTAGAGCGGGAAATAGATGGTGGAATTTCTGGCACCAAAATGGGGTTACACCTTCCAAAATATTCTAAGGCAATTACACTTCTTGGATAAAGAGGAAGGACATGGGTTACAAAGGAGATTTTCATGTTGAAATGCACAAGACAACTGAGAGGGGGGGTGAATCAGTTGTATCAAATTCTTTAATTCTTAACTTAATTAATTTCATTTTATCTTCAATCTGTTATTAAGTGTGAACATGAAACGCAAATAACAGAAACACAACACCAAATACACCATATTTACATGGAAAACCCTAATGATGGAAAAAATCACAGTGAGGATTAACTCGCAGTATAGTAGTAATGCAATATCGAATACAAAAGGCTCACTGCCAGGGGGCTCACTGCCCAAATACAAAGGCTCACTACCCATATCAAGGGCTCTCTACCTTAGGACTCACTGTCCAAAAGAGAGGCTCACTGCCTACAGAAAAATACAAAGAAATAGATAAAGATCTACCACTAGGAGTTCCACACACTTCGCAACTTGATCAGAAGATTATGGATACAATGAAGTACTATTTCCACATCTCGCTTTTCCACACTCTGCTTTTTGCACTTGTTCGCATACTCTTCTCTTGCTCGGATCGAATGATGGATGGATATAAAATTCGCTACAACTTAACTTGTATTTATACCATCTTCAACCTCAGGAACATTCTCCAAGGTCGGCTATACAATTTCATTTACAAATTAAAACTAGGTCATCTACTCAACATTCACACGGTGGATAAGAATGTGAGGGGACCAAGTACATATTGAATTTAGGACCCAAACATCTTGAAGCTCGCACACGCTTCCTCAAGTCGATGCAAAAAACTAAATGTAATGTGTAGACGGGTGAAGCCACAATAGTGGTTTACAATTCAAGTGAGGAAGGAAAACTCACAAAAAATGACCCCAAGGCAAAAAAAAGTGATTTTGGGGGTTCGTACGAACCTACTGGTTCGACTGAACCAATAAGTGGTTCACAGGGTTTGAGCAAACCCCTTTGAATCTTGGATGCCAGAAAAAACAAAAAAAAAAGCATAGGAAAGGGGTTCGTGTGAACCTCTTTGAAGGGGTTCGCTCGAACCCCCCTTATCCCTCATTCCCCATCTGAGACAAAAAAAACCTAAATTTTGGCACTTCGGAGCTCGGGTTGAGGATGAAAATGGAGGAGTCTTCACAAACCCAATTGGAATCAGGTAGTCCTCAGAACGAGCTATCCAACGAATATAATTTTAATATGTTTTGGTTTCATTATGTATCTATTTTTTAGTTTTATTAAACATAGGATTTTCATTGAAAGTGAAGGTCTATGTTCTGCACATGTGGAAAAATAGCAGATTATCAAAAAAAAATATTCAAAAATATGAGTGCACCAGATATTGAAGTCCTTGATCCAAAAAAAAATAAAATGAATTTCAATATATACAAAAAAATTTACACGTTACACAGTCGTGCTATGTCTGAATTGTAATTGGTTTGACTTTGAAACTTGATTAAAGAAAAAATATTCAATAAAAAACTATCTAACCAAGTGGAAGCACTAGATATCAGAGTTACAAATCTAAATTCGAAAGAATTAGAATTTTATCCTTCATGGAAAAAAAGTTATGCGTTATACGGTGTGCGTCACTTTTTAAAAATGTTGTTTTCTGAAGAAAAAAAACAATTTTTGTGGGAGATGGAAAAAGAAGTGCAATATGATTCCAAAATTTTTGAAAAAAATATTTTTAGAATCTACAAACAAAATGTGATGAGACTCTAGTTTGCATCATCTTCAAATTCCTCACGGTTTAGTCGCTATAGGTGCTCGAATGTGAAGATTTAGTTAATAATAATAATTTTAGTGTCCAGTTTGGCCAAAAATTGTAAACCACTATTGTGAGATCACCGACAGACTAGGTTGGCCAAACCTAATGAAAACACCAATGATCTTTGAAGTATGCGCATCTCCAGTAAGATAAACACACGTGGATTGCTCAACACATTTCACCAATCATTTTACCATCTCTGAAAAAAACTCAGATACATCCGCAACAACTTCAACAAACTTCATTCACAAAGAACACTTCACCAGTTCAACCAGGACAACCAACAAAAACACAAAGACTCCAAAGTAGGTCTTTCGGAGCGCCAAACCATAAGAAATTTTGTTAGAACATAGAAATCATCATAAATAGTCATCTCCCAGATCCGTAAGATCTGAAACCAAATATCAGAAGACTGCGGAGCCAAAACATTTCTCCTAGCCCACAAACAAATAGTTCTGGCAAACCAGTTCACACACCGATGAACATATCTTCTTCTCTTCATCAAACCAAAAGTTGAAACTCAGAATATACAATCCATTTTAGCTTATGAACACACCTACAGATCCGCATAGGCATAGGATTGACATAGAAAAAATGTGGACCACAATATTGGAGCACTTTCAGAACACATTTCAACACAACTTTGATTATTTCTCAAATTTTCTCTAAAGCACTTGGCAAAACCCAACTTACTCAACCTATACAATGTTGACATCAATGACAACATTAATGACAACACCACCAAACACATCCATACTTGCTACACTCTGATAGTGCACATCATGGTTTTGGGCTTGCAGATTTCTGAAATGAGAAGGCCCATGTGGTTGTAGTATGTTATTTTTTAGAGTATTGTAATTTCACTTCATAAAGATAATAAAAAGAAAGTGTTTCTTTTTGCATATTTTGTTTATCTCTATTGTTTAGTTGTATGTGTGTGGTTTTGTAAGGGGAGTACCCTCATCAATCTACATGTACACATCTAATATCTTTCCTTGAAGTTCACCAATATGCATATCCACAAAACTAAAAAAGGATACATAAGAGTCTTTTCTTTAAACAAAATCTACCACTATCCTGCTATCTAGCTTATAATAGCTAAAATTCTTAATTTTTAAAAAAATATTATTTTTTAATAATTTTACTTTTAAGTATGTATAGACCTAAAATTTATCTCATAAATACTACAAACTAAATGGGTCTATTGAATTAATTAGAAGCCAATATCACACCCTATCATTAAAATAATCAATTCTATTCTTTTAAATTGAATGCATATTAAATTAGAAATTTTAGGCCTTAGATGGTTGAATTTGGCGTAAGAAATATGTCAAAACATGTTATAATTAGATACAATGGTCATGGTCACATGGAGCTCTCCAAAATCTTCAATCTCAAGAAAAATGTGCTCAAACAAAGTCTCTGATCAAAATTTATAGCCTCTACAAATTTTGTCTCTCACATCATTCTCCTATGTTTGAAAAAAACTTAACTCTTATAAGTTGTCCCAATAAAATTCCTACCATTTTCTCTTATCCAATCTCTTCAATTCCTATTTTGAGATCCAAGTGTTATCCTTTTTCTATAAGTCTCCCATTATATACCAAATACCTATTGTAGCTACCCCACCTTGTGTTGACTATCTTTTTTCTAAAACCTCTAATATATGCTCTTCTTCTTTTTGGGCACCTACTATTTCTGATTAACTTCTTCCTCTTCATCTTCATTTTCATCCTTGTGAAATGCATATAATTTTCAAACATTATAGGATAAATATTTTTTTGTTGTAAACTCACCTCATAAACACTTTCATTTATTTTCTTGAAAATTTTGCTCAAGCTATTCTTATTATACTTTAGCTTCTTGTATGTTCCTTGGAGAAATCTCTCTTCTCAAATATACTATCACTAAATATCCCTTTTTAAATACTTATGGTCTTCTTGTTACATCAACTATCGCCTTATACTTCTCATTATTGTCTTGTAGCCTTTTCCTTACTTTATTCTATAATTTTTACATGTGCTCTACAAATGCCTCAACATCATCATTGATTAGTTTTTCAATTGGTAACTAGATTGAGTTTAAAAGACCCTTAATATTCCTACCATAAATAATATGGAAGTGATTTTCATATAAACATATTTAAAGAAGTGTTATATTCAAAATTAGCATGTGGTAAAGTCTGTTAGTGTGAAAAGTAGTTTTATGTACATAATTTACTTTTACCTAGTAGACCTATTCACACTACACTTAAGCTCACTTAGAGGTTTTTAATATTTTGTCTCATCTCATAGGGACTTTACATAGGTCCTCACAGTTTTCTTAAGTGTTCCACATGTGTCACACATTTTAGAGAATTACTCAGTTTTCTACTCTTACCTTCCTTCTTCATCCTTTTCACATATACAAGGAGCTCATTATATTATTTTATTCACTTTTATGATAACTTTTGACTTTTCATTATGCAAGTTGATTTGTGAAAATTATTAGATTTTATGTTCATTTTATTACTACTCCAACATAGTATCAAAGCCATTAATGATGGATTGTTTCTTAATTTGTATTGAGTTTCACAATTAGCTCTATCATCGTTGCATCATAGGATCAAACAAACATCTTCATTTATTTGGAAGGCACAATAAATCTAAAATTACCTATCAGTTTTTCATTTTTTAAATATGGAACTTCTTTTTTGGAACTTGTACCCCCATTGTACAAAATTTTGTATAGTTGTACTTGTATAGATTTTATTTTTTGTAAAATCCTCATTTTGTTGTAGTTGGATTGGTATTTTCTAGGCATTTGTTTTGTGGAAATTGATCAATCTTTTTGGTTTGTGACATTTTATTTGGAGCACTCTTTGCTTTTTCCCCATCATTAATTTTTTCCATTCCTCAAGATTGTTGGTATGTAAGCTTGTTTGGTGCCACCATTTCATTCATATTTCTTGCAAGGTTTAAATCAAAGGTTGTAGGCACCGCTTAGTATTTTAATTTGTTGCAGGATTTACATTGTCAATTATTTTTATCACCAGGGTTTTATCTATTTTTTCATCACAACTCTTAGCCTCTACACCACTAAGTTTTAGTTTGTTTTTTCAACAACTGTGTTCTTAGGATTAATCCATCTAAATTTCATGGTTGGCTTGCATTAGATACATAGGTGGTTGTGTCCTTTGACATCCCATGTATTTTATGTGAGTGGGAGGTTCTATGAACTCCAAAGTCTAAACCATGACTAAAACCATTGAAAAACTCTAAAATTCTATGAAACTTTGATATTTGAACTATTGTAAAACTCCAAAAGTAGCGTCCCCTTCCTCAAGATGAGCGTTGATGAAGAACCTTAGCCTATTATAATTCACGTATGCTAATTGAGATTTATGGAAGGGATAATTAATTTAATTAATTTTTTTCGTAAATTATTATTTTTATGAAAAAATATATTTAATTAATTATTTTTATATAATTGAATATTTTATATTAAAGAGACTTATTTTGGGGTCCAAAAAAATATAAAAAATATAAGGTCACTTTATGAGGAAATAATGTATTGTTCCTTGAATGTTTGAAAAGGTAGTATGAAAGGTAGATGTAAAAGATGAATTCTCATTCTTTGCATTTTACATTTTAAAAACTTCAATTGTGGAGATTGAGCATTTTGTTCAACTCTTAGCCCTAGGATGAAAACCCTAAGGTAAATGTTGGTTTTGTGGACAAAACCCCACTTAATTCTTGATGGATTTTTTCAATATTAATAAGTGTGTTCAATGTTTAGTTTTGTGATAATTTTCATATTTTATATTCAAGAAAACTATAATTAAAGATATTAGTTTGAAATAAGGGATTGGAATTTGAAGACATCATTACATACAAATGTTTTTTAACTATTTTTGGAGGAGTTGGACCAACTATAGCTAATTGTACCGTGTAATAGGAATAAAGCTATTCAAATATAGGAGGTTTGATTTTGTATAACGAAGGATTCAAGCCTTATAAAAATCTAGCCATACCAAATATGGGTATAAAGGTAATGTTTGAATACTTAAATGGAGTGTGAGGTTTTAGAAGGAAGTGAGAGTATAAAATAGAATAGATCTATTTAATTTAAGTCTTTGGAGACTTATCAGATCAAATTCACCTTGCTTAAATATTGTTTGGACGAAAAGAGGAGAATACGTGGGGTATTTTGGAGGATTGGTGGGAGTTTGAGAAAGTATGAAAAAAGAATAAGGAAATTTGGTGAGATTGTGATATTTTGGGAAGGAATTGATTTCTCAATTAGATTTTGTGAACTCCTCTACATCAACAACTTGTTTGTTGGTAGCCATTTGGAAGATATAAGGAGTTATTATTTCTATAGAAAGTGTAACAAAAGGTAGAAATTTATACACACTAGTGTTGTTCAAATATTTAGGGCACAAATAGTTACTACAACTATACCTACATTCTGAAGAGTATTTATACTCAAACCAACATCATTTGTAGATAAATATTATAACTTCATTTCGAGGTTAAAATATTTGTTTTTTGTATTGTATGTATTTCTAATTTTATATTGGCATATATCAATATTAATTTGAGTGGAAAGATGGGGAGGAAAAAAATGGTCCACAACTTCAGGAGCATGCCCTTTGGCTCCAATGGGACTTTTTTGAAAAAATAGGGTCGTTATGTGCTTCCAAGGATTTCCAATGGGGTTTATGGGCAACAAATGTGTTCCTTTTCTCAACCCTTTGCTTTCTCTACTCCTTTTTCTAAAAATCACACATTCCTAGTAGTTCATTTTCTCAGGGAAAGAAACCAATTTTTGATATATATGTGGTTCAAATTTGGCATCTTCAGAGAAGTCTTCAACTTCTCATCGTCGATTGTGATCTGAGGTGGTTTTTGGTTTGAGCTCTCTAGCCATATTTCCTAGTTTCATTCCTCTTAAAGATGGAACTCCCTTCAATCCAAACCTTTCTTCTCTGCATCTAACTTTCTTTCCTAATTTGATTCCTATTCCTCACCTATAATGGCTTTTGGATTCGCATCCGACATCTTTTTCGAATTCTATCCCTATTAAGCATCTGAGATGCACGTTTCCTATTTTTCAAAATAGGGTTTTTTGGGGTCAAAAGGCTTCAAGGTATGGATTGACCCCGATCAAAGGGTAGAATGCTCCTCGGCTTAAGTATATGGAGATTCTTGCTTGTCATGATAAGGTATGGGTGCAAAAATGCAAAAGGATTCGTCCAAATTTAATGGGGGTCAAGTTCATGTTACCTTCAACAATGAAATGTTGCAGCCTCAAGTTCATGATCTTTAGGAGCTTGCCCTTGTTAGTAAGTTTTGGAAATTCTACCCAGATGTTAAGTTCTTGCAAAATTGGGTTTTTCAAACTTGGGAGGGAGCTAATCAGGTTTTTTACCCTGACAAAGGGGAGGGGTTTTTTGTTATCATGTTTGCTACCAAAGATGATAGAAATGTTGTATATAGGAAAAAATCTTGGATGTGTGATGGATATGGACTTCTCACTTCTCCATGGACTTCGAATTTTGATCCCTCACAAAATATGAATAAGTTTATTCCTTTCTAGGTTTAGCTTCAAGGTTTGCCTCTTGAATATTGGGAATCTCATTTTATTGAATTTTTGGGCAATCAATTGGGCATTTTTCTTCATCAAGATTTGATTTTTTTTTCAAATCCCTCATTGCCAATTAGGGTATGAATTCTACTTGATGTTACTAGAACCCTCCTATTTTGACTATCAATTCTAAGTATGGCTTATGGAAATAGTCACTTATCTTTGAGGATCTACTCGTATTTTGTTCTAAATATCAGTTTCCTATTCATCCCACTTTTGCTTGTCAGACGAGAATGGATGAAGGAGATTATTCCTTCTTCTCATCCTTCTTCCCCAAAAAGTGTGTCCTTTTTTCATTCTAGTGTTCCTATTAAGTATTTTGATCAAATTGTTGTTCTTCCTAGCCCTAGTAATGAGTTGGATATCATTGATGGGTGGGATAGTACTTTTAGTGAGTTGAGTTCTAAACATGTTTTTAAAGGCTCTTCAAGTAACAGTATTCATTCAAGGATTCCAATTGTTCTATTTTGTTATAATTGTGGCCATTTGTAGCGTACTTCTTTAGTTGTTAATTGGTCAGTTGTGCTTGATTTACTAGCACAAAATAGTTCAGATGGGTTTCTAGCAAACAAGGTCAGATCATGTTTTCTTCAGAGGATTTTAAGGCCTCGAGTATTTCCTCAATCCATCACAACTCCAAGCCTTTATTTGTTTCCTTGGCTCCAAGTTGGGAAAAAAAATTTGTATCTCCATTTAGCATTTTTCGAATTTAAATTTTGAACTAAGATATCTAGCACTTTCATTTGGTATCATAGTTTTTTATTGGATATTTTTTCCTTAATAGAGTTTCAAAGTCAAACCAATTGCAATTCAGACATAGGCGGACTGTATACAACATAACTTTTTCTGTATGTATTGAAATTCAATTTTTATTTTTTTAATGGATCAAGGAAATCAATACCCAGCATGAACATATTTTTAAAAAAAAAAATTTGATAATTTTCTATTTTTCCACATGTGCAAAACAAAGAGCTTGATTTTTCAGTGATAACCCTATGTTTAATAAAACTAAAAAAACACATACATAATAAAACCAAAACATATTAAAATTATATTCGTGGGATAGCTCATTTCGAGGACTATCATACTCATTTGAAATAAATTTTAAATGAATTTATTTGATCCCCCAAAAGGTAAATCAAAAGTGATTTTTTATCAGCATTTTGATAGGTGTAAAGGAGACTCATTTATAGGTATGGTTTAAAACTAGCAAGGTTTTATCCAACGCGGTTTGATCTAAGGTGGTTTGATCAAACCCTTTTCAATTGGAATCCTTAAAATAGAACTTTTAAAGGCTTAAATCATTATATTTTCTAAAAATATGTGATTTCAGCAAAAATCAGTTCCTCTTAGAAATTGTAAACCAACTTTGTGGGATCACCCCGCCTTTCAATTCTGATTTAAAGGATTACATTGACAAAAAAATATTAGTTTCACAATTATCTGATGTTGTTAATGCAAGCTTGCAAGGGGATCAAGGAGATGAGGAATTTGATTTTTCCACTACCTTATCCATTGCTCATTCCCCTTGTTTGTCTCCATCGACTCAAAAATCACTTGGCAAAAGAGGTTGTAAGTCAAATGTTGTTAAGCTTGAAGAGGAGATAGCAGTAGGTAAACAATCCACTTTGGATGGTAATATTAAGAAAAGATTGAGGAGAGCCTACTGCTCTCCGATAATAATATGAAAATATTATCTTGGAATGTTAGGGGCTTAAATACGCCTAGAAAGAGAGCCCGAATCAAGGAACAAATTGAGTCTTGTGGGGTTGATATTGTTCTTTTACAGGAGACAAAGTTATGTCAAGAAAATTTCACCATAGTTATTAGTAAATGGTCAAGGTGGAAATCTTGTCAATCAAAATAAAAGGGACCTCTAGAGGTTTAATAACATTATGGAATCCAAAATATGTTATTTTGGAGCCAATTTCAAGTGAAATTGATTGGCACTTGGTAAAGGTAACACATTTCAATATGTAATTTTGGATTTTTAATGTTTATGCTCCCAATTCTACTTTTGGTAAGAAGTTGGTGTGGGATGCATTATCACAAGCTCTTCATAAATCTGGTGATGTTAAGGTCATTATGGCTGGTGACTTTAATGCCATATTATCTTTGGATGAAAAGCAAGGAGGTATCATACCTCCACCAAAAACAATTGAGGATTTTAGTACCTTTGTTCAAAATAATGCTCTTATTGACATTCTTCCTGGAAATGGCAAGTTTACATGGAAAAATAAGAGGAAATATTTTTGTCAAATAGTTGAGCATCTTGATAGGTTCCTCATCACATCCAATTGTTCAACAAAAAATTATGGAATGCAGTCTAAAATTTTACCATGGATAGCTTCTGATCATTATCCAACATCATTGGATATTCAAAGTAAGCAGCTTGCACCTTTATCTAAATCATCTTTCAAATTTGAGATGATGTGGTTTCATCATCCTCGGTTTTTAAGCCTGCTAAAGGAATGGTGGTTGTTGTCTCGTATGGTGGAAGGTACATTAATATATAAATTTTGCTAAGAATTTAAGGTTCATTAAAGGTAGAATTAAGCAATGGATTCTACTGTTTTTAAAAATATTTTCCAATCTAAAGCTGAAATCTACAAAAAGCTTGAAGAAATTAGTGCACAAGATATAGCTAATGGGTTAAACCCAATTTTATTTTACCAACAATCACAACTGCAATTGGAATGGGAAAAATTGGCTGCTCATGTGGAAATTTATTGGAGACAAAAGTCTTGAGAGCTTTGGCTAAAAGAGGGAGATAAAAATACAAAGTTCTTTCACATATTAGTACAAATAAAAAAAAGATAAAAGTTCCATTTTCTCAATACAAGATAGTGACACGGGACATATTCTAATGAAATAGGTAGATATACAAGCAAAGGGTGTCAAATTTTCTTTCTGCGCCTACTCATCAACCTTTGTAGGTGGGTAGGGAGAGAGAGGAATTGTTGGAATAAATACCAGCGATTGTAACAAAATTGGAAAATGATATGTTACTTAAACAATTCACGCTTGATGAACTTAAGCTTGTAGTGTTTTCTATGCCTCCAGAGAAAGTCCCAAGTCCATATGGATTTACAACATGCTTCTTCCATAAATTTTAGGATTTCATTGGTCAGGAACGCTGTTAAAAAAATTTAATGTCACACATATTGATCTCATTCCTAAGGTATCTTCTTTGAAATCTTTTTTTGAATTCAGGCCAATTTCACTATGTAATGTGATCTACAAGATTTTTACAAAAACAATTTATTTGCGTCTAATGCCTATCATTCCCTAACATAATTTATGAGGAGCAAGGAGGTTTTCTTCATGGGAGGGAAATGGTGGAAGGAGCTTTAGTAGTTCATGAAGTCTTGCACTCAATCACAATGAATGTCATTCTTTCATTGATTATAAAGTTGGACATGATGAAGGCATATGATAGGGTAGATTGGTCCTTCCTTTCGCAAGCATTACTGAAGTTTGGCTTCCATTCAAAATTGTGTAAGTGGATAATGTCTTGTGTTGGTGTTTTTTAAAACTCAAGCGGATTCCTCAAAGCTTCTATGAATTTGCCATGTTCAATAAAGAAAAGCCTAAGAATTGATTGGCCAACTTAACGATAAGAAGCAATGATGCTTACTCTCCTACACTTTGGGCTCTACAAGACCTGGGAGGGTGATCCACAATGTGCTTCTTACAAATAACTAAATAATTTCAAATACACATTGCATAACAATAGATAATTTTCCCATCAGCACTGAATAGATGAAATCCTTCAAGAAATTGGCAATTCCTTCAAAGATCCAACTCTTATCAGTAGATAACTTCAAACATAACAAAGATAGGTTGATATGAAGATTATTATGAATAAATGTTTTAAAATCAAATGCCAAAGATGTGAGAAATATGACCACTACTTCAATATTAGTGTCATATCCTAAAGCACATAGTCAAATGAGAAAGAACTGAACTATAAGGAAATTTCATCTTAAATAGTTGAGATCTATATGAATTGCATTACAAGTCATGTATCTATACCATAAATCTATTACTACTTATGAATCCAGCTGCCAACCTGCATGAACCTACACAATAACCAAAGCATTGAACTGATCCTTTGAACCAGAGCCACAATTATAATATAGTTCATAGTAAAGAACAATGAAAATCAATGAAACCAATCTTTGACTAATATTTCATTAATAATTCATGCTAGGTATCACAATTGGAGTGAAAATAGACTCAAAATATTGTCATTTCGACACAAACATGCTTAAGAACCTCATAATTGACAAAATTCTCCTATCTGACTCTAAATTTTAAAACATGGACTCAATGTTTACTCTCTTTGTATTACAAGTCTGCACTCTCAAATCTCGCATTCAACAAAAAACCTTGTACATCGGCCCAAAATTCCCTTTTATAGAATAAGGGAGCAAAACAAGCTTCATGCCGGAATGTACACATGTCCACACTTGATTAGACTGATACTTTACACATTCCCTTCTATAGTTATATGTTCATTTTACAATTGGAGGGAATGCATATAAGACAAAACTTATTTTCAATTACTGCAGAGAAGAAAACCTGCCTTCCAAAAGGTAACCTATTAAAAGGAAAAGCATATTTAACCATTGCAACACTTTATCCACGTCAACAATAATCCACACCAGCAACCTGTACCTCGAGCTGGGAGAAGTATGTGTATATTCAATTGTAACTTTTGAGGCCAGACATGTGAGCTACTTGACCAAGTCATACTTCTCCACCTTGGTGCTCATATCCAAAAATCATTAGTGAATGCCATCTTCCATAATTCAAATTATGCTTCAGATGGCCACTTTCAAGCAATAACCTCATCAATCTTTTCTCTATATGGTGCATATTTCACCATCACTGAAGTAGCTTCCTTATCAAAATCTTCTAAGAAACTAATAACAAAGGATAGTTTCGCAAGTGTGTCATTCAACATACCAATATCAACGTTCTTGCATATTTCATTTGTCTAAGTTGACATGATGTTATTCATTTGGTATCTCCAAGCCTGCAAATGCTTCACCTCATCATAATAATGTTGGATATCTAGTAGTGGTGTTAAGTCTACTTCATCATATTTGGCCTTTAATTCTTTGATCTTCATTTCCATAGGAGCAACATACCCCTAAAAATTTTGCTCCACAATCTCATTAACAAATTGATAAGTTGGAATAACCCTCAGATACTTATCCTTCTAATGCTTTGCTTCGACTGTCATGAACTTTAACTATTCAGCTTTGAGACTCCACTTACCCAAAAATGGGGTAGCTAATTCTTTATCTCTTGGGAACAACCTAATTGCTTGCAACATTAAAGCATAACTTTCATGGACACTATTTAATTTTATTTGGACTTTTTGATTCAAGTTTCTCAATACATCATCTACAATTACTGAATTACTTTTCAACATAGATTCTTGGGATTGTTGCAACAATTCATTATGTCCTCAACCTGGTGAATTAATTTTTCCCTTGAAAGCCCTCCTCGTAGGCTACTTTCCCCCTCAACTACAATGAGCTCTTGTCCCATATTATATGGAATGATTGCTAAGGATTGTCCTTGTGAGGGAGGTTGAGGTTGCTCCATTTGTGGATCAGAAATACTATGGCTAGAGCTAGCTTGTCCTTGAGACTTACATGTCTCCATTTTCTGCTTCAATAATGTTAACTCAGTTTATAACTCTGCAAATCTTTGTTGAATCTTATTGTACTCATTAATAAGGTCATTATATTGGCCCCGCGGAGTATCTCTATCCTTATTCAAATCCTCAATAGCTGCCTTGGTGAACTTGGCAACATTCACTACCATATCTGTTGCCTCCAATGTTGGGGTATCAACAACTCTTCTCACAACCAGGTGACCACTAAAACCAGTCAACTCTGCAACTATTAGTTTTTTGGATCTAGTAGACAATGACCAAATTGCCAAGGCATCCCATTCCTCACTAAAGGTTGAGCCTTTGAGTGCCAGTGTAGCTTCTTCTTCATTTTGGAGAAGTGGCCTATTGGCCCTTCTTATAGTATCAAACACCACAACATCAACAATTTCCCATTCTGGGAGCAATAATACTCCACTCTTTTGCACCAATGCCTTAACTAGCTCTGGTGTCATCTCCTTGAAGTTTTCCCTCATTTGCTACATGAAATTGGATTTAATGACCTTTTTTGGAAGCTCCAGATGCAGACTCCTTTCTTGAGCTACCTTCTTAGCATACACTGGAACATGTGCCCTCCATACAAAATCTTTAAATGCATTTGTTTTAACAAACAAATCATCCCTCATGAATTCTCTACAGGCCTTTATTCTCATATCATTAGTATTAGTTATTCCCCTTATTTCATCTTTCCCAAGCCTTAGAGAAACTGCTCCATAACTTGATGCAACACCTTGTGGAAAAGATGGCATTCCTTGTTGCATGTCATTAGGGGTCACCATGATCTCTTCATCCTTTGTGTTAGGATAATCAACCACTTTTTCCTCTTCAATCCTTTGTCTCTTGGCTGACGGTGGCTGTGTTGGAGAAGGGACCTCGGGGGAGAGTCCAGATCAATGGCATTTGGTAACAATTCCACTGAAGATGTTGGCATTGATTGCTCATAAGACATCACTCCAAAATTTTCTGAAGTAATAGGAGTGGGTCTGGATTCTTTCTTAGCTATCATTCCCTTCTTTCTATAATATACCCTAACCTTTGGTGGAGGCTGATAAGTAGGTCTTTCCTCCAATCTTACTTCAGGATATTCTTCAACAGTCTATGATTTTCCTTTGTCCTCCACTATCCATTTAGCTTTCAAGACTCCTACCATGCTCTCAAAATTGTCAATAACATATGTGGCTCTATTCAACTCACCACTGATATTTGGCATGGGATCATATGTAGGGTTATTTTCTATCTTCTTCTTCTTCATCTTGGTAAAAGCTATATATTTTTATTTTCTTTCCTCCTGCACCTACAAGTCAAGGATGTTTCTGATGATATCCTCAGGGTAATAGAAATTATGAACAAAGATGTCAGTTTTATGCTTTGCCTTCATTTGAGAAATGAATCCCTCGTGATCATGGTTTCTTGGGCGTACAGTGTTCAACCCATAATGCTCAAGTAATGTCCCCAAATCTTTCCACCCTCCTTTTTCCATGACAAAATCAACAAATGTTGTATACTCAGGAAAGAAAGAACCTTTCTTATGCTCTGCAAGCAAGTGTTCCATTTGAGCATGTCCCAACTGTCTCATGATTTCTATGAACCCAATCCTAAGAGGTACATCCCTAGGCAAGGCATATGGGTTGACACTAGTGCCATATACCCTGAAAATGGTTGTATTATAGTAAGGGATGATTTCTCCCCAATTATGTGTCAAATTCAGCTCAAGTCTCCTTTCTATTGGCCTTAAGAAATCATGAATTTTCTTTGGAATTCTAGGTGGATCATAGACTAGGGTTCTTTTCAATCTTGACCCAAAAACATTATGAAACACCACATAATCAAATTCATGGTCATGCCTATCCAGAATTCAGGTCCAATATTGGACAGGCATTTCAATGTCATCTTCCTTCTTTTTCAATTTCATATTCTTCCCAAAAAATCCCTCTCCCTTATACAAAAACATGTGCACCAATAAGGAATTCCATCTAAAACCAACCAGTGTTTTTCCTTCTTTTAGAGCTACCAAACCCTCATGCATTTTATCTTCCAGGTAGGTAGCGAAATCATATACCACTTTGAAAGCTAGATGTTGGAGATGCATGGCCATATACATAAGGTCAGTAGGCAAGGTAGTCTTTATACTAATACCAAAAACTTGACACAAGGAACAAACTATCTTTCTGAAATAATTGCAAAAGTAGTTTATGGGAAAAGGTTTTGGCTCATTCTTGCCAATCACTATCTTCTTCTTAGTTTTTCCCATTCCTGTGGTGGCCAGATGAGGATTTAACAAAGAGGTCCTAAACAAACCCTTCGTATTTCTATATTCTTCTCTGAAAGCTTGAATGTCGATAGGAACCATATCCTTATTCCATTGATGCAGATAAAAAACTTTTGCAATCTTATCTTTGGTTATTTTAACCATTTCCACACCGACATATGTCCTGACAACTCTGGTCACAGGGTCGTATGTCACTGCAACATCCTTTAACAAATCAGCATCTAGATATACATTTGGTACTACCATCTTTCCAAGGTCTAACCTCCAAGGGTTACATAAAGGGGCACCCAAGCTCCTATTTCCAAAATAATTAGAGAATAACCGCCAACCTATAGATGGTACTTCAGCATCTTGAATTGCACACTATTTATCAGTTAACCCTTCCAAAACCTGGGGTTCATAATACAAAGCCTTTCCCTTAACTTTACTATTAGTGGAGGGTTTCAATATATCTATGACATCCTAAGAAAAGGATCTAGTGGAAGTTTCAAAGCCAGAGTTTTGGGCTTAGGGCGTCATTGCACAAGATAGGTTAAAGTTTGAGCTAGGGTTGTGAAGTACTGAAAGGTTTATGGGGTCTAGCTTCTAGCTTTATAGCTCTAAACACAATAATATCAAAAATTGAAAGGTCTAGACAATTATTTTCAAGCTTTAAAACAATTTTAAAGCAAACAAACTAGTGTGAGCTTTAAAACAAAACAAAACGCAATTCACACTTGCCCTCAAGAAAAATAACCAAGTATTTTTTGAAAGAAAGAGAGCACAATGGATACGTTATGTATGGTTATGCTTGTAGAGAATTTTAATGGAAGTTATGCTAGACTTACAAGAAGTTTCTTATGTTGCTTGGTTCCTAGAAAATATTTCTCAATGCATAATTAAACACGAAAATAGTAAATCAAGAAAGTTTTAGCATTAAATTTGGTGGCTTGAACTGAACTCCACCATTACTATTCACTCACGCGAGAAACAAAAGTTATCATACTACACTATCCTATTTTGAATATCAACCTTCGATCTTAATCTAAGCAAGCAAGAACAAGCAACTCAGATCAAGTCAACACAGTTTGAAAGTGCCACATTCATCGACCAAATTCTAGGAAAATGAAAACTCACTAATGAGACACCACCTTAGCATGAGTAGGTCCCACTTTGATCACTTCATACTTGGTACTAATGTCCACGCACCAATTTTTTTCACACCTCGCAACATTATTAAAACTATTATTTTAATTGTGCGAGGTCAACGAGGAACGATAATGATTCATCATTACATGATAGTGTTGATTTAATAGCCTTCATTAATCAGCAGGTGAACAAGGACTAGGCCCCATCACTGTAGGTGACATGTGGTGACATCTCGCACACCTCGTAGCATATTAGTGATATCGAAAATCCTTGCAAGGCCAATGGGGAATAGTCAAGATTTAGCCTATCCATCTGACGGTCTGAAAACCTGCACATGCAATAATTATTATTCATAAAAAAGGGGGCCAAGTAGGCAGATGGGGAACAACCCTTAAGGTATGGAAAATTAGACGTAATTCTATAGTTATCAAAATTTATTTGACCCGACATTAAGTGAAGATCAAAACTCAATCCCAATATGGAAAAGACTAGCAGTCCAAGTAAAAGGGGTGGGTAGCATGAACGACATAAAAGGCTCAAACCATGACTTATGCAACCGATGACCTAGAACAACAGGTCAACGCAGGATTAGAACGTCCAAACCAAATGAAGCAATAGACCAAAAGCAAAGGCTTTAAGGCTAAAACCCTAAACCCCAAAGTAGACCAGTGGTTCCAAACACCAAGGAAACAAGAGACAAACCAAATTATGGAAATTTTTAAGATATCTACCAGTGGTTCTGACTGGGGATGTACGCCCCCTGTGGGCATTTCAAGAAACTATAATCTTTGGAGAGCAGACCAAATATAGAGAGAACCAAAACCAGGAACCTTTCTGGACAAGACAAGTAGACATATAAAAAAAAAACACACCACACCTATATACACTAATT
The DNA here is from genome assembly GCA_007115665.2 of Sequoiadendron giganteum. Classification (NCBI taxonomy): domain Eukaryota; kingdom Viridiplantae; phylum Streptophyta; class Pinopsida; order Cupressales; family Cupressaceae; genus Sequoiadendron; species Sequoiadendron giganteum. The sequence goes on from CM021102.1 coordinate 842,289,463, forward strand.
ACAAGACTATACATTGTACATGGAAAAGAACTATTTAAGGGGAAATAGGACTTCAAGAACTGTCCATGTATAGGTAGTTCCAGAATCGCACCTATAAGGGATTGCAAGAAATATGAGTCTTCCCCACGTAGGTCAACAATTGTGTATGGGCCCAACCATAAGGGATCAAACTTCCCATGTTTACCTTTATCTTCCATTCTTGAATTCCATAGCAAAACCATTGCTCATATCTCAAAATTTCTCTCAACTGCCTTCTTGTCATTAAGATGCTTCACTTGAAGCTGCAATTTTTCATTCCTTTTATGAGCCTCTCTTTGAGTCTCATCCAATTGATTTAAATCCTCCATCCTATGTTGCATCTCATCACATAAATCATCATCATATTCTTGGACAAACCTATACATCTTCAGTAGGTTATTTCGTGGTATGTGTGGTTTTGTCCCATAGACTAAGTTAAATGGTGAATACCCAATTGCTTTCTTGGCAATTGTTCTATCAACCCACAATGCCAACTACGGCTTTGAATCCCATGCCTTCTTATTTTTCTCAATCATTTGCTTGATGATCTTCATCAAGATTTTTTTGCTAGACTCAGCTTGTCCATTTCCTTGGGGGTGATAAGGAGAAGAATATGAGACAATTATACCATACTGATTGCAAAAACCAATAAATTCCTCATACTTGAAACACATTACGTTATCTGAGACAATTCTCGCAGGTACCCCAAACCTGCTCAAGATGTTATTCATCAAAAATTCAGTGACCACCCTACTTGTAGCCTTTCTAGTTGGGATTTACTCAACACATTTGGTAAAGTAGTCAGTCGCCACTAGTATCCATGCATGCCCACCACTAGATTTTTTAGATATCTCTCATATGAAATCAATGCCCCATTATTGGAAAGGAGCTTGAGTAGATACTAGCCCTAATGGAAAATTTCCAAATAATTTCAGCTTCCCAGGAAACCTTTGACAATCATCACACTTCTTAACATACCTATGAGAATATTTGAACATAGTAGGCCACCAGAAACTAGCCCTCGAGATCTTATGAGCAGTTGTCTTGGTCATGTAGTGACCTCCACAGGCTCCTTTATGCATTTCCACCAGTAAATCTTCGGCCTGATCACCATCCACACATCTAAGTATGAAACCCTCAGGACTCCTCCACCAAAGCTCGACATCAATGATGACATAATTAATTTATTGTAATTTGAGAGTCCTTTTCTCATTGAGTGGCATGCCTTCGAGGCACTGCATTGTCTGTAAATACTCAATAATTCTCTTGTACCAGCCACAGGTCTACATATCATAGATGGGTACAACATTATCCTGCTCTATTTGATTGGCTTCTAAATTTGTCTCAGCCATTAGCTTAGCTAGACCCTGACCTCTCACGAGCTTTGTAATCTATATATCGATATTGAACTCTTGGATCCTATTGATCCATCTGCACCATATCCCTGTGGTCCCTTGGTAAGTAAAAATATCTTTAACTATAGCTGTTGGAATATAAGCAACAAAAATTGCTCCAATAAAAAATAAGGCCTGAAATTTTTGATAGCCTTTACCAAGGAATATGCCTATTTCTTTGTTGCATCATATTTTAGCTCCGTAGCTTGAAATGATTTACTAAAAATTGCAATTGACTGCTCAAAGCCATCATTATTCTTCTATAACAGAACCCCTACTATAGTGTGGAAAGAAGCGAATGTGAATAGTTGGAAGGGTTTTGAATAATCGAGGGATTTGAGAATAGGAGCCTCCTTGATGGAATCTTTAATAGCTTGAAAATATTTGGAGGGATCTTCTGTCCATATTACCTTTCCCCCTTTCCTTAGCATCTTGGAAATAGGGCAGACAATTTCAGAAAAATTTGTAACAAATCTCCTTACAAAATTAATCTATCCAAAGAAGGATTGAATACCTTTTACATTCCTTGGTTGTGCAATATTTTCAATAGCTACTACTGTTTCTGGATCAATTCAAACTCCTTCTTTTGAAACAATGTGGCCAAGTAGCTTTCCCTCTTTCACTCCAAGAACACATTTCTGGGATTCAAAGATATCCCATATTTTATAGCCCTAACAAAGATATTTTCCAAATGAGAACAATGGTCCTCCTCCTTTTTGTTGTGAGCAGTGAGATCATCCTAATATATTTCAAGAAAAAGATCAATAAAATCTGCAAAGGCTACATCCATGGCCCTTTGGAAGGTCTCACCAGAATTCATTAAGCCGAATGGTATTCTCACATAAACGTACATCCCCTAGGGTGTAGTAAATGCAGTCTTGTACTACTCAAACTCCTTGACCATCACCTGGTTGTAACTAGAGAACCCATCCATCATGGAGAGAAATTCACACCTTGTAACCTTTTGTAACATATCTTCCATGTTGCACAATGGATAATTTTTTTTAAGGAAGCAACATTTAAGTTCCTGGAGTCAACACACAGTCGAATGTCACCATTCTTCTTCCTTATAGGCACAAGATTTGAAACCTAGGATGAGTGCCTAATGGGCTTAATGATTCCAGCATCTCTTAATTTGGCAAGCTCCTCCTGCATCTCAGGTTGTAGGGTTAGGTTAATCGGCCTCTACTTTTGCCTAAATGGCTTCATATCTAGCTTCAACAGAATTTCATGTTGGAATATATCCTCCCTATATGCCTTGAGGTCACCATATGACTAGGAAAAAACATGCCTATATTTCCTAAGTAGGGAAATTAGCAAATTTCTAACATGAGGCTTCATCCTTTTACCAATAAATACTTGCTTAGGATAATTTTTAGTTCCTAAGGTTATCTCCTCTAAATCCTCTTTGTGGGAAGGTTCCTTCTTAGCACTTGACCTGCCAGGGCCATCAAAAACCTTCTCAAGTGCAACAAAACCTCTAGGAATAGTGTTTGTTTTCAACTGGATTATATCATTCCCAAAAAGGGTCTCTTTCCCATTAACTTCCACCACAAACAAGCCAAAGTCAATCTCTTGGCTCTCATACTAATCAATGCAATGTAGAAACCTTAAAATGTCAATGTCATCATCAAACACCTACCAATTATAAATATTGTCTGGAACTACAGGCCAGGTTTGTACCTCTATTTGTGAAATTCCATCAAATGTAACATCATCAAGTTTAACGGCTATATTGGCTAACAAGTCAGCCCTAGCATTCTGCCCCCTCTCAACCCAATCTATGCCAAAAGCATCAAAGGTCTCAATAGTGTCCCAAGCCGCATTTCTATACTACCTAAGCCTTTTATCCTTGGTTGCAAAATGAGATCCAATCTGGGAGGCAACCAATTCAAAATCCCCTAATATGATTAATGAGTTGATACCATGTTTTGAAGCCAACTTCAAACCAAGTAAAAGGGCCTCATACTCAACAACATTGTTAGTACAGGAAAATTGCAATAGAAAATAATACTTGAAGGTTTTACCTTGAGGGGAAATAAAAATGATCCCTGCTCCTAAGCCTTCTTTGGAGCATGCTCCATCCAAGTACATTGTCTACAGGTCATCATTTGATGATACATTTAGCACTTCCTTGTCAATGGGTGCAAGTTGGACTTCTTCTTGTGATATGTCCTCTTGAACATAGAAGTTCTCCAAGTTGGTCCCAACAAAATTTATTCTGGCAGGTTCTTGTGGCTCTTCCATATTCTCAATCATGTGGGGAGCTCTCTTCTCCCTGATAATTTCAACATCCTTCTGATCAATAGAAAAGGTAGCAAAGAATAAGTCACACTATATGCTTCTACCGATGGAGGCACTCCAATGCCTTGATAGTAGCATCTCATAGTTGGGTGGGATATCCACCACTGTAACACTCATATGCAGCTCCTTTTCTAGGAATGCTTCCAGCTTGTATGGAACACTATTTATAATCCCTATTATTGGCACTTCTCTGGAATCCATTGCATAGCACTTACCATAAGTACTATCAACTTTCAAACCCATTGCATGCATTATCTTCACTAGCATTACATTATTGGAAGCCCCAGAGTCAGTCATACAATTTCTTGGCATCTTTCCATCAATGATTAAACTTAAGAAGAAAGGATTCACATGATTGGGATTAGCTGTGATAGTAGTTCCCAAGTATATTTGATGTTTTTCAGTGGTTGCTTCCTCAATAGCACCTTTCTTCTCTTGATCATTATTTGACTCATTTTGATCAATCATTACCTTATCCTTTTTATTTGTGGCAATGCTATTGATAAGTGCAATATTTTTATCCTTATGTTCATCTATCCACATCATTTCTAGAAAAGAGATAGTAACTTTGACTTGAGAGAGTACTTGAAACATATCCACTGAACTATATTTTGGTAATTCAGGAAAAATTATGGCCTCAGATGTTACCTTCTCATCCCCTTTTGGAGTCTTATTAGAGTTAAACTACTAATCCTTGACCTTAGTATTTTGGGAGGAAACCTCACCATTTTTCTTAGCTTTATCCACTTTCTTTGCCCAGATTCTAGCTTCCTTAACCTCCTTGGGCATTGGAGCTACTTTCTTTGCATCTACTTTGATGGCCACACCCTCTGCATCTTTATCTTTGATGAAAAAACTACAGGGTTTTCCTAAATCCCCTGGGACAGTTCTATTTCTTAACTGTATATTGTTCCTTTCCCTAGCAACCAGAGCAACTGTGTATTTCTTAATCTCTTCATTAGAGGGTCTCCTAAAAACAGTGATATCTATTTCAAGATCATTCACAAAATAGTCACCATCGTCTTCTTCATTTAAGAACACTTGTTGATGATGCACATTACTTTGTTGCCTTTGCATGTCAACATCTCCCCCACATGGCTCATCATCAGAGGAATAGTCATCACAAGCAAAATCAAATGAAACCAACAATACATTAGTCATTGCATCTTGATCATGGGGAGATTGAGATTCTCCTTGGTCATCTTGGGACTCTTCTATTGATTGTTCCACTGCACATTGTTGTGATGAATGAGGCATTTGGCATGCCCCACACCATGGTAAATCTTCTATCACATTTGTGGAGTGCTTCTACAAGGGATTTGGTGGAATTTGAGAATTCCTCTGATTTCCCATTGTTCTAGTTAGTGTGATAAGGAAAATCTTGTAGCCTAGGAGGCATCTCATTCCTCTGGAAATGGGTCTTCTCACTTTTAGCTTGCTTTTGCAGCAAGCTAAGAACTTGATCTATCTTTTCATCAAAATCTATGGCTTTGTTAGCCTTCTCGGTCTGATTTCATGTATTTTTGGAAGCTTTAGGGTCTTCCCTTATTCCCACCTTGCCAGAAGCTCTTCTATTGTTCTCAATGTTAAGTGCCATCTTATAGGCTTCTCTAAGAAACTGGGGTTCTTGTCCCTAAGCAGATAACACATTTTGGAGTCATAAGCATTACAATACACTATTAAACAATCATTTTCATTTGGCCTTAGGTAAGCAGGGACCCTTAGCATGGCCTTCTAAAACCTCACATTTAACTCAATGGCCATTTCATTATGCCCTTTAGTGATGTTGTTGAAATTATTCAACCTAAATCTAGGATCAGTTTGATCCCCATACTGCACTCTAAAAAATATATAGAAGGCTTCTTTAGAGTCAATACTTGAATCATGCAACCCTCTCTACCAATCCCTAGCATCTTCGGTCAAGGATTACATAAAATAATTCATTTCCACATCATCATCCCATAATTCAAAGTCTTCAACAAAACTCTAAAAATCCTTCAGGTGATCTTCACCACTAAAAGCATTGTTACTAGTGAACTTGGGAAGGTGCTTTCGTGCATTATTAGGGACTGGATTTGGATACCCCTTAATGTTGTCAAAACATAGTTGTCTGTATCTATCAACTTGGGGTGGCCCCCTGGCATGTCTATCTTTTTGGGCATCCCTTTGCTCATCCTCCTTATCATTTGATTGATGTCCCCTTTTGTCCTTTCCATTGCCACCATTACTTCCCTTCTTCTTACCGCTTCCTTCCTCATCCTTCGAGTAGGAACTACCATTCTTATGACCACCTCCACCTCTGCCACCTTGGTCGCCACCACCACCCCCTTTGGGAGTCTATTTTTTAGAGTTCTTATTTTGTGACCCACTTTCATTTTGTCCTGAACTAGATGCCTCACCGGTGGGCATAGACATCTTAAGGAAAGCGATTTTTCTTGCCACCTCGACATTTGCAGCTTCTATCTTTGCCTTCCTTAATTCTTCCTGCAATTGATCATTTTTCAATTGTAACTGCAATATTTCAGGATTTGGGGGTGCATCCAACGGTCCGGGGTCAAACTTAACTCTTTTATCAGTAGAAGTGTTGGTTTCAGCGTTGGCATTAGTGTTGGTTCTGGGGTTAAAATAATTGTAAGAATTTTTCTTAGACTATTCCATGGGGACTTTCCCATGATCAACAAAGGATGTCTTCTTGGATACAATAGGCGGGTCAAAGGTCTTATTGTTTTGGATAGAAGAGGTGTATGTGATTGCAGCAGAGGTCCCCATGGAAATTTTTATTGTAGGAATCTCACGGGCCCTTTCAGTAGCTACCTTAGCCACATTTTCTTCAAAGGCCTTTCACTTAGCACCATCTTCTCTCATCCTCTCTACCTTTTTCTTCTGAGCATTTCTCTCGAGCTGCTTGGCTCAGACTCCATTCAGAGTCTCTTTTCTTTTCTTTTCCCTATTATCCTCTACCTCTTGTAGCCTCTTCTCCACTTCAATCCAAGCTTGCCTATCCTTATCTATATCAGCTTCATTCTCAAGGATATCTCCTACCTCACTTGGGGCAGGAGTGTAATAAGGTGGATCTGCCTAATCTTCATCCTGAAGAAGAGGTACCTCCTCATCAGGAGATGATCCTCTTGGTTTGAAGTTTTGTCCATTGAAAAAAACCATAGCACCAGGTGTCTTGTTCCCAGAAACCCCATCTATCCTCTTCTCTAGATATATTATATTCAGTATCAAGAACTTTCTCAACAGAAAAACTTCCATGATCCATATTTGAGACAATAATTTTTTATGAATCCTCACTGATAGAAGCACTATTTACTTCAGCATTTAAAGTAGGAGATGAAAGAATAGGGGATGCAACTGAGTTACCCGATGTGTTTTCTTTCTTCACCCACAGAGGTTGCTTATCTTTTACAGGTTCTAGTTCCAACAATGGCTCTAGGTTCTTATTTGAATAGCTCCTAGTCTTTTTTGTGGTTCTTGGTGCACGAGGATCCTTTTTTGCACGTTGCGTTTGAGAATTTGTATGAATACTGGTGTTTGAGATATCAGAGTCGCCACCCAAAATGTTGGGAACTATGAAGTGATTGCACTTCACTTTTGCACTCGTGACTTTTGACAAGATCCTAAAAATTACCTGACAAATTGACAAAGAATTGACTAGGAAATAACTCATGTGCTAGACACGACAAATATAACACAAATTTCAACCAATTATTCTTCCATAATGAAGAATACCATAATATTTGACTCTGACTGTACTAGATCTGCACTAGAGACTCTGAATTTGATAGGTACCCAACAAAGTTGCCAATTTGTTGGTGTTTTTTAAAACCAAAGCGGATTCCTCAAAGATTATATGAATTTTCCATGTTCAATAATGAAATCCTAAGAATCTATTGGCCAACTTAACGAGAAGAAGCAATAATGCTTACTCTCCTACACTTTGGGCTTTGCAAGACCCGGAAGGGTGATCCCACAATGTGCTTCTTACAAATAACTAAACAATTTCAAATACACATTGCATAACAATAGATAAGTTCCCCATCAACACTGAATAGATGAAATCCTTTAAGAAATTGGCAATTCCTTCAAAGATCCAACTCCTATCAGTAGAGAACTTCAAACATAACAAAGATAGGTCGATATGAAGATTATTATGAATAAATGTTCTAAAATCAAATGCCAAAGATGTGAGAAATATGACCACTACTTTAGTATCAGTGCCATATCCTAAAGCACAGAGTCAAATGAGAAAGAACTAAACTATAAGGAAAATTTCATCTTAAACAATTGAGATTTGTATGAATTTCATTACAATTCACATATCTATACCATAAATCTATTACTACTTATGAATCTAGCTACCAACCTGCATGAACCTACATAATAACCAAAGCATTTAACTGACAGTTTGAACCAAAGCCACAATTATAATATAGTTCACAGTAAAGAACAATGAAAATCAATGAAACCAGTCTTTGACCAATATTTCATTAAAAATTCATGCCAGGTATCACAATTGGAGAGAAAATAGACTCAAAAGATTATCATATTCGACACAAACATGCTTAAGAACCTCATAATTGAAAAAATTCTCCTATCTAGCTCTAAAATTTAAAACATGAACTCAATTTTTACTCTCTCTGTATTACAATTTTGCACTCTCAAATCTCTCATTTAACAAAAGACCTTGTACATCGACGCAAAATTCCCTTTTATAGAATAAGAGAGGAAAACAAGATTCAGGCTAGAATGTACACATGTCCACACTTGATTGGACTGATACTTTACACATTACCTTCTACAGCTATATTTTCATTTTACAATTGGAGGGAATGCATATTAGACTGTTGATGGTGTTTTCTACACAGCAACAACTCATACATAATATGGTATTCTATCTCTCTTGAAAGGTGAATCTCTATGAGAAAAGAGATAACCCCAAGGTCTCTTGGGTGTCGGGTTATGACTATGCAATGAAACAACTCAGTGATAAATGTGAAAATATTGGTAATCACAAAGGAACCTTACAAAACAAATACTGGAAATTCTAAACTTATCAAATTTTGCAAAAAGAATGATACTCGAATTCCTAGCTTTAACCACAGTTCAAAGAAATAGAAAAAGATAAAGATTTTAGAAATCCTAAGATTAAGATTACTCCTAAGATCAACAATACTAATGATGAAATACTTGGAACAAACCAATCCCTTAAAATAGATTTCTGCTTAACCCAGGCTATACTTGCAATCTCACAGAAACAGTGCAATATTCTAAGGAATTAAATATTATCAGATCATGCACATTCATTCAAGCCAACCCTAGTTTTGCAATTAACATGAAAAAATTCGCACAATTGAACTAAGCACACAAATATCACGTACAAGTTGACCTTGCACAACAATCCCACTATCAAGAAGCTGCCCAAAGTATGAACCAGAGATCGCTACAACACTCCAAGCACTGAATCACAAGCACCATTAAATTATTTATCTTAACCTAAAATGAATTTAGATACTTCCAAGCAATCTCAAAGATAGAATAAGAACCATGCAAGAAAAATCAATCCAAAGAAGCCACCAATAATAGCACAATGTCTTCACTTGTATTGAATCACCAATAATAGCAAAAATTCTAATGTTTTATATTACAACACTTGCTTGAAAATAAAATTAACTCCTAATTCTAACTTTCTGCTCTAAAATCTAATCCTCTGACCCACTAAATTCTAATCTCTATTTCCCAACCTAGACCAACCTTTCTAACCCTTTTCAGAAGAGGCGAAATGCCATACTTATAGAATACACCATATCAATCCAAGCTAGGGTTACAAAGCAAGGTTGGCCACCAACCAAATTGGCCCTGGACAGGTCACAATAAATCTCCACCCTGCATTGAATGCATGAGGTGCCCCTTCATATCAACCTTGGACCTCTACAAATCTTGGTTTAGACCGAATACACCCTGCAGGTCACTTCTGCCATTAATGTCTCACCCATACGAAGCAGAAGAATTGCAACGGGTGCACAACATGAGTTTGAATATGGGTCATCGATCAATAGCTGAGTTGGGCACCACGAGCGACTTTGATCGAGTCAAAATTATTTGAATCTGCCATGTCATGTCCAACTCAGATGAACAACCATCAAGCACTCATTGATTTAACCTTCCCATGTATGAGTAAGTTTCACCTACCCGTGGCTGCAAAGTGTACTTGGCCACATCCCACGAATCCCACAACATCTTTAAAGAATGCTCATTCTCTCGATCCTAGAGTCGCTTAACCAATGATTGTCTTTCCTGATCCAACCTACATTCAAAGAGGACCACAATAAGTACCCATCATAGTGTCGAAATCCAAGTTAGTTCATCATAAACAACATGCTAATCATCGAAGAAATCCAAATGCTCAATTAAAATCCCCCAAAAGATCATTAAGGCACCCCTCTCAAAGTTTGAGATTTTCGTCCCCTCACGGAATTCAGATCATAAGGGAATTTTGGGCCAGGTGGAAGCAGAACCAAAAAAGACGGAGGCGGAACGAAAATAGGTAGGACCGAAGACAAAACAAAAAAAAATAGAGGCAAAAACAGAACAGACGGAGGTGGAACCAAAACCAAATGGGAGCCTTTTGCAAAGTTTTGAGTTTAGTTCCCATGCCGGTTCCGCTTTCGGTGAAAGGAAAGGAGGAGAAGAAAAAGGAAAACCAAAGAAAACCTAAGGGAAGAAACCAACCCAAAGGCTGAAAACAAGCAAAACAACAAAGAAAACAAGGAGACAAGAAGTGGATCCGGAGCCAGAACCAGAATGGAAACCAAACTAAGAACTTTGTGAAGGTTTAGAGTTCAGTTTCATCCCACACCCCACCTCCAGAGACAAGAGAAAAAGGAAGACCAAAGAAAACCCAAGGGATGAAACCCACCCAAAGGCCGAACACAAGAAAAACAACAAAGAAAACAAGAAGACATGAAGTGGAGCCAGAGCCGGAGCCGGAACAAAAACCGAACCAAGAACTTTGTGAAGATTTAGAGTTTAGTTTCATCCTGTACCTCACCTCTAGAGATGAAATAAAAAGGAAGACCAAAGAAAACCTAAGGGAGGAAACCAACCCAAAGGCCGAACAGAAGTAAAACAACAAAGAAAACAAGAAGACATGAAGTGGAGCTAGAGCCGGAACCGGAATAGAAACTGAGCTAAGAACTTTATGAAGGTTCAGAGTTCAGTTTCATCCCGTGCCCCACCTCCATAGATGAAATAAAAAGGAAGACCAAAGAAAACTCAAGGGAGGAAACCAACCCAAAGGTTGAACACAAGCAAAACAACAAAGAAAAAAAGAAGACAGGAAGCGGAGTCAGAGCCGGAGCCGGAACAAAAACCAAACCAAGAACTTTGTGAAGGTTCAAAGTTTATTTTTATCTTGTGCCCCGCCTTCGACAAAGCAATGTAAACAAGGTCTTAGGAGGAAAAGAACAGCTCCTAAGACCCAAAAAAAACATCAAGGACAAACAAAAGGTAAAGGGAACCCACCTCCAGAGAGGACATCCGCAAGACCCCATAACCACTTGGAACAAAGTATGAAAGATCAAAATCTCTTGATTTTCAAAGACAAGCTCAAAAGGCACGACCATAGAAAAGAGCCAAAAGACCAGGCAAAAAAGGGTGGTCCCTACTTTCAGTGGGGCGTGTGTGCAAAAACTGCACAACAAAGACAAAACTTATTTTCAATTACTGTGGAGAAGAAAAACCGCCTTCCAAAAGGCAACCCGTTCAAAGGAAAAGCATCTTTAACTTTTGCAACACTTTATCCACGTCAGCAGTAATCCACATCAACAACCTATACCTTGAGTTGGGAGAAGTATGTGTATATTCAATTGTAACTTATGAGGCCATACCTATACTATACTCGACCAAGTCATACTTCTCCACCTTGGTGCTCATATCCCAAAATCATCAGTGAATACCATCTTCCATAATTCAAATGTTGCTTCAGATGGCCACTTGAAATCAATAAAATCATCAATCTTTTCTCTATATGGTGCATATTTCATCATCACTGAAGTAGCTTCCTTATAAAAATATTCTAAGAAACTAATAAAGGATAGTTTCTCAAGTGTGTCATTCAACGTACCAATATCAATGTTCTTGCATATTTCATTTGTCTGAGTTGACATGATGTTATTCATTTGGTCTTTCTAAGCCTGCAAAGGCTTCACCTCATCATAATTATGCTAGATATCTGGTAGTAGTGGTAAGTCTACTTCATCATATTTGGCCTTTAATTATTTGATCTTAATTTCCATAGGAGAAACATACCCCTTAAACTTCTACTCCATAATCTCATTAAAAAATTGATAAGTTAGAATAACCCTAGGATACTTATCCTTCTAATACTTTGCTCCAACTGCCATGAACTTTAACTGTTCAACTCTAGGACTCCACTTATCCATTAATGGGGTAGCTAATTCTTTATCTCTTGGGAACAACCTAATTGCTTGCAACATTAAAGCATAACTTGCATGGACACTATTTAATTTTCCTTGGACTTTTTGATTCAAGCATCTCAATACAACATCTACAATTACTAAATTACTTTTTAACATAGATTCTTGGGACTGTTGCAACAATTCTTTCTACTCCTCAACTTGGTGGATTAATTTTTCCCTTGAAAGCCTTCCTTCTGGGATACTTGCCCCCTCAATTGATTGGGCTCTTGTCCCACATTATATGGAATGATTGCTAAGGATTGTCATTGTGAGCAAGGCTAAGGTTGCTCCATTGGTGGATCATAAACAATATGGCTAGAGCTAGCTTGTCCTTGAGACTTACATGTCTCCATTTGCTACTTCAATAATGTTAATTCAGTTTATAACTCTGTAACTCTTTGTTGAATCTTATTGTACTCATTAATAAGGTCATTATATTGGCCCCTTAGAGTATCTTTGTCCTTGGTCAAATCCTCAATAATTGCCTTGGTGAACTTGGCAATATTCACTGCCATATCTGCCACCTCCAATGCTGGGGTATTAGCAACTCTTCTCACAACCAGGTGATCAATGAGATCAGTCGACTCAACAACTATTAGTTTTCTGGATCCAATAGACAATGACCAAATTTCCAAGGCATCCCATTCCTCACTAAAGGTTGAGCCTTTGAGTGCTAGTGTAGCTTCTTCTTCAGTTTGGAGAAGTGGCCTATTGGCCCTTCTTATTGTATTGAACACCACAACATCAGCAATATCCCATTCTAGGAGCAATAATACTCCACTCTTTTGCACCAATGCCCTACCTTGCTCTGGTGTCATCTCCTTGAAGGTTTCCCTTATTTTCTGCATTACATTGGATTGAATGACCTTTTCTAGAAGCTCTTGATGTAGAATCCTTTCTTGAGCTACCTTCTCAGCATACACTGGAACATGTGCCCTCCATACAAAATCTTTAAATGCATTTGTTTTAACAAAAGAATCATCCCCCATGAATTCTCTATAGGCCTCAATTCTCATATCATTAGTATTAGTCATTCCCCTTATTTCATCTTTCCCAAGCCTTAGAGAAACTGTTCCAGAACTTGATGCAACACCATGTGGAAAAGATGGTATTCCTTGCTGCATGTCATCAGGGGTCACCATGATCTCTTCGTCCTCTATGTCAAAATAATCAACCACTTTTTCCTCTTCAATCCTCTGTCTCTTGGGTGATGGTAGCTATGTTGGAGAAGGGGACCTCAGGGGGGAGTCGAGATCAATGACATTTGGTAACAACTGCCTTGAAGATGATGGCATTAATTGCTCATGAGACATCACTCTAGACTTTTCTAAAGTAATAGGAGTAGGCCTGGATTCTTTCTCAGCTATTGTTCCCTTCTTTCTAGAATATACCCTAACCATTGGTGGAGGCTAATAAGTAGGTCTTTCCTCTAATCTTACTTCAAGATATTCTTCAATATCCTATGATTTTCCTTTGTCCTCCACTATCCATCCAACTTTCAAGACTTCTATCATTCTCTCAAAATTGTCAATAACATATGTGGCTCTATTCAACTCACCATTGATATTTGGAATGGGATCATTTTTGTCTTCTTCTTCATCATCTTGGTAAAAGCTATATATTTTTCTTTTCTTTCCTCCTACACCTACAAGTCAAGGATTTTTTGATGATATCCTCAGGGTAATAGAAATTGTGAACAAAGATGCCAGTTCTGTGCTTTGCCTTCATTTGAGAAATGAAGCCCTCAGGATCATGGTTTCTTGGGTGTACAATGTTCAACCCATAAGGCTCAAGTAATGTCCCCAAATATTTCCACCCTCCTTTTGCAATGACAAAATTAGCAAATTTTGTATACTCAGGAAATAAAGATCCTTTCTTATGCTCTGTAGGCAAGCGTGCCATTTGAGCACGTCCCAACTGTCTCATGATTTCTATGAATCCAATCCTTAGAGGGACATCCCTAAGAAAGGAATTTGGGTTGAAATTAGTGCCATATATGTTGAAAATGGTTGTATTATAGTAAGGGATGATGTCTCCCCAATTATGTTTTAAAATTCAACTCGGGTCTCTTTTCCATTGGTTTTAAGAAATCATGAATTTCCTTTGGAATTCTCGGTGGATCATAGAACATAGATCTTCTCAATCTTGACCCAAAAACATTATGAAACACCACATAATCAAATTTACAGTCATGCCTATCTAGAATTCTTGTCCAATATTGGATAGGCATGTCAATGTCATCTTCCTTCTTTTTCAATTCCATATTCTGCCCAAAAACTCCCTCTCCCTTATACAGAAACATGTGCATCAATAAGGAATTCCATCTAAAACCAACCAGTGTTTTTCCTTCTTTTAGAGCTACCAAACCCTCATGCATTTTATCTACCAGGTAGGTAGCGAAATCATATACCACATTGAAAG